>SJYX01016404.1:309510-348549 GCA_006410675.1 Oreotragus oreotragus | reverse complement strand
AAAAAAAAAAAAAAAGCAGGGTGGCTCTCTTTCTAGTGGGATAAAGACACAAACCAGGGAAAGAAAGAAAACTGTCAAAGCCTTACTCAGAAAGTTTCATTTTCAGAAAACAACCACAGAACTTTAGACACAGAGGGATTTTCTAAGTAATCTGATCAGATACCCTTGTTTTTCTGATGGAAAATCTGATGCCCTGGAAAATTAAGCGCTGTGCCCGGAGTTACATAGCAAAATAGCAGCAAAACCAGGGCTAGTAGTCCAGCGTTCCTTCTACTATGCCACACATGCAAAATTAAGAAACCAATCCCAGGTTAACCTTTTACTGAGCAGATCTCAAATTCTCTACCTGTCCGTAAATTAACAGACATAATAATTCCTACTGTCTGTAAATTCCAAGTGTAGCGACCTACAGCACATATACAACATTCTCCAAGAGTCTACTATTTCTTTCTTCATATAGTTTGTTAAACACCAATAAAGAAGACAGCAATTTACAAGTTATAATTTGGGAAGGACTATATTCAGACTCAGTTGTTTTTAACACAGGTAAGCCTCTTAGAACAGGAAATGAATTGAGAACAAGGAGAAGCAGTAGGCTCTGACAACATAGAAATAATATTTTGCCAGGAATTTCATCAAGAAAACACAACCACACAGGACTGAAAACCCTTGAGCACACTGCCCCACTCCCCACTGAGGTCTGGTCTTTCCTGACCCCCGCATCCCTTGGCACTGACCTACTGCTGTTATTAAACACAAAATAATTACAGAGGGAGATGTATGTTCTTTCAAAAGAGGGGGAGATGACATCACTACTTTCTGTTTTCAAATCACTAGATTGTGCAATTCAGAAAATTGCCATATACCCTTTGAGAATGCTCATCATCCAATTAAAACTTTACCCTTGATCCAAAACAGCTGCCCCTTAGTCATCCACCTCTTGGCAACCTGAAGCTTCAATTATGCACAAGCAGACAGCATGTCACCCAACCCTCCGAAGAGCTGAAGCCCCACATCACTGACTTAGTTCAACATCCCCCAGTGCCCTCCTTATCAAGCTCCTGAGTTGCCCAAAAGCACTGGACTGAGGGGAAACTATTAAACGGTCTACTGATTTTCTTTTTTTTTTGACTGTACCACACGGCATGTAGAACGTCTCAAACCAGGGATGGGGAGGGGCGGGGCGGGGCGGGGGGAAGCAAAGGCCCTAATCACTGGACCACCACCTAGGAACTCCTGATATATATATTTTTAAGTGATGCACATATAATATTAGCTTCTCATGTTAGGACAGCATACAGTTAATGGAACCGAGTAGTCAAAACAGAGGTCCTTTGGATAAAATATAGATGAATGGTCAGATCCCTTAAGTCTTCTCCGAAGATTCTGGAAATTATAAACGTCTAAGACTAAATCCTTTACTTTCTTTTTTATGGAAATAAAGTGGTGCATAGGTATTAATAATATGGCTTAATAAAGAGGAGAAGCTGAAGGTTTACCCATCACTGACATTGAAGGACTTTGCAGAGAGAGGGAATGAGAGTTAAAATCTTTTCGTGACTTGACAAGGCTTTTGATTTTGTTCTGCTTAGCTGTTCCTCAATGCATTGTCAATTACGGACAAAAATCAATCATTCTTTGGTCTGCCCCCAACCTGTTAAACAGGTAAAAACTCTAAACACATTTTGCTAAACTTTCATCATCCTCAGATACATTTGTTCTTTGCAGATGAAGCAGTTTATGACTAATATGTGGATATTCCATACTTATTCTTGTATATCGGGGAAGGCAATGGCGCCCCACCCCAGTACTCTTGCCTGGAAAATCCAATGGACGGAGTAGCCTGATGGGCTGCAGTCCATGGGGTCGCTAACAGTCGGACAGACTGAGCGACTTCACTTTCACTTTTCTCTTTCATGCATTGGAGAAGGAAATGGCAACTCACTCCAGTATTCTTGCATGGAGAATCCCAGGGATGGGGAAGCCTGGTGGGCTGCCGTCTATGGGGTCACACAGAGTCGGACACGACTGAAGTGACTTAGCAGCAGCAGCAGCATTCTTGTATATGAATTGTTTGTATTTCTCTGAGAAAGACAGCTATTGTAAGGATTAAAGTCAGTTTATATGAAGTTAGGCCGTTAAGAGGGCCCTGCTAACCACACCTCAACATGAATGAACTTCATTTTTCCTATCACACTGGTGGATTGCTACAAGCCTCCTCTTTTGCTGTCCCCAAATGCCAAATGGCTCACATTTGCAAAATAATGCATAAAGTTAGACTCTAGCCGCAGAAATGACCAGTAAATCAACTTATATGGTGTACCAAGCAATGGCCTTGGGTCCATTTGCCATCACCCAGTCCACTGAGCTAAATCATGGCAACTTTTGACACCACAAAGGTGAAGATCATGAGGGGACTCACTGAAAACCTAGCTCAGAGTTAATCCCAGGGCCCATAAGGAAAGGTCCCTCTAAGAATAGTGCAGTGTTTTCACCAGTAACCCACACATTGGAGGCAAATGTATCATTAATTTTAAGAAAACTACAAGCTGACCCATCCCTTTGGAAGCAGGGACAGAGGGTGGTCCAGTGACTAAGACTGTGCTCCCAGTACAGGGTCCTGGGTTCGCTCCCCAGTCAGGGAACTAGATCTCATCTGCTGCAACCAAGAGATCCTGCAGGCCACAGCTAAGACCTGGTGCAGACAAAACGTGTGTTAAAAAACAGGAGCGGAACTTCATAATGAGGAACAGTATGTGCACAGCATCTGCTGTGCGCCAGGCACGGTTACAGGAACATACATATGCATTAACTCATTCAATCCTGCCAGCCAGCCCCAGGCAGCAGGAACTCAGTCATTTCCCAGACAAGGAAACTGAAGGTTAGAGAGGTTAATCAATAACTCTCTAGTACAAGCAGCCAAAAGCTAAGAAAATAAAGCTCTAACAGGACTAATTCAGAGAAGGAAAAACAAACAGCAGAAATAAGATATAGGTGGGAGGGAGGGTAGCTCCCTGGCCGTCTGGTGATTCGGACTTGGTGCCCCCGCGCCATAATCCCTGATGGGGAACTAAGATCCCACAAGCTGCGCAGCACAGGCCAAAAAAACAAAACAAAACAAAAACCACCCACAAAAAGAGAGAAATAAGATATAGGGTTAGAACTAAACTAAGGATAGTGAGGAATAAAGATACCTAGGGGCTCTGCACTAATTTGCTAGGGCAGTTATAACACGTTTCTATAAGTGTGAAACAACACAAATTTATCATTTTACAGTTCTGGAGGCCAGAAGTCCAAAACGAAGGTGTTGACAGGGTTGGTTTCTTCTGGGGGCTTGGCGAGAATCTGTACCGTGCCTCGCCTTCACCTTGCAGTGGGTGCCAGCAGCTCTTGGCTTGCAGCCACATCGCTCCAGTCTCTGCCTCTGTCTTCACACCGCCTTCCCCTCGCCATACCTGCCTCTCCTCCTTTGATGTTTTTTTAAGACCACGTGTTACTGGATTTAGGGTGGGCCCTAATCCACGGTGATTGCATTTTGATATCTTTACCTTAATTGTAGCTACAAAGACCCTTATTCTAAATAAGGTCATATTAAAATATTTATGTATGTATTTATATACATTTATTTGGCTGTGCCAGGTCTTAGCTGTGACACGCAGGGTCTTGTTCCCTAACCAGGAATGGAACCCGAGCCCTCTCCACTGGGATCGTGGAGGCTTAGCCAGTGGATTACTACCAGTGAAGTTTCAACATCATATTTGAGGTTCCAAGCGAATACATCTCCAGGGTCAGGGAGGGTTCCTCATATGGGAAAGGGATTCAGGGGCAAGTGTCGTCTACAAGGGGAAATGTGCTGTGCAAAGATGTTTCTGTGGGCATGCAGGCATGTGTGCTAAGTGCTTCAGTTGTGTCTGACTCTTTGTGACCCCATGGACTGTAGCCTGCCAGGCCCTCCTGTCCATGAGATTCTCCAGGCAAGAATACTGGAGTGGGTTGCCATGCCCTCCTCCAGGGGGTCTTCTCCACACAGGGATCGAACCGTATCTCTCAAGTCCCCTGCACTGCAAGCAGACTCTTTACCTCGGGTGCCACCTGGGAAGCTCAAACTTGTTTCTACCACTTAAATCCAAAACTAAAAAATGAAAACAAAAAAACGAAGAGGAAAAGAAATCATTTATTGACTCAGGAAAAGCCTTCAGAAAACAACCCCAACTAACAGATTTGTAGGTTTGAACATCCCGTTTCTAGTGTCTGTTTTGATAGTTTTGACATAAATGTGTACCTGTGAAATCATTGCTGCAATCAAGATAGGAAGATTTTCAATGCCTCCAAAAGCTTCCATGTGTCCCTTTATAATCCATCTTCCCGCCCCTTCCTGCACCCCGGCCCCAGCCCCAACTAACCATGGGTCTACCTTCTGTTACTATCGATTTATTTGCTTACCTACTATTTTAATTTCAAGTGCCATCATACAGATGGCTTTTGTTTGGCTTCTGTGTTAGTCCGTTCAGGATGCTGGAACACAATACCACAGGCTGAGTGGCGTATGAACAACAGACATCTATTTCCCTCATCTGGAGGCTGGAAGTCCAAGATCAGGGAGGCAGCACCGTCGAGTGAGGGCCCTCTTCCTGGTCACAGAGGTTTAGCTGTACCCTTATGGGGTGGAAGGGGGTAGGAAAGTCTGAGGGAACTCTTTTATACCAGCACTAATCCACTGTCATGGCTTAATCACCCCGCAAAGTCTCACCCCTAACATCACCATCACATTGGGCATTAGGATTTCAACATATAAATTGGGTAGGGGAGAAGACAAACATTCAGATCACAGAAGCTTCTTTTGTTCCGCATTTTTCTGAGGTTCGTCTGGATTGTTGGGAGTATCAATAGTTGTTGGGAGTATCAATAGTTGTTGGGAGTATCAATAGTTGTTGGGAGTATCATCATCAATAGTTGTTTAGTCGCTCAGTCGAATGACACCATGGATACATTAGGCTTCCCTGTCCTTCATGATCTCCTGGAGCCTGCTCACACTCATGTCCATTGAGTCAGTGATGCTATCTAACCCTATCATCCTCTGCCGCCTTCTCCTTTTGCCCTAAGTCTTTCCCAGCATCAGAGTATCTTCCAATCAGTTGGCTCTTCGCATCAGGTGGCCAAACTGTTGGAGCTTCAGCTTCAGCATCAATCTTTCCAGTGAATAGTCAGGGTTGATTTCTTTTAGGATTGACTGGTTTGCTCTCCTTGCAGTCCAAGGGACTCTCAAGAGTCTTCACTAGCACCACAATTTGAAAACATCGATTCTTCAATGCTCAGCATTTTCTGTGGCCCAGCTCTCACATCTGTACGTGACTACTGGAAAAACCCTAGCTTTGACTATAGGGACCTATGTCAGCAAAGTGATAGCTCTGCTTTTTAATATGCTGTCTAGGTTTATCATAACTTTCCTTCTAAGGACCAAGCGTCTTTTAATTTCATGGCTGCAGCCACCATCTGTAGTGATTTTGGAGCTCAGAAAATAAAGTCTGTCCCTGCTTCCACTTCCCCTCCCTGTATTTGCTGTGAAGTAATTGAACTGGATGCCATGATCTTAGTTTTTTGTTTTTAATGTACTTATTTTAATTGGAAGATAATTACTTTACAATATTGTGGTGGTTTTTGCCACACGTCAACATGAGTCAACCACAGGTGTACATATGTACCCCATGCTGAACCCCTCTCCCACCTCCCTCCCCACCCTGTCCCTCTGTGTTGTCCCAGAGAACCAGTTTGGAGTGCCCTGCTTTATGCATTGAGCTTGCACTGGTGATCTACTTTACATATGGTAATATACCTGTCTCTTATACACATCTGGGGCGGGGGGAAGCAAAGGCCCTAATCACTGGACCACCACCTAGGAACTCCTGATATATATATTTTTAAGTGATGCACATATAATATTAGCTTCTCATGTTAGGACAGCATACAGTTAATGGAACCGAGTAGTCAAAACAGAGGTCCTTTGGATAAAATATAGATGAATGGTCAGATCCCTTAAGTCTTCTCCGAAGATTCTGGAAATTATAAACGTCTAAGACTAAATCCTTTACTTTCTTTTTTATGGAAATAAAGTGGTGCATAGGTATTAATAATATGGCTTAATAAAGAGGAGAAGCTGAAGGTTTACCCATCACTGACATTGAAGGACTTTGCAGAGAGAGGGAATGAGAGTTAAAATCTTTTCGTGACTTGACAAGGCTTTTGATTTTGTTCTGCTTAGCTGTTCCTCAATGCATTGTCAATTACGGACAAAAATCAATCATTCTTTGGTCTGCCCCCAACCTGTTAAACAGGTAAAAACTCTAAACACATTTTGCTAAACTTTCATCATCCTCAGATACATTTGTTCTTTGCAGATGAAGCAGTTTATGACTAATATGTGGATATTCCATACTTATTCTTGTATATCGGGGAAGGCAATGGCGCCCCACCCCAGTACTCTTGCCTGGAAAATCCAATGGACGGAGTAGCCTGATGGGCTGCAGTCCATGGGGTCGCTAACAGTCGGACAGACTGAGCGACTTCACTTTCACTTTTCTCTTTCATGCATTGGAGAAGGAAATGGCAACTCACTCCAGTATTCTTGCATGGAGAATCCCAGGGATGGGGAAGCCTGGTGGGCTGCCGTCTATGGGGTCACACAGAGTCGGACACGACTGAAGTGACTTAGCAGCAGCAGCAGCATTCTTGTATATGAATTGTTTGTATTTCTCTGAGAAAGACAGCTATTGTAAGGAGTAAAGTCAGTTCATATGAAGTTAGGCCGTTAAGAGGGCCCTGCTAACCACACCTCAACATGAATGAACTTCATTTTTCCTATCACGCTGGTGGATTGCTACAAGCCTCCTCTTTTGCTGTCCCCAAATGCCAAATGGCTCACATTTGCAAAATAATGCATAAAGTTAGACTCTAGCCACAGAAATGACCAGTAAATCAACTTATATGGTGTACCAAGCAATGGCCTTGGGTCCATTTGCCATCACCCAGTCCACTGAGCTAAATCATGGCAACTTTTGACACCACAAAGGTGAAGATCATGAGGGGACTCACTGAAAACCTAGCTCAGAGTTAATCCCAGGGCCCATAAGGAAAGGTCCCTCTAAGAATAGTGCAGTGTTTTCACCAGTAACCCACACATTGGAGGCAAATGTATCATTAATTTTAAGAAAACTACAAGCTGACCCATCCCTTTGGAAGCAGGGACAGAGGGTGGTCCAGTGACTAAGACTGTGCTCCCAGTACAGGGTCCTGGGTTCGCTCCCCAGTCAGGGAACTAGATCTCATCTGCTGCAACCAAGAGATCCTGCAGGCCACAGCTAAGACCTGGTGCAGACAAAACGTGTGTTAAAAAACAGGAGCGGAACTTCATAATGAGGAACAGTATGTGCACAGCATCTGCTGTGCGCCAGGCACGGTTACAGGAACATACATATGCATTAACTCATTCAATCCTGCCAGCCAGCCCCAGGCAGCAGGAACTCAGTCATTTCCCAGACAAGGAAACTGAAGGTTAGAGAGGTTAATCAATAACTCTCTAGTACAAGCAGCCAAAAGCTAAGAAAATAAAGCTCTAACAGGACTAATTCAGAGAAGGAAAAACAAACAGCAGAAATAAGATATAGGTGGGAGGGAGGGTAGCTCCCTGGCCGTCTGGTGATTCGGACTTGGTGCCCCCGCGCCATAATCCCTGATGGGGAACTAAGATCCCACAAGCTGCGCAGCACAGGCCAAAAAAACAAAACAAAACAAAAACCACCCACAAAAAGAGAGAAATAAGATATAGGGTTAGAACTAAACTAAGGATAGTGAGGAATAAAGATACCTAGGGGCTCTGCACTAATTTGCTAGGGCAGTTATAACACGTTTCTATAAGTGTGAAACAACACAAATTTATCATTTTACAGTTCTGGAGGCCAGAAGTCCAAAACGAAGGTGTTGACAGGGTTGGTTTCTTCTGGGGGCTTGGCGAGAATCTGTACCGTGCCTCGCCTTCACCTTGCAGTGGGTGCCAGCAGCTCTTGNGGCAGTTATAACACGTTTCTATAAGTGTGAAACAACACAAATTTATCATTTTACAGTTCTGGAGGCCAGAAGTCCAAAACGAAGGTGTTGACAGGGTTGGTTTCTTCTGGGGGCTTGGCGAGAATCTGTACCGTGCCTCGCCTTCACCTTGCAGTGGGTGCCAGCAGCTCTTGGCTTGCAGCCACATCGCTCCAGTCTCTGCCTCTGTCTTCACACCGCCTTCCCCTCGCCATACCTGCCTCTCCTCCTTTGATGTTTTTTTAAGACCACGTGTTACTGGATTTAGGGTGGGCCCTAATCCACGGTGATTGCATTTTGATATCTTTACCTTAATTGTAGCTACAAAGACCCTTATTCTAAATAAGGTCATATTAAAATATTTATGTATGTATTTATATACATTTATTTGGCTGTGCCAGGTCTTAGCTGTGACACGCAGGGTCTTGTTCCCTAACCAGGAATGGAACCCGAGCCCTCTCCACTGGGATCGTGGAGGCTTAGCCAGTGGATTACTACCAGTGAAGTTTCAACATCATATTTGAGGTTCCAAGCGAATACATCTCCAGGGTCAGGGAGGGTTCCTCATATGGGAAAGGGATTCAGGGGCAAGTGTCGTCTACAAGGGGAAATGTGCTGTGCAAAGATGTTTCTGTGGGCATGCAGGCATGTGTGCTAAGTGCTTCAGTTGTGTCTGACTCTTTGTGACCCCATGGACTGTAGCCTGCCAGGCCCCCCTGTCCATGAGATTCTCCAGGCAAGAATACTGGAGTGGGTTGCCATGCCCTCCTCCAGGGGGTCTTCTCCACACAGGGATCGAACCGTATCTCTCAAGTCCCCTGCACTGCAAGCAGACTCTTTACCTCGGGTGCCACCTGGGAAGCTCAAACTTGTTTCTACCACTTAAATCCAAAACTAAAAAATGAAAACAAAAAAACGAAGAGGAAAAGAAATCATTTATTGACTCAGGAAAAGCCTTCAGAAAACAACCCCAACTAACAGATTTGTAGGTTTGAACATCCCGTTTCTAGTGTCTGTTTTGATAGTTTTGACATAAATGTGTACCTGTGAAATCATTGCTGCAATCAAGATAGGAAGATTTTCAATGCCTCCAAAAGCTTCCATGTGTCCCTTTATAATCCATCTTCCCGCCCCTTCCTGCACCCCGGCCCCAGCCCCAACTAACCATGGGTCTACCTTCTGTTACTATCGATTTATTTGCTTACCTACTATTTTAATTTCANCAATCAAGATAGGAAGATTTTCAATGCCTCCAAAAGCTTCCGTGTGTCCCTTTATAATCCATCTTCCCGCCCCTTCCTGCACCCCGGCCCCAGCCCCAACTAACCATGGGTCTACCTTCTGTTACTATCGATTTATTTGCTTACCTACTATTTTAATTTCAAGTGCCATCATACAGATGGCTTTTGTTTGGCTTCTGTGTTAGTCCGTTCAGGATGCTGGAACACAATACCACAGGCTGAGTGGCGTATGAACAACAGACATCTATTTCCCTCATCTGGAGGCTGGAAGTCCAAGATCAGGGAGGCAGCACCGTCGAGTGAGGGCCCTCTTCCTGGTCACAGAGGTTTAGCTGTACCCTTATGGGGTGGAAGGGGGTAGGAAAGTCTGAGGGAACTCTTTTATACCAGCACTAATCCACTGTCATGGCTTAATCACCCCGCAAAGTCTCACCCCTAACATCACCATCACATTGGGCATTAGGATTTCAACATATAAATTGGGTAGGGGAGAAGACAAACATTCAGATCACAGAAGCTTCTTTTGTTCCGCATTTTTCTGAGGTTCGTCTGGATTGTTGGGAGTATCAATAGTTGTTGGGAGTATCAATAGTTGTTGGGAGTATCAATAGTTGTTGGGAGTATCATCATCAATAGTTGTTTAGTCGCTCAGTCGAATGACACCATGGATACATTAGGCTTCCCTGTCCTTCATGATCTCCTGGAGCCTGCTCACACTCATGTCCATTGAGTCAGTGATGCTATCTAACCTTATCATCCTCTGCCGCCTTCTCCTTTTGCCCTAAGTCTTTCCCAGCATCAGAGTATCTTCCAATCAGTTGGCTCTTCGCATCAGGTGGCCAAAGTGTTGGAGCTTCAGCTTCAGCATCAATCTTTCCAGTGAATAGTCAGGGTTGATTTCTTTTAGGATTGACTGGTTTGCTCTCCTTGCAGTCCAAGGGACTCTCAAGAGTCTTCACTAGCACCACAATTTGAAAACATCGATTCTTCAATGCTCAGCATTTTCTGTGGCCCAGCTCTCACATCTGTACGTGACTACTGGAAAACCCCTAGCTTTGACTATAGGGACCTATGTCAGCAAAGTGATAGCTCTGCTTTTTAATATGCTGTCTAGGTTTATCATAACTTTCCTTCTAAGGACCAAGCGTCTTTTAATTTCATGGCTGCAGCCACCATCTGTAGTGATTTTGGAGCTCAGAAAATAAAGTCTGTCCCTGCTTCCACTTCCCCTCCCTGTATTTGCTGTGAAGTAATTGAACTGGATGCCATGATCTTAGTTTTTTGTTTTTAATGTACTTATTTTAATTGGAAGATAATTACTTTACAATATTGTGGTGGTTTTTGCCACACGTCAACATGAGTCAACCACAGGTGTACATATGTACCCCATGCTGAACCCCTCTCCCACCTCCCTCCCCACCCTGTCCCTCTGTGTTGTCCCAGAGAACCAGTTTGGAGTGCCCTGCTTTATGCATTGAGCTTGCACTGGTGATCTACTTTACATATGGTAATATACATGTTTCAATGCTATTCTCTCAAATCATCCCACCTTCGCCTTCTCCCACAGAGTCCAGAAGTCTCTTCTTTACATCTGTGTCTCGTTGGTGCCTTGCATACAGGATCACTGAGATCTTAGTTTTTTTCAATGTTGAGTTGTAAGCCAGATTTTTCAGTCTCCTCTGTTACCCTCATCAAGAGGCTCTTTAGTTCCTCTTCACTTTCTGCCATTCAAGCGGTATCTGTATATGTGAGGTTATTTATATTTCTCCCAGTAATCTTGTTTGTTTTTTTAAATTTTTTTTATTTTTGTTTTTCTCCCAGTAATCTTGATTCCAGCTTGTGATTCATCCAGCCCAGCATTTCACATGATGTATTCTGCATAGAAATTAAATAAGCAGGGTAACAATAAGCAGGAATCCCATCACCTTCACTCGCTCTGTTGGTAGTAATGCCTAAGGCCCACTTGACTTCACCCTCCAGGATGTCTGGCTGTAGGTAAGTGATCACACTATTGTGGTTATCTGGGTCACTAAGCCTTTTTTGGTATAGTTCTGTGTATTCCTGCTATCTCTTCTTAATCTCTTCTGCCTCTGTTAGGTATCAATATTTCAGACTTTTTTTTATTTTTTTTATTTTTGTTTTTCTCCCAGTAATCTTGATTCCAGCTTGTGATTCATCCAGCCCAGCATTTCACATGATGTATTCTGCATAGAAATTAAATAAGCAGGGTAACAATAAGCAGGAATCCCATCACCTTCACTCGCTCTGTTGGTAGTAATGCCTAAGGCCCACTTGACTTCACCCTCCAGGATGTCTGGCTGTAGGTAAGTGATCACACTATTGTGGTTATCTGGGTCACTAAGCCTTTTTTGGTATAGTTCTGTGTATTCCTGCTATCTCTTCTTAATCTCTTCTGCCTCTGTTAGGTATCAATATTTCAGACTTTTTTTTTGTTGCTGTGCTGTTCTATCATATGAACACAGCAGAGTTTGTTTACTCACTTCTTAAAAGATTTTCGGTCAGTGAATTAATCTGATATTGCAATATTGGAGGAGAGATGAGGGAACATGAAGGGTAATTTCTCAGATCTGATCTGGGTTTTCTTTCTTTACTCCCTCTCTCTCCCTGTCTAACCTCCAGGTTACTCTCACATGCTCAGGCCACGCCCACACTTCTTTCCCCAGCCCTCACTGCTTCAACCATTGGCCCAATGCTGGCCATTTGCAGCTAGATTCCAAATTGGAGTGAATGGTCCCAGTTAGGCGGCAGCTGAAACCTAATTTAGATGCTTCTCATCAGCCTCTCGGGAAGGCAATGGCACCCCACCCCAGTACTCTTGCCTGGAAAATCCAATGGACGGACTAGCCTGGTGGGCTGCAGTCCATGGGGTTGCTAACAGTCGGACAGACTGAGCAACTTCACTTTCACTTTTCTCTTTCATGCATTGGAGAAGGAAATGGCAACCCACTCCAGTATTCTTGCCTGAAGAATCCCAGGGATGGGGGAGCCTGGTGGGATGCTGTCTATGGGGTCACACAGAGTCGGACACAACTGAAGTGACTTAGCAGCAGCAGCAGCATCAGCCTCTCCTGAGGCCTGCCCTTTTCCCCAGGTCTGCCTGGGTCCCCCACACCCCTGCTCTCACTTGCATAGCCCTCCTTCCTTCTATTTTCCTCTTCTGNTCCAGTATTCTTGCCTGAAGAATCCCAGGGATGGGGGAGCCTGGTGGGATGCCGTCTATGGGGTCACACAGAGTCGGACACGACTGAAGTGACTTAGCAGCAGCAGCAGCATCAGCCTCTCCTGAGGCCTGCCCTTTTCCCCAGGTCTGCCTGGGTCCCCCACACCCCTGCTCTCACTTGCATAGCCCTCCTTCCTTCTATTTTCCTCTTCTGAGTAACCTACGTCAACTTCCCAGCACTTGGATGCGGTCCACCGCCTCTTCTCCAGCATCCATACTCGATAGCCTTGCCCAGAAGCACCCTATTGCTGGCCCCAGCCCACGTCCGCGCAGTCTGGGGCTTCTGCTGGATATATCTCAGTCACTTAGTTAAGAGAGGCAGCATGGCGGTGTTCAAGGGCGCCGAACTTGGGGTAGGACGCTGTGTCTCAGCTGTGGGCACGGGGCACCTGTCTCCTCATTAATAGGTTGGGGACAGTAATAGTCCTACTTCATACAGCCATCATGATGAGGATTGGAGATTTATCTGTGAATAACTTAGAACAGTGTTTAGCACTTAATAAGTACTGCTGACAAAGGTCCATGTAGTCAAAGCTAATTTTTCCAGTAGTCATGTACAAATGTGAGAGTTGGACCATAAAGAAGGCTAAGCACTGAAGAACTGATGCTTTCAAATTGTGCTGGAGAAGAATCGTGAGAGTCCCTTAGACAGCATGGAAATCAGACCGGTCAATCCTAAAAGAAATCAATCCTGCATATTCGTTGGAAGGACTGATTCTAGAGCTGATATGAAGAGTGAACTCATTAGAAAAGACCCTGATGCAGGAGGAGAAGGGGACTGCAGAGGATGAGATGGTTGGATGGCATCACCAACTCAATGGACATGAATGTGGGTAAATTCTGGGAGTTGGTGATGGACAGGGAGGCCTGGCATGCTGCAGTCCATGGGGTCGCTAAGAGTTGGACATGCCTGAGCGACTGAACCACAACAAAGCATTATATATGTTTTCCATAAAATAAAGATAAATGTTCAAGTGCTCTTTCTCACCACAAATAATTCTATTTGTAGTCACAGATTTATTCATCCAAAGATCATTTATTGAGAGTCTCTCTGTGCCAGGAACTCTTCTAAGAGCTGGGGAATAAAGCAGTGACCACAACATAACATAAACTACTTTCTACGAGGGAAGACAGACACACGAATCGACAGCTAAAAATACAGACCATGTCTGTTAAGTGCTAGAGGAAATATATAGTAGTCTCAGAGGAGGACTTGGAATTCCCGAGGGTGGGCTGGAGTGGGCTGGGCTGAACAAGAGAGCTGCAGTTAGGTCAATCAGGAGGGGTCTTGTTGGGAAGGCACTATCTGAGGGAAGACCCGAATGTGCTCAGGTAGAGTGCCACGGGCTGTCTGCAGAAAGTGCATCCTTGGCAGTGGAAATAACAGGGACAGAGGCCCAGAGACCCTGGCACCTAGTGGTCCAGGGGCCACTGTGGTTTGGCTGACTGTGGAGGGGTACAGTTTGCTGACTTTTCATTTCATATGTTCTATGCGCTGTTGGAACTGCTTGGCCTTGATGTTTACATTAAAAAAAGGTCTTTTGACATTCTGCACCCTGCCCCCCAATGTTTAGAGATTGAGACTGTGATGGAATTTAGAGCCTCCACACTTTTCAGCATACAGATACAGTGCTGGACGCGGTGCTGTAGAAATGCAGTGAGCCGACAGCACGGCGCTGTGGTTACACCATCACCGCGACGCTGGGACGCCTGGGGAGCAGGGGCGCTAGGAATGCTGCTCTTATCCCCAGGGCCTCACTAGATGCCTGACTGCTGAGAGCTGGCTTTAGCATCCAAAGAGGACTGTGGAGACGGTTGGCAGAGAGTAACCAAGATAGTAAAACAATTGGAAAATACATTCAGAGGGGACATTTTAGGGGCTGAGCATGCAGTTACTTAGCTGAAAGGAGATGCTTATGTGTTCTTATCCATTTCCACTGAGAACAAATTGGAAGAAAATTGGCTTAACTTGCAGCAAGATGACTTTAAGGATATTTGTAAAACAACCACCAAGCAAAAACAAAGCAAAACAAAACCACTGCGGACTGTTTGACTCCCAGTCTCTAAAATTACTGAAAGGAGGCTAAGTCACTTCAGCTGTGTCTGTTTGCGACCCCATGGACTGCAGCACGTCAGGCTACCGTGTCCTTCACCATCTCCCAGAGCTTGCTCAAACTCATGTCCATTGAGGTCAGTGATGCCATCCAACCATCTCATCCTCTGCAACCCTCCTCTCCTTTGCCTTCAATCTTTTCAAGCATCAAGGTCTTTTCTAAAGTATATACATTCCCCTTCCTTTCAATACACACACACACACACATTTCTACCCGTAATTTTTAACCTTGTTATCAGATTAACTTCTTTCTAGAGCTATGTATTATAAAGCAAATCAGTCATTTAAAAACTACAAAAAGTAGGAAGCTTAGCTAACATCTCCCTAGAATTCTGCCTAATAGCAGAAAATCTGAGTACATTTCTCCAAGTATAGCTTATTGGAGTTCCACTGAACCTCTGTGGTACACTGAATCAGTTATACACTATGCAATTCTAATTTTTAAAAATTTAAGCTTAAAGATACCCAGATTCCTCATTATTGTGTTTCAGACATCCACTTGGTGGTAGCTGCCCAGTTCACAGTCGTTTCTCCTTCTCTGGGGTGGCCTGTGACACAGTGGTGGCCCCCGAGGGGGCTGGTCTTTCCCGGCCTTTGGATGGGCTCGCTGGCAGATCTTCAGTAGCTTTGTCAGTCACCAGCAGGCAACTGAACGCTTCTGACAATAGTCCATGTTCACAGAGGCCCTACCGCGTGTCACGCAATTCTGAGATCCTTAAAGCATTATTCCCTTCTGCCTCATAACTTTATGAAGTAGTGTTAGAAATGTAACATTGTACAGGAAAAACTTTAAAATATATGTGGCCGATTCACGTCGACGTTTGGCAAAAGCCATCACAATATTCATGAGACAGGGTGCTCAGGGCTGGTGCACGGGGATGACCCTGAGGGATGGGATGGGGAGGGAGGTGGGGGGGTTTCAGGATGGGGAACACATGTGCACCCATGGCTGATTCATGTCAATGTATGGCAAAATCACTACAATATTGTAAAGTAATTAACTTCCAATTAAAATAAATAAATTTTTAAAATTAATTAATTAATAAGAAAAAGAAATAGAAAGGGAGAAAATATGACACATGTTAATTCAATCTTTCAAAAGAACACAGAGTGCACTAAAAATCAGAGCTAGGTCATTCATGAAAGCCTTCTGCAAGAAGCAACAAAGAAAGAAGTATAATAATTAAACTAACTAAGGAAAAAGCAAAAAGTCATAGAGAGATCAAAGAAGAATTACGTGTAAAAGTGTAGTTATAAATACAACTAAATTTGAAATAAAAATTACATATGTATATGGATTTTACCAAAAAAAATAAAAATATAAATATAAAAAATAAATAGGTGAAGGTTTGCTGAGCGTTTTTAATACCAGGAAAATCTCATTCAGTAATTTGAATGCTTTATAAGCAAAAAGCACAAACATAACAGGGAAAAACTGATAAATAGAACTGTATCAAAATTTAAAAACAACTGGTCTTCTGGGGAATTCTTTGGTGGTCCAGTGGTTAGGACTCTGTACTTTCACTGCTGTGGCTCAAGTTCAGCCTCTGATCACGGAACTAAGATCCCCTGCAAGCCGTGAAGGGTGGCCAAAAAGGAAACCTGGTCTCTAGAAGACACCGTTAAGAAAACTAAAAGGCAAACCGCAGACCGGAAGAAAGTATCAGCAACTGTATCTGACAAAGAACTTGTATCCAGACCACATGAAGACTCTTACAGCCCAATAATCAGAAAACAAAGAACTCAATTAAAAAATTGGACAAAAAGTTTGAACAGGCACTGGCAACAGAAAGTGTTGAATGGTCAATGAGCATATAACAGGCCTTCCCTGGTGTCCCTGTGGTTAGGAGCCTGCCTTCCAGCGCAGGGGACGCAGGTTTGAGCCCTGCTCAGAGAACTAAGGGTCCTCCCTGGTAGCTTAGTCTGTAAAGACTCTGCCTGCAGTGCAGAAGACTGGAGTTTGATTCCTAGGTCGGGAAGATCCCCTGGAGAAGGGAATGGCAACTCACTCCAATATTCTTACCTGGAGAATCCCATGAATAGAGGAGTCTGGCGGGCTACAGCCCATGAGGTCTCAAGAGCTGGGCATGACTTAGCAACCAGACCACCATCACTAGGGAACTAAGACCCCACATGCCTTGGGGCAAATAAAACTGCTGCTGCAACTACTGGTTCCATGAACCCGCAGCTAGAGAGAAGCCCGCGCGCTGTAACAGAGATCCTGCGGGCCACAACCAGGGCCCAACTCAGCCAAGAATACATAAACAATATTAAAAAGTAAGCACAGAAGATGCTCAACACCATTAGCCATCTGGAAGATGGAAACTGAAACTACAATGAGAGCTACCACTGTATAACCACTAGAATAGCTAAAATCAAAAAGGTTAACATTGACATTACTAAAAGTTGTCAAAGATGTGGAGCTGGAATTCTTATACACTGCTTGCAGGAATAGAAAATAACACAACCACTAAAGGAAAATATTTTGAGGATTTGTTATACAAGTAAACACATATGAGCATACAACCCAACAATTTCCTCTCCTAGGGAATTACCCAGAAGAAATAAAATCTTGTCTAATAAAGATCTGTAACAGAATGTTCATAGTCCATGTCTGGAAAAAACCCAGATGTCCATCCACAAGAGGACATTATGGAAAATAAACTATGGTCTATCCTTGCAATAGAGCACTATTCAGCAATAAAGAGGGAGAAACTGCTGACACACACAACATAGATAAACCTCAAAAATAAATGAGGCCAGACACAGAAGAGTATATATCGTATGAATCCGTCTGTCTGAAATTCTATCAGATGCCAATTAACCTGCAGTGGCAGAAGGGAGAAGACCAGTGCTTACCCGGGGCTGGGGGAGGGTGCAGAATGGCAGTCAAGGGGCACAGGCCACTTGGGGGGATGGCGGAAGTACTGTGTGCCTTGACGGTGTGGTGGGCACGCAGGTGTAGACAGGTGGACAAAGAATGCCACCTGCTCCAGGAGTAAACGAAGGATGTGAGCGCCATCAAGCCACCAGCCACTGCGGCCACCCTCGTCTGTGCATCCTGAGGGGTCTGGGATGGAGAGATTAGGATGCTGGCTCGAGATGGCTAAGGTTCTTCTCCAAGAGACGACCTCAGCTAAGCCCCGATTCTTGCATCTTCCCATATATGGAAAAGCGCTAATTTCGTTAACTTGACATGTCTGTTTTTCTTTAATTAACAGTAATTTGTCTTGATGGTCAGACTACCTGGATTTTGTTGCAAAAACTAGACATCCCAACCCACTCCAGCACTCTTGCCTGGAGAATCCCATGGACAGAGGAGCCTGGTGGGCTATGATCCACGGGGTCGCGGAAGAGCTGGACACAACTTAGTGACTAAACAACAAGGAACAACAAACTGTCAGCTTGGTGAGTAATCTTCCAACATTTTTTAAAGTGAGAGACGCTTAACTGTACAATACCATACACAAACACACACTCCTAAAATTGCCTTTTCACGCTTATTTGGGAGACCTTTCTATGTCTCCAGGGATACATTCGCCTCATTCTTTTTTTTTTTCTTGCACTGAATTTTATTATATTAGGTCCTCAGCTAGTCTACCAAATAAAACACAATCCTCCACTTTTAGGTTGTACTTTTTCTTTTTTCAGTTGACATACACTTGTCAAAGCTTAATGATCTCCGCACCAAAAACGGGTGCAGTTGGTTGTAAGTTAGACCTCTTAACAGAGGCAATTTTACCTCTTCCAGTATGATGCCAACAACTCTGACTTCTTGTTTTACTTAGGGTTTCCCCCTCCCTGGTTCCTTTACGCTTTCATCCTGGAAACCTGAGTGGAGCTATGAGGAAAGACTGAATTTTTTTTTCTTCTTCTAGATTGTACTTTCTTCTCCCAGTGCTTGTGAGGTTTCTGACTTTCTAGAATTACCCGAAGGAGGGAGAATCGGGGAAAGATGCTCACAGTCTTTTGGTACAGATAGAATAGGACATTGGTACCCTAGGGGCCTGGCAGAGGCAGGGGCCTGAGGGTTGCTGGGTTGGGAGCCCCGGTTGGAATCTCCATGGTGTGGCTGCTGCTGAGCATCAGGGCCACATCACTCAGGGTCAGCCTCACACAGACTCTCCCTTTGTCAAGGCCCGGCCCCTATTCCTCTCCCAATCAACCTCTCTGGAGCCAGGGCCTCTTGACATGGCTCCCATGGACCCTCAGGAGAGAGGGGCTGGCCCCACAGCTGGGGAGCAGCAGGACCCCCAATGTCACCATCTCCCTCTCCCTCTGCTCTCACGCCAGTCCTTACGCTCTTAGAGCATTTGGGATGAGCGTCAAATTCGGACGGGTCGCCTTGAATTTCCCTTTGTCACGTGGCATAAGGTGAGCAGGAAGCACCCCCGCCCTCTGCCATGGGTGGGGGCTGGACAGGGAGGCTCACACAGTGATGACCGATCCAAAGAGCCAAAGAAGGCCTCATGGTGGGCGACGGGCTGAGGGCCACGAGACAGCAAGCCCCCACCTTCATAAGCCCATCCCAGAGAGCTTACCTTGCTTTTGCTCCTGAGTGTGGGTAGCATCTACCGATTTTTTCCTGACCTTTGGAGCCTCTGATCTCACTGACACAGAAAGCATTCTGTGTTAGCATTTTAGTTACATCCATAAGATTGGACTTCCCTGGTGGCTCAGAGGTTAAAGTGTCTGCCTGGAATGCAGGAGACCAGGGTTCGATCCCTGGGTCAGGAAGATCCCCTGGAGAAGGAAATGGCAACCCACTCTAGTACTCTTGCCTGGAGAATCCCATGGAGGGAGGAGCCTGGTAGGCTGCAGTCCATGGGGTCGCAAAGAGTCAGACATGACTGAGCGACTGTAAATATCTACAAATAAATCCTGATACTTCCATGAAAATACTACTCCAACACTCTGAAATTCAAATGGATCATCTTTATGACATGGTAATAGATCCTTTAATTAGAGCTATCATCATATAGAATTTTCTCTTTGTAAATAGCATGTTTTACAAGCATGATTTGAATTTTTAACATGATTTGAATTTTTAATATTGGAACCTTTTTTTACTGTATAAGAACAGTTCAATTCAGTGGCTCAGTTGTGTCTGACTCTGTGACCCTATGAACCGTAGCACGCCAGGCCTCCCTGTCCATCACCGACTCCCAGAGTCCACCCAAACCCATGTCCACTGAGTTGGTGTCATCCCCTTCTCCTCCTGCCCTCAATCTTACCCAGCATCAGGGTCTTTGCAAATGAGTCAGCTCTTTGCATCAGGTGGCCAAAGTATTGGAGTTTCAGCCTCAACATCAGTCCCTCCAATGAACACCCAGGACTGATCTCCTTTAGAATGGAATGGTTGGATCTCCTTGCAGTCCAAGGGACCCTCAAGAGTCTTCTCTAACACCACAGTTTAAAATCATCAATTCTTCTGTGCTCAGCTTTCTTTATAGTCCAACTCTCACATCCATACCTGACCACTGGAAAAACCATAGCCTTGACTAGATGGACCTTTGTTGGCAAAGTAATGTTTCTGCTTTTTAGTATGCTGTCTAGGTTGATCATAACTTTCCTTCCAAGGAGCAAGCATCTTTTAATTTCATGGCTGCAATCACCATCCGCAGTGATTTTGGAGCCAGAAAAATAAAGTCAGCCACTGTTTCCACTGTTTCCCCATCTATTTGCCATGAAGAGATGGGACTGGATGCCATGATCTCAGTACAAGAAAAGCCTTCACTGTAACTTTTTGTGGCAAGGGAATTTTCTTAGAATCAATTGCTTTTTCTGAAAAGTACCAATAATGTAATATCATCAATTTATTTGGGCAACTCTGACAATTCATGTATTCTTTAGACCAGCTTCTCCATGTAGGCAAATCTTATTTTCTCATCCTTTCTCTTCTGGTTGTTTCTTAGGGTCTGGAAGAGCAGGCTCCTTTAGATAGGACGAGAGACGGGTGGCAGACAGGGAGTGGCTTTAATTCAGTCAGAACTCAGGGCAGAAAGGCCCTGGCTCGGGAGAGCTGTGTTCCCTTCCAGTGCCTTGGCAGCTGGGGCAGCACTTGAAAAGCCGCCTTCAGCTGCACTGGCGGCATCTTAGATTCTGTGTAACTCTAGAAGAGTCTGTCGCAGGCTGTCCCCTGAGCCCTAACAAGAGTTCCTTCCACAGTGACAAAGCATGAGAATGAGGCTCTTCCAGTGCCTCTTACAGGTTTTATGAAGAAGATATATATATCAAGTTTTTATAGATTCGCCTGAGGTTGAAGCACTGTTTCCTTAACCCTCCACATTTCTTCTGCTTCAACACCATGAAATGGTGAAGATATCACATCCCATCTTTAATCTCCAGATCAAGTCAGCCTCTCTGCATCACAGAATGTCAGAGCCAAACGTAACCCTAGAGGCCCTTACGTCACAGATCAGGAGACCGTGACCCAGGGAGGCCCAGGGGCCCAGTTCCCACCGGTCGGATCAGACTGCAGACTCACCAGGCTGTCCCCGGGGCTCCTGAAGCCTGGGCCGGAGAACTGCGCTGTGGGGCCGCCCTGCGCACTGCAGGACGTTTACCCTGGCCTCTTCCCACCTCTTCCCCCTCCTCCACGGCAGCAGCCCAAATGCCTCCAGACACTGCCTGATGTCCCACGGTGGGGCGGGAAGAACCGGCCCTGGCCGAGAGCCACTGGTCTGGCAGTTCTGTCGGCCCTCTGCCCACATGGTCAGGGATGCCCGGTTTCAATGACAACAGTCATCATGGGACTTTCATGACGACTGGCGGCTGTCAGTGGCTAAGTGGCTTATTTAGCCAGTGGCTAAGTGGTCCAGTGGCTAAGACCATATCCTTCCAATGCAGGGGCCCTGGGCTCCATCGCTGGTCAGGGAACTGGATCCCACAGGCCACAGCTCAGGATCCCGCATGCTTCGACAAAGACCAGGCACAGTCAAAGAAAGAAACAAATCTCTAAAAATAAATGAATAACAATGGCAACTCACTCCAGTACTCTTGCCTGGAGAATCCCATGGACAGAGGAGCCTGACGGGATGCAGTCATGGGGTCACAGAGGGTCAGACACGATTGAGTGACTAACACACACACACACACACACGCGACAATGGCAGCCCCCACAAGTGCCCCTTCCGGAGGCCGCTTCCCCCAGCCAACCGCTAAGGGAACCAGCCGTTCTCACTCAGCTCCTCTAGCCCTGGGTGGGTTCAGAGGCCTGCAGGAGTCAGGTTTCCTCACGTGGCCTCCTGTCTCTGTACAGCCTCCCCGAGGATGTCTTTCTGAGCTCCTGGGAGTGGCGGTGTGCCCTCCCTGACGGTGAGCTCCTGGGAGTGGAGGTGTGCCCTCCCTGACGGTGAGCTCCTGGGAGAGGGATGCCCGGTTTCAATGACAACAGTCATCATGGGACTTTCATGACGACTGGCGGCTGTCAGTGGCTACGTGGTCCAGTGGCTAAGACTGTATCCTCCCAATGCAGGGGCCCTGGGCTCCATCCCTGGTCAGGGAACTAGATCCCACAGGCCACAGCTCGGGATCCCGCATGCTGCGACAAAGACCAGGCACAGTCAAAGAAAGAAACAAATCTCTAAAAATAAATGAATAACAATGGCACCCCACTCCAGTATTCTTGCCTGGAGAATCCCACGGACAGAGGAGCCTGGCGGGATGCAGTCCATGGGGTCACAGAGCGGCAGACACGACTGAGTGACTAACACACACACACGACAATGGCAGCCCCCACAAGTGCGCCTTCCGGAGGCCCCTTCCCCCAGCCAACCGCTAAGGGAACCCAGCCTTTCTCACCCAGCTCCTCCTCCGTGAGAGGCAGCTCTGGGTGGGTTCAGAGGCCTGCAGGAGTCAGGTTTCCTCACATGGCCTCCTGTCTCTGTACAGCCTCCCCGAGGATGCCTTTCTGAGCTCCTGGGAGTGGAGGTGTGCCCTCCCTGACGGTGAGCTCCTGGGAGTGGAGGTGTGCCCTCCCTGAAGGTGTAACTCACCCCACAGGTGCCCCTACTGCCTTCAGGGCTAGGGACAAATCAGCAACACACCAAGGCCACTGGTGAAACAGCTCTTAGGGAGGCTCAGCTCTGTTCAAACACAAAGGCACAGCTGCTTGGACCACACGTGGGTATCAGAGCAAAGGTGAAAGGATCAACCCCTGGAAAGGGACTGAAGGGCAGCCCACTACGGCTCAAGACCCACAGAGCCATCCGGGGACCCTGCGGGCTGTGCGCTCCGGGGCGGGGCAGGGAGAGCTGCGGTGGGGGTGGGTAAGGCCTCGAAACGCGACATTCTCCTTTCACTTGATGTAAAAGAGGCTGGAACTGAGTAAACCTCAGGTAAGAAGACCAATACAGCAAAAATGAAATCACTCCTGAGATTTCCAAGTGCACACGCTAAGCAAATAGCTGCGGTGAGGAGTCTGTCACTTAAGGAATACCTATATTGGTTATAGGACACATTAGTTAAAAGGACACATATTAGGTGTCCTTTTGGTCAGAAAGCTTTTATGGAACTCTGCTGTCAGGAGACTACAGCCAATGAAAGAGACGTTCATTCATTCATTTCTCCACTCACCCATTCATTTCGGAATTCATTGAATAAATACTTGGGAAGAATGTATGTGCAATTCCCTGGCTCACTGTGGAGCCGTGCTGCTGAGGCAACAGCAGAATGCCCAGCTGGGGAATTTATCCTGGAAAATGACCACTGAAAATGGACACTACTTGACTGCCCAGACAAGGCACAGCAGCCCCTCCACAGGGAAGGTGATGATGGGGCAGATGGTGCTCGGGGTGGTGATGCGACACCGGGCGTGAGGAGCGGCCTGCGCTTCTGCTGGGGGTCTTGTGTCCGAGAGACTTCACACCACCTCCTGAGGATAGGGAAGATCAGCAGCACAGCTGGCAGCAGCCTGGATTCTAGAGCGCCCGTCCTAGCCAGGCCCACCAGGGACTATCACTGGGAGGCCAGTCATGGTGCGCGGTGCTGGGCCCAGCCATCCTGACACCCAGCCAGACACAGAAGAGTATATATCGTATGAATCCGTCTGTCTGAAATTCTATCAGATGCCAATTAACCTGCAGTGGCAGAAGGGAGAAGACCAGTGCTTACCCGGGGCTGGGGGAGGGTGCAGAATGGCAGTCAAGGGGCACAGGCCACTTGGGGGGATGGCGGAAGTACTGTGTGCCTTGACGGTGTGGTGGGCACGCAGGTGTAGACAGGTGGACAAAGAATGCCACCTGCTCCAGGAGTAAACGAAGGATGTGAGCGCCATCAAGCCACCAGCCACTGCGGCCACCCTCGTCTGTGCATCCTGAGGGGTCTGGGATGGAGAGATTAGGATGCTGGCTCGAGATGGCTAAGGTTCTTCTCCAAGAGACGACCTCAGCTAAGCCCCGATTCTTGCATCTTCCCATATATGGAAAAGCGCTAATTTCGTTAACGTGACATGTCTGTTTTTCTTTAATTAACAGTAATTTGTCTTGATGGTCCGACTACCTGGATTTTGTTGCAAAAACCAGACATCCCAACCCACTCCAGCACTCTTGCCTGGAGAATCCCATGGACAGAGGAGCCTGGTGGGCTATGATCCACGGGGTCGCGGAAGAGCTGGACACAACTTAGTGACTAAACAACAAGGAACAACAAACTGTCAGCTTGGTGAGTAATCTTCCAACATTTTTTAAAGTGAGAGACGTTTAACTGTACAATACCATACACAAACACACACTCCTAAAATTGCCTTTTCACGCTTATTTGGGAGACCTTTCTATGTCTCCAGGGATACATTCGCCTCATTCTTTTTTTTTTCTTGCACTGAATTTTATTATATTAGGTCCTCAGCTAGTCTACCAAATAAAACACAATCCTCCACTTTTAGGTTGTACTTTTTCTTTTTTCAGTTGACATACACTTGTCAAAGCTTAATGATCTCCGCACCAAAAACGGGTGCAGTTGGTTGTAAGTTAGACCTCTTAACAGAGGCAATTTTACCTCTTCCAGTATGATGCCAACAACTCTGACTTCTTGTTTTACTTAGGGTTTCCCCCTCCCTGGTTCCTTTACGCTTTCATCCTGGAAACCTGAGTGGAGCTATGAGGAAAGACTGAATTTTTTTTTCTTCTTCTAGATTGTACTTTCTTCTCCCAGTGCTTGTGAGGTTTCTGACTTTCTAGAATTACCCGAAGGAGGGAGAATCGGGGAAAGATGCTCACAGTCTTTTGGTACAGATAGAATAGGACATTGGTACCCTAGGGGCCTGGCAGAGGCAGGGGCCTGAGGGTTGCTGGGTTGGGAGCCCCGGTTGGAATCTCCATGGTGTGGCTGCTGCTGAGCATCAGGGCCACATCACTCAGGGTCAGCCTCACACAGACTCTCCCTTTGTCAAGGCCCGGCCCCTATTCCTCTCCCAATCAACCTCTCTGGAGCCAGGGCCTCTTGACATGGCTCCCATGGACCCTCAGGAGAGAGGGGCTGGCCCCACAGCTGGGGAGCAGCAGGACCCCCAATGTCACCATCTCCCTCTCCCTCTGCTCTCACGCCAGTCCTTACGCTCTTAGAGCATTTGGGATGAGCGTCAAATTCGGACGGGTCGCCTTGAATTTCCCTTTGTCACGTGGCATAAGGTGAGCAGGAAGCACCCCCGCCCTCTGCCATGGGTGGGGGCTGGACAGGGAGGCTCACACAGTGATGACCGATCCAAAGAGCCAAAGAAGGCCTCATGGTGGGCGACGGGCTGAGGGCCACGAGACAGCAAGCCCCCACCTTCATAAGCCCATCCCAGAGAGCTTACCTTGCTTTTGCTCCTGAGTGTGGGTAGCATCTACCGATTTTTTCCTGACCTTTGGAGCCTCTGATCTCACTGACACAGAAAGCATTCTGTGTTAGCATTTTAGTTACATCCATAAGATTGGACTTCCCTGGTGGCTCAGAGGTTAAAGTGTCTGCCTGGAATGCAGGAGACCAGGGTTCGATCCCTGGGTCAGGAAGATCCCCTGGAGAAGGAAATGGCAACCCACTCTAGTACTCTTGCCTGGAGAATCCCATGGAGGGAGGAGCCTGGTAGGCTGCAGTCCATGGGGTCGCAAAGAGTCAGACATGACTGAGCGACTGTAAATATCTACAAATAAATCCTGATACTTCCATGAAAATACTACTCCAACACTCTGAAATTCAAATGGATCATCTTTATGACATGGTAATAGATCCTTTAATTAGAGCTATCATCATATAGAATTTTCTCTTTGTAAACAGCATGTTTTACAAGCATGATTTGAATTTTTAACATGATTTGAATTTTTAATATTGGAACCTTTTTTTACTGTATAAGAACAGTTCAATTCAGTGGCTCAGTTGTGTCTGACTCTGTGACCCTATGAACCGTAGCACGCCAGGCCTCCCTGTCCATCACCGACTCCCAGAGTCCACCCAAACCCATGTCCACTGAGTTGGTGTCATCCCCTTCTCCTCCTGCCCTCAATCTTACCCAGCATCAGGGTCTTTGCAAATGAGTCAGCTCTTTGCATCAGGTGGCCAAAGTATTGGAGTTTCAGCCTCAACATCAGTCCCTCCAATGAACACCCAGGACTGATCTCCTTTAGAATGGAATGGTTGGATCTCCTTGCAGTCCAAGGGACCCTCAAGAGTCTTCTCTAACACCACAGTTTAAAATCATCAATTCTTCTGTGCTCAGCTTTCTTTATAGTCCAACTCTCACATCCATACCTGACCACTGGAAAAACCATAGCCTTGACTAGATGGACCTTTGTTGGCAAAGTAATGTTTCTGCTTTTTAGTATGCTGTCTAGGTTGATCATAACTTTCCTTCCAAGGAGCAAGCATCTTTTAATTTCATGGCTGCAATCACCATCCGCAGTGATTTTGGAGCCAGAAAAATAAAGTCAGCCACTGTTTCCACTGTTTCCCCATCTATTTGCCATGAAGAGATGGGACTGGATGCCATGATCTCAGTACAAGAAAAGCCTTCACTGTAACTTTTTGTGGCAAGGGAATTTTCTTAGAATCAATTGCTTTTTCTGAAAAGTACCAATAATGTAATATCATCAATTTATTTGGGCAACTCTGACAATTCATGTATTCTTTAGACCAGCTTCTCCATGTAGGCAAATCTTATTTTCTCATCCTTTCTCTTCTGGTTGTTTCTTAGGGTCTGGAAGAGCAGGCTCCTTTAGATAGGACGAGAGACGGGTGGCAGACAGGGAGTGGCTTTAATTCAGTCAGAACTCAGGGCAGAAAGGCCCTGGCTCGGGAGAGCTGTGTTCCCTTCCAGTGCCTTGGCAGCTGGGGCAGCACTTGAAAAGCCGCCTTCAGCTGCACTGGCGGCATCTTAGATTCTGTGTAACTCTAGAAGAGTCTGTCGCAGGCTGTCCCCTGAGCCCTAACAAGAGTTCCTTCCACAGTGACAAAGCATGAGAATGAGGCTCTTCCAGTGCCTCTTACAGGTTTTATGAAGAAGATACATATATCAAGTTTTTATAGATTCGCCTGAGGTTGAAGCACTGTTTCCTTAACCCTCCACATTTCTTCTGCTTCAACACCATGAAATGGTGAAGATATCACATCCCATCTTTAATCTCCAGATCAAGTCAGCCTCTCTGCCTCACAGAATGTCAGAGCCAAAAGTAACCCTAGAGGCCCTTACGTCACAGATCAGGAGACCGTGACCCAGGGAGGCCCAGGGGCCCAGTTCCCACCGGTCGGATCAGACTGCAGACTCACCAGGCTGTCCCCGGGGCTCCTGAAGCCTGGGCCGGAGAACTGCGCTGTGGGGCCGCCCTGCGCACTGCAGGACGTTTACCCTGGCCTCTTCCCACCTCTTCCCCCTCCTCCACGGCAGCAGCCCAAATGCCTCCAGACACTGCCCGATGCCCCACAGGGGGGCAGGAAGAACCGGCCCTGGCCGAGAGCCACTGGTCTGGCAGTTCTGTCGGCCCTCTGCCCACATGGTCAGGGATGCCCGGTTTCAATGACAACAGTCATCATGGGACTTTCATGACGACTGGCGGCTGTCAGTGGCTACGTGGTCCAGTGGCTAAGACTGTATCCTCCCAATGCAGGGGCCCTGGGCTCCATCCCTGGTCAGGGAACTAGATCCCACAGGCCACAGCTCGGGATCCCGCATGCTGCGACAAAGACCAGGCACAGTCAAAGAAAGAAACAAATCTCTAAAAATAAATGAATAACAATGGCACCCCACTCCAGTATTCTTGCCTGGAGAATCCCACGGACAGAGGAGCCTGGCGGGATGCAGTCCATGGGGTCACAGAGCGGCAGACACGACTGAGTGACTAACACACACACACGACAATGGCAGCCCCCACAAGTGCGCCTTCCGGAGGCCCCTTCCCCCAGCCAACCGCTAAGGGAACCCAGCCTTTCTCACCCAGCTCCTCCTCCGTGAGAGGCAGCTCTGGGTGGGTTCAGAGGCCTGCAGGAGTCAGGTTTCCTCACATGGCCTCCTGTCTCTGTACAGCCTCCCCGAGGATGCCTTTCTGAGCTCCTGGGAGTGGAGGTGTGCCCTCCCTGACGGTGAGCTCCTGGGAGTGGAGGTGTGCCCTCCCTGAAGGTGTAACTCACCCCACAGGTGCCCCTACTGCCTTCAGGGCTAGGGACAAATCAGCAACACACCAAGGCCACTGGTGAAACAGCTCTTAGGGAGGCTCAGCTCTGTTCAAACACAAAGGCACAGCTGCTTGGACCACACGTGGGTATCAGAGCAAAGGTGAAAGGATCAACCCCTGGAAAGGGACTGAAGGGCAGCCCACTACGGCTCAAGACCCACAGAGCCATCCGGGGACCCTGCGGGCTGTGCGCTCCGGGGCGGGGCAGGGAGAGCTGCGGTGGGGGTGGGTAAGGCCTCGAAACGCGACATTCTCCTTTCACTTGATGTAAAAGAGGCTGGAACTGAGTAAACCTCAGGTAAGAAGACCAATACAGCAAAAATGAAATCACTCCTGAGATTTCCAAGTGCACACGCTAAGCAAATAGCTGCGGTGAGGAGTCTGTCACTTAAGGAATACCTATATTGGTTATAGGACACATTAGTTAAAAGGACACATATTAGGTGTCCTTTTGGTCAGAAAGCTTTTATGGAACTCTGCTGTCAGGAGACTACAGCCAATGAAAGAGACGTTCATTCATTCATTTCTCCACTCACCCATTCATTTCGGAATTCATTGAATAAATACTTGGGAAGAATGTATGTGCAATTCCCTGGCTCACTGTGGAGCCGTGCTGCTGAGGCAACAGCAGAATGCCCAGCTGGGGAATTTATCCTGGAAAATGACCACTGAAAATGGACACTACTTGACTGCCCAGACAAGGCACAGCAGCCCCTCCACAGGGAAGGTGATGATGGGGCAGATGGTGCTCGGGGTGGTGATGCGACACCGGGCGTGAGGAGCGGCCTGCGCTTCTGCTGGGGGTCTTGTGTCCGAGAGACTTCACACCACCTCCTGAGGATAGGGAAGATCAGCAGCACAGCTGGCAGCAGCCTGGATTCTAGAGCGCCCGTCCTAGCCAGGCCCACCAGGGACTATCACTGGGAGGCCAGTCATGGTGCGCGGTGCTGGGCCCAGCCATCCTGACACCCAGGGTCCAGAGCCAATGTGGCCCCTCCAAGTGCCCAGGGGGCCTCCTGCTCCTCAAGCTACTCCTTGTCCTCATGGTTGTGGAATGTTTGTTTCCCTCTCCTCACTTCATACCTTGAAGCCCTAATTCCCGTTCGGCCACATTTGAAGACGGACCCTCAAGGAAGTAATAAAAGCGGAAAAGAGGTCATAGGGTGGGTCCCTGATCTGACAGGATTAGTGTCCTCATAAGCAGAGAGCTCTGCTCTCTCTCTCTCCACTGAGGACACATCAAGAATGTGGCCGTCTGCAAGCCAGGAAGAGAGAGATTCCTCCAGAACCCAGCCATGCTGGTACCCTGATCTCAGACATCCAGATCTCAGACTTGTGAGAAAATAAATTTCTGTTGCTTAAGCCACCCAGGCTGTGGCATTTTGTTACGGTAGTCCTAGAAAACAAATACAGTCCAGGCAGAACCCCTGCCCAAAGTAAAAGACCCTTGGTTCCCCCACTCCACTCCAGAAGCTCATCACCGTGCAGCCCAGAATCTACACTACTGAGTGGTCCTTCATGCTCTACCCTGATGCTCTACTGAATCTCTGTGAGGCAATTGTTATCCTCACTTTGCAGATGAGGAATATGGAGCTTAAAACAGTGAAGAAAGTTTCCCCAAATAAGACTGACCTGCGTGGTGGGGCTGGAATTAGAGAGAACACAGTTCTGAAAGCTTCTATGGTCATCTGACCCACACCTGCAAGACAGCTCTGCTGGGATGTCTTTCTCATTGTGAGTCTCTGATTTTCTTGCTTATTCCTTCGTGGGGTGCCCTAGGCTCTCTCTCACCCACAGGCCAAGGCCCTGCATTCCTTGGCCTCTCTCCTAACTAAGCTTCCCACACACAGTTGCAGACTCAGATTGCACTTATCTGACCCTGATCCCGCATCACCCTCTCCCTTCCTCTCCAGCCCTTTGGACCATCCTGTCTCATCCCTTGGGAGTAGCCCAGGTCTACAGCACCCGTGTGCAGAGCTGCGGCCGAAGGTGTGGTCCCCAAGCCTGTTTCCACAGTCGTCACCTTCTCAGTGCCGCCCTCCCCCAGCCCTCACGGACGCCCTCAGCAGATGTCTCTTTCTTCTACTTCGCACAATGCATACCCTCCAAGAACACTCATCATCCTGCTGGGGCCATAAATGGGAAATGACGCAGTGGTGAAACATGAAGACGGGTGTGAGGGGGGGAGCGGCCCATTCATCGTCTCCCACAATGGTACAGACATGAAGGCTGTGTGTTCAGGGAGGGGGTCGCAGTGCGCCAACAGGCAGGACAGGTTCCAAAGCAGATGGCCCGGAGGCATCATCACGTGGCGGGGCCCACACTTTGGGGAAAGACATCCCTTCATTCATGCATCAAATCTTTACTATGCTCCAGGTCCTGTGCCGAGTGTTGGCTCTGCAGCAGTGAGCAAGCTCCCTGGGGAAGTCAGTCAGACAACAGTTCAGTCTGTGTCTGGACCGCAGACTGGGACAAGGGCGCTGCAGCACTAACCAGGCTGATGTGATAGAGGGCCCAGGGGACAGGAGTGCATCAGGAGCAGCTGGGGGCAGGAGCAGGTCTCAGGTAGGAAAGCCCTTTTTCGAGCATGAGGAACACAAAGAAGTCGATGGTGCTGGAAGACAGCTTTTCTAATTTAACTCAAGAATTAAGTTATTCTGAAACACCTCATGGTTTGAGGTGGAAATCCACAAAATTTGTATGAACCATTCTATACCATATTCACCCCAGATACTGAAAATGGACTTTAAAAAATTTGATTGGAATATGGTTGATTTACAGTGTTTCTGTGACTCGTACACACGTGTGACCGAACTCCCACTCTACCCCTCCCCCAGCCCCCCATGGTGAGCACGATTCTGTGTCTGTGAGTCTGTTTCCACTTCTTAGGTGAGTTCCCTTGGGTCATACTTTCGAATCTATGTATAAGTGGTGCCCTGTGGTATTTGCCCTTGTCTGACTTACTCCACTTAGTATAAACGTCTCTGGGTCCATTCATTCTGCTGCAAATGGCATGGTTCTGAGAATGAACCCTGGTTCATCTTCAGTAACGCTGACGCTGTGTGAGCGCCTGTCGCACAGCAGGCTCTGTGCTCTCTGCCTTCATTTTCATTTAATAGCTCTTATAATACTAATAACAGCTGTAGGTGGTGCGCCCTACTCACAGATGAGAAAACTGAGTCACAGGCACACACTGCCCAAAGTCACATGGCTGAGGAATGGCAGATGGGGCTCAAACCCGGACCTGCGCTCAGTTATCACACCACCTCTCACGTCTTCCTCCAAGGCCCTTGGAGAAGGGCAGTTACATCAAGAAGGCGTGTCTGTACTCCAGTCGCTTCACTATTTCCAAGTTTTATGTTCTCAAAAAGTATTCAGTACAACGTTCAGGCTACAGCCTCAGGAGGCTCACCATCCTGGCGCCCCACTGGTTCCACTTCTGATTCTGAACCAAAGGGTTTCTTCCTCACCTGCTGTCACTCATCAGGTTCAAGGGTCTAAGTTCCACCTGTAAAATGGGCTGCTGTGAGTCCCCAAGTGGGTAGGGAGCCTTCTTAGACCCTCCCCATCTCTCCCCTCTGACACCAGAAGGGGTCAGAGGCCCAGAGGAAGCAAGCTGCTCGTTAGGACCTAGTCACACCGTTTCCCAGAGAACGCCCGTTTCTAAAGGCAGAGTGCTGCACTGCCAGACCCTCAGGGTGGGGAGCAGACGGCAGACAACTGTCTGGAGGGTGGAAACCCACGTCTCTCGACTCCTGAGCGGCACCTCCCCTGGCACGGGCTGCCTGGTGTCAGCTGGGGACAGGCAGGCAGTAGTCATGAGCTGGGCCCCGGAAGGGGCAGGGCGGCCACCAAGCATCTGACAGCCCCAACCAGCCAGGAGCCTTGGTCTGCGGGGGGCTGCAGACTCATCACTGCCACATCTCCACCTTCACCATCCTGGCCCCGTGTTCTTTTTTTAATATATTTATTCATTTGGCCGTGCCGGGCCTTAGTTGCAGCACGTGGGATCTTGGAGCTTTACTGTGGCATGTGAGCGCTTAGATGCAGCATGTGGAATTTCATGGATCCTGGCGCCCCTGTGCTAGGAGCACGGAGTCTTACTGGCCTCTACTGCTTACCCTCAGTGGATGAGGAAAGGTTGAAAACTGTCTTCAGACTGGCCGGTGGCAGGGTGTGGGGCCACAGCATCTGGAAGGTCTTTGGGGTTAGTCTGCCTGATGTGTCCTTGGGGAGACAAAGAGCAGTGAATCTTTTTTAAAAAGATATTTTTACTATTTTATCTATTTACTTGTCTGCACCAGGTCTTAGCCGCAGCATGTGGGATCTTTAGTTTCGGCATGCCAACTCTTCGTTGTGGCACTTGAGGTCAAGTTTCCTGACCAGGGATCGAACCCAGGTCTCTTGCATTGGAAGCCTGGAGTCTTAGCCACTGGACCACAGGGGAAGTCCCTGGGCAGTGACCCTTCAGCCTGCTCAGTGTTCTTCCCAATCTGACCCAGACCTTGGCCATCACACGGGTAATGCCTGTGAGCTGGAAACGCTGCCCTGGCCTGACACTTGCGATCGGAGCTCACAAGGCCTCCAGAACTGCCTCCTTCCCCTACCCTGCTTCTTAAGGTCTTTCTGGAGAGGCAGTATAGTTGAGTGGTTAATGGGAATTGTTTAGATGAGATCCCATCTCTTCTGTGAGATCTGGGCAGGTCACTGAACCCCTGTGGGCCTTGGAGAAGGAAATGGCAACCCACTCCAGTATTCTTGCTTGGAGAATCCCATGGGCTGAGGAGCTTGGTGGGCTGCAGTCCACGGGGTCACAAAGAGTCGGACACGACTGAGTGACTTTACTTACTTACTTACTTAAAGTGGATTTAGCCATGGGATCCACTTCAGAGAGTTGTGATGAGAATACACAAATTGGTACATAGAAGGGGCAAGGCTTGTTATATGATGGTTAGCTCTTGTTATGATTATTACAGTTACAAATGTTCATTCTCCTGCGGTCCTCTTCCTCAACTCTTGTCACACTCTACACCCCCAGAGGGCTCTATGGGACACTGGGGACAAGTGACAGGCACGCCTCTGAGGGCAGGGCACCACCGGCACTCAGGACAATGCCTGGTACGGTGGGCACTTGGTATATATTTACTGAATGAACAAATGCAGATTTCTGCAGGATGCCTAGGATCTAGCAGGACTGGGTACTTAGTATTTTTCCCAAGGGATTTTTTTTTTTTTTAATTTATAGGCAAGACTGCACCCCTCGAGCTGCCTTTCAAAGGCTTTGTGTTCGTACAGCTAAGACTTGGGACCAGGAACCCTGCCTTTGCTTATTGCCATGTCCCAGTTAGTGCCAGGGCCTGTCTAGAGCCTCATTTTCCTGAGAAGAAGAAGAATGCCCAATCCTAGGTCAAAAAGAATGAGATGACCCAGGAAATACGCCATGAGTTTCACAAAAGAAAACCTTACTATAATTACTACTATAAAGCAACATTATTTAACATGTAACCCAAAACGCATTGAGTCAATGGGGCTGTTCATTTACTGAATATCAAGGATTCCCTTGTTTAGTTCCCTTCCCAGAGGCAAGGGTACAGTGTTCTTAACTAGCTCTCTGAAGATAAAGCAAATCCACTTACTGCAGCTTTCAAATGCAGGCTGAACAGATCTGTCCTCTTCTCCTCACCAGCTTAAGTAAAACTTAGTATGTATTCTGAACACTGGACACAGTTTGGAAGAGATTCCAGGGCTTCCTTGCTTGTAGGGCTAACTGTCAAAGGTCTGGTGAGGAAAGTCTTACAGATGAGGCTGTCTTCCCCCCAGGGAGGCATCCTGAACACAGCCGCGGCCATCCCCATTGCAGTCCCCAGTGGGTGTGCTGTGCACACCAGGTGTCCAGCCTTGCTGTGACACTGCCACAAACAGGTGTCAATCTTCTGCACACTCCTTAAAAAGCACCAAAGTGTCAGTCAACCTTGCCCACAGGACTACAGCTTCTGTTTGCTTCCAAATTCAGCCATTTGAAAAAATCTTGTCATTATGCTTTAAAAGTGACTTATGCTTCATTTTCTGCACAATATGTACCATGAGAATCCAGAATCTTTGTATTAAGATGAAACTAACGGCATTTTAGTAAGGGCTTCATGACTCAATAGCATCCTTGATTTTCCAAGGTGGGCTCAATAGAACAGAAGCAAACAAGAGACAGCAGGAAAAATAAAAAATTGGCAACAAGAAGGCTTGAAACAGAAGGCAAGGGGGCAGGGCATAACTTTAAAAGAACAACAGAGCTCGAGGATGAGACGGAGGCTAGCCAGAACCAAACAGGCCCAAGACGGTGAACAAGCTGACTTCCACCAGACCTTGAGCCTCAGCATATACACACTGTAACACATCAATAAGATAAACACACACCCACAGGCATGTGGGACAGTGACAGTCCCACAGAGGTGAAAAAGGGGGCCGTGGCCCAATTCCTGGAAGTCCCCGGCCCTTCCCCCAATACCGAAGAACTGATGCTTTCAAACTGTGGTGCTGGAGAAGACTCTTGAGAGTCCCTTGGACAGCAAGGAGATCAAACCAGTCAATCCTAAGTGAAATCAACCCTGAATATTTATTGGAAGGACCGATGCTAAAGCTCCAATACTTTGGCCAACTGATGCGAAACGTTGACTCACTGAAAAAGACATTGACTCTCTGATGCTGGGAAAGATTGAGAGCAGGAGGAGAAGGGGATGACAGAGGATGAGATGGTTGGATGGCATTATGAAATCGATGGGCATGTGTTTGAGCAAACTTGGGGAGGTAGCGAAAGACAGGGAAGCCTGGTGTGCTGCAGCTCACGGGGGTGCCGGGGCTGACATGACTGAGCGACTGAACAACAATTCCTCCAAGTCACTAGCCTATGAGATTTCACACTCCTAGAAAAACTGACCCCCTCATACCTTGCTGCAGCTCTTGCCTTCTAAGATGGACTACGCTCTGTGAAGTGTGTTTCTCTCTAAATAAATCCACTTCTTACCTATCACACTGTCTCTCATTGAATTCTTTCTGCGATGAGACATGGAGAACCCAGGCTTCATTAAGTTCCAGGACCCGGTGTGATCTCAGTTAAAAGACTGTGGGCAAGTCCCAACCTGAGTTACACCATTTCAGGCTGGGGACTTCCTTACTGCAGAACATCTCAGAGCTGAGTGTATTATTAGGTATTGTGACTCTCTAACAGAGGACTATAGAGTACACGATCCTCAAGTTTATTTGACCAGAAATCATTTTTCATTCCCCTTGCCTCAAAGCCAGTATCTCAAGGAACTATAAAAACTGCTTATGAGCATAGCAAACGTTCCCACAAAATAGGCCTTTTCACCCTCTCTGAACTGCAAAACGAATATTACTCTCATTTCTTTATAAACAGCCAGAAAAATATTACTCTTCTGCCCCAAAAGTATGGGACGCAGCCAGGAGGCACTGAAGCCTTTAATCTGACCTGAGAAATCCTCTTTAGTAGTTGTTGTTTTTTAATAGTCTGTCCTCTTAGACCAAAGTCATTTCAGGGAAAAATCGGAGTAATCAGTCATTGGCAAGTGAGTCTCCTACAAATATAGTCTGGCTGAGTGGGGCCGAGGGGTTGGTGGAGTGCCGTTTGAAGTAGCAGAGGATTATGGCACCAAAAGCCTGCAAATATCACCCACTGCATTAGCTGAATTGTATCCAGGAGGGCCTGCCTCACCCAGCTAGGCCCTTGGGCCACAAGTTCATGGAGTTTGCTGGGCAGATGTTCTCTTTGTCAGGCGACCTCATCTGGTAAAGGCTGCTTATCATTTGCCCACTGTCCATTCTCACTTTCTTTCGTATATTTGAAGCCCTGATTTTTAAATGGATCCAGGAATACCTATAATACAGGCTTCATGTCACAAGTTCTCACTTGCAGCAAGCTGTGGCCGGAGACTGTGTCTCCACCAATGAGATGTACACAGAAACACTGAGTGATGGCTTCCGGGAGATCTTGTTAGGACAGGCGATAAAGGCCATTTTGTCTCCATCTTTTGCTTCAAGCCCTTCCCTTCCTCTTGGTTAGAATGTGGGAAATGGCTGGTACTCAAGCAGCCCTTTTGGTCCATGAGGTGGAAAACAGTTACTGAGGGTACCCAAGAAACAAGCAGTGGAGCCCTAGACCCTGACAGTTTTATGAACTGGACTGTTCACCTCTCACAGAAGGCAATGGCACCCCACTCCAGTACTCTTGCCTGGAAAATCCCATGGACGGAGGAGCCTGGTAGGCTGCAGTCCACAGGGTCGCGAAGAGTTGGGCACGACTGAGCGACTTCACTTTCACTTTTCACTTTCATGCATTGGAGAAGGGAATGGCAACCCACTCCAGTGTTCTTGCCTGGAGAATCCCAGAGACAGCGGGCCCCCGTCTATGGGGTCGCACAGAGTCGGACACGACTGAAGTGACTTAGCAGCAGCAGCAGCAGTTCACCTCTGGATTCCTTTTATCTGAGAGAGAAATATATTTTCCTCTTGATTAAGCTATTGCGGGTGTTGTGTAACAGTTGAATTACATCTTAACTATACAGTAGATAGTGCCTAAAATATTTTTCATTGAGAAATAATTTGAAACTTACAGAAAAGTAGCCTGCCTATTACAGTGAATTCTGGTATACATTTTACTCAGATTTACCAGTTTGTTCATGTTTTGCCACATCTCTTGGTCTCACTTTCTCTGCCTAAACACACACACACACACACACACACACACACACAATTTTTAACCATTTGAGAAGGAATCACGTACATCATGCTCCTTTTTTCTTAAATACTTCAGTGTGAACAAGGCTCCCATATGACCATAGTCACCAAAGTCAGGAATTTTATTATTGGTAAAGTGCATGCATGCTAAGTCCCTTCAGGACTCTTTGTGACCCTATGAACTGTAGGGAGTCTCCAGGCAAGAATACTGGAGTGGGTTGCCATGCCCTCCTCCAGGGGATCTTCCTGATCCAGGGATCAAACCCACATCTCTTACGTCTCCTGCACTGGCCAGTGTACTCTTTACCAGGAGGCCCATCTAGGAAGGGCTACTGGTACAGTACTATTATCTAATCTACAGTTCATATTCCAGTTTTACCAACTGCCTCAATAATGTGTTTCCCAGTCCAAGATCCAATCAGAATCATATATTTGTCTGTCACATCTCAGATAACCATTTTTAAAGGGAGTATTTCTCAAAGAAAAGAAAGAAGAAAGAAAAATCCAAATTAAAAAGAAATCATATTATTTGCATATCCATTCAGCTTACTGCCACTAACTCCTCTTTACTAATTCACAATCTGCCATTCTCTTGTGTCAAGCTCAATTCTAGACCTCAGCTTGCTGCCATCTTTCCCTGTTGCTATAACAGTGGGCATGACTGTCCTGGTTGAAGCTCTCAAGAATATCAGCAGTGCTGAAAAGAGAGGCAATTGTCAGGTGCTTCACAGGCCACACTCCAAAGTTACCATCGGGTTTCCGACTGTGATGGTGAAGCACGGCTCATTTCAGTTCAGTCGCTCAGTCGTGTCCGACTCTTCGCGGCCCCAAGGACTGCAGCACACCAGGCCTCCCTGTCCATCAGCCACTCCTGGAGCTTGCTCAAACTCATGTCCATCCAGTCGGTGATACCATTCCAACCATCTCATCCGCTGTCGTCCCCTTCTTCTCCTTCCTTCCATCCTGCCCAGCATCAGGGTCTTTTCTAAGGAGTCAGTTCTTTGCATCAGGTGGCCAAAGTATTGGAGATTCAGCTTCAGCTTCAGCATCAGTCCTTCCAATGAACACCCAGGACTGATCTCCTTTAGGATTGACTGGTTTGATCTTCTAGCTGTCCAAGGGTCTTTCAAGAGTCTTCTCCAACACCACAGTTCAAAAGCAGCAATTCTTCGGTGCTCAGCTTTCTTTATAGTCCAACTCTCACATCCATACATGACCACTGGAAAAACCAGAGATTTGACTACACGCACCTGTGTCAGTAATCTCTCTGCTTTTTAATATGCTGTCTAGGTTGGTCATAGCTTTTCTTCCAAGGAGCAAGCATCTTTTAACTTCATGGCTGCAGTCACTATCCCAGTGATTTTGGAGCAAAAAAAAAAAGTCTCTCACTGTTTCCATTGTTTCCGCATCTGTTTGCCATGAAGTGATGGGACCAGATGCCATGATCTTAAGTTTTCTGAATGTTGAGCATTAAGCTAACTTTTTCACTCTCCTCTTTCACTTTCATCAAGAGGCTCCTTAGTTCTTTACTTTCTGCTGTAAGGGTGGTGTCATCTGCATATCTGAGGTTATTGCTATTTCTCCCAGCAATATCCAGCTTGATTCCAGCTTGTGCTTCTTCCAGCCCAGCATTTCTCATGATGTACTCTGCATATAAGTTAAATAAGCAGGGTGACAATATACACCCTTGATGCACTCCTTTCCCGATTTGGAATCAGTCTGTTGTTCCATGTCCAGTTCTAACTGTTGCTTTTTGACCTGCATACAGATTTATCAGGAGGCAGGTCAGGTGGTCTGGTGTTCCCAGCTCTTTCAGAATTTTCCAGAATTTGTTGTGATCCACACAGTCAAGGCTTTGGTATAGTCAATAAAGCAGAAATAGATGTTTTTCTGGAACTCTCTTGCTTTTTCGATGATTCAGCAGATGTTGGCAATTTGCTCTCTGGTTGCTCTGCCTTTTCTAAATCCAGCTTG
>SJYX01016404.1:251900-304140 GCA_006410675.1 Oreotragus oreotragus | reverse complement strand
TCCAGAGCAAGTGCCTGTCGCTTTAAACAAAAGCACTGGAACGAGGAGGACTCCTCAGTGGTCCACTGGCTAAGACTGCGTACTTTCACCGCAGAGGATGAGGCGTGGGTTCGATCCATAGTCAGGAAGCTAAAGTCTTGAATGTCACACAATATGGTAAAAAAAAGAGAGAGAGAGAAAGACAATCACCGTAATGGGACAAATCCCCTGGTTTCTAAGGGAAAATAGAAAAGAATAAGGAAAGGAAGGAGGGAAAGAAGGGGAAGGAGGAATGGGAGGAAGGAAAGAAGGAAAAAGGAAGAGAGGAAAAAAGAAAAAGTAAGTTACTAAAAATAGAGGCATGGGTGGGGGTATAAGAGAAAAAAATACAAGATGACCGAACGCAATATGCAGGTAGGTTCCATTCTGATTCCACAAACTAAGTATTAAAAAATGCTTTGGTGGGCTTCCCTGGTGGTCCAGTGGATAAGAATCTGCTTGCCAGGGCAAGGGACATGGGTCCCATCCCTGGTCCGAGAAGATTCCCCAAGCCAAAGGGCAACTTCAGAGCCTGTGAGCCACAGCTCCTGAGGCTGCGCGCTGAAGCCCTGAAGCCCGTGTGCCTCGGGTTTGTGCTCTGCAGAGAGAAGCCGCTGCAGAGAGAAGCCCGCGGAACTAGAGAGGAACCTGCGCTCGCTGCAGCTGGAGAAAGCCGGAGCACAGCCAAGAGTTCCCGGCACCGCCAAAAACAAACAGATGCCTTTGTGACAACCAGTTTGAAGTATTGCTGCTGCTGCTGCTAAGTCACTTCAGTCGTGTCCGACTCTGTGTGACCCCATAGACGGCAGCCCAACAGGCTCCCCCGTCCCTGGGATTCTCCAGGCAAGAATTAGACAATATTAAAATATTATTGTTAATGTGATTAGGGATGATAATTACATGGTAATTACGATGTTGTTTTTACAAGTCTTTGTTATTTATACTGAGCATTTATAATTGAAATGACCTACCTAGGATTCACTTTAAAATTTATCAGCAAAAACCAAAACTCAAACAGGGGCTCTGTATCCACCTAGAGGGGTGGGATGGAGAGGAAGGTGGGAGGGAATTTTAAAAGGGAGGGGATATATGTATTATGGCTGATCCATGTTGAGGTTTGACAGAAAACAGCAAAATTCTGTAAAGCAATTATCCTTCAATAAAAGTAAATTAATTTTAAAAATTTATCAGCAAAAACCGAAACAGCAAAAAGTTGGTAGGGAATGGACAAGGCTGGCAAAATGTTGCTAATTATCACACTGGGTTTGAATTCATGTAGGTTCATTATACTATGCGGGGAAGGCAATGCCACCCCACCCCAGTACTCTTGCCTGGAAAATCCAATGGACGGAGGAGCCTGGTGGGCTGCAGTCCATGGGGTCGCTAACAGTCAGACAGACTGAGCGACTTCACTTTCACTTTTCTCTTTCATGCATTGGAGAAGGAAATGGCAACCCACTCCAGTATTCTTGCCTGGAGAATCCCAGGGATGGGGGAGCCTGGTGGGCTGCCGTCTCAGGGGTCACACAGAGTCGGACACGACTGAAGTGACTTAGCAGCAGCAGCAGGTTCATTATACTATTCTTTCTATATTGTGTAGAAAGAAATTTACTTTTTTCGTAACTTTGAAACCTTTCAAAAGAAAAACATTTTACAAGCAGAACTCACAATCTCCAACCCCTGAACCAAGATGTACCATCTTTTTTTCTGTTACTTTAATGCATGTTTACTGAAACTCTGCTATGCAAAAAGCATGGAGGTAGGAACTGTGAGGGATACAGAGCTATGTAAAACAAGATCAAATATCAAATATGTACAGGGTAAATATCTCTGATGGTTTATATTTGACTACCTGGGCACAGAAAACCCTGACTCTTCCCAGAAGCTGGGTAAGCTCACCAGCCTGGGTAGCCAAGAAGCCTCCATTCTAAAGCTAGCCACACCCCTTACTAGCCAGGCCATCTTAGACAAGCCACTTACCTTTCCTAAGCCTCCGTTTCCTCGTTGATAAAAAGCTATTAGTGGTAGGGACCACTTCGTGAGCTGGTTATGAGTGTCAAGTAAGATAATAACAGGCTTAGCCAAGTGTCTGCTTAGGCTATTGATAAAAGCCAATGACAACAGCTAGCATCTGAGCTGGTCAGAGCAGCCTGTTTTTGACCAGTAGCTCTTTGAGCCATCAGGAAAAAGTGCCCTTTTCTCAGGGCCATGAACAAGGGTGAAGGACTTGGCTGGTCTTAGCCCCTTGTGTAGGGCCGAATCTGTACCTCATATGTGGGGCCTCTGAAGACGATTCCCAGACCCACCCTGATTCCCATCAAATTTCCCAGAAGGAAGGGAAGCTCCAGAGCTTGCCTACAACAACTGAGCTTGTGGAAGAATGTGCTTAGCACTCAAAAACCAGATGCTTGGCGCTGACCAACTTGTGTTTGCTGGTTGTTGCAGCAGGATAGCCGGGTTGAGGAAAAGACACCACCCGCAGATGCTTTACAACCAACTCCCCGCAAACCCACTCTTCTTCCACCACCAGCTTCCACCTCACTGAGCTGGGGTCCTGTTAAACATGCCGTTGCTAGTGCTCAATCCTCCTCGTGCATTTTAAAACTGTGTTTTCATTTCTCCTCAGTGATGGTAACAGAAACAGTGACTAATGTAGATTAATGCTTTATGTAGATTAATTGCTTGTTTCACTGGGAATGAAAGTTACTTTATCACTGGGCCTGATTACACCTTGTTTTGTCTCCTCTTTCTTCTTCTCCTTCCCCCCACTCCTTCCCCCACCTCCACTTTAATTAAAAGGCAAACAGTGTTAGCACCACCAATCAAGCCATTCACTTCAGCATGTATTTTGCTGCATGGTGGACTGAAGTGTACCAGCCACATCCCAGCTGCAGGCACCATTAATGCCTCCGCACTCACACAAATGCGCATCTGTATTGGAGATGCAGATGAAGCTAGAGCCTGCCTGAGGGGATGCCTTTGTGAAGAGACACGTGCCTCATCCGTGCAAAGCACTGGGCTGTAGAGGAAATGTACATGGTTCACGTGCACTGTATTCAGGCATGGATAGATGCCACATGCAGACATTTGGGAGTCAGAAATTCAAATCCATTACAGACTATCTGGAAGGCTGGAGGAATACTTCACAAGGTTGGTGCTTTTGTCACTGTTATGACCAAGGATTATAAGGAGACTTCATTAATATTAACATCTTTACAAATACTATGAGTTAGGGCTATCTTTTCTAGTAAAATGCCCTATAAATAAATATACATTTGTATACATCTATGGAGCTTCCCTGGTGGCTCAGACAGTAAAGAATCTGCCTGCAATGCAGGAGACCTGGGTTTGATCCCTGGGTTGGGAAGATCCCCTGGAGAAGGAAACGGCAACCCACTCCAGTATTCTTGCCTGGAGAATTCCATGGACAGAGGAGCCTGGCGGGCTATAGTCCATGGGGTTGCAAAGAGCTGGGCATGACTGAGTGACTAAGCATGCATACACATATACATCTATAAATTTTGGATTACATCAGAAGAATGACAGATAAAAAAATCCTTCCTCAAATAGCCAAATGAAAATAAATTCAAATTCATACACTAAGGTAGATCATAATAGCATAGAATATTACACAGGGGTTTTTTTTTTTNTAAGCATGCATACACATATACATCTATAAATTTTGGATTACATCAGAAGAATGACAGATAAAAAAATCCTTCCTCAAATAGCCAACTGAAAATAAATTCAAATTCATACACTAAGGTAGATCGTAATAGCATAGAATATTACACAGGGTTTTTTTTTTGGCCACTCTGAGAGGCATGTGGGATCTAGTTCCCCGAGCAGGGATCAAACCCGCACCCCTTGCAGTGGAAGCACAGTCTTAACCCCTGAACCACCAGTGGAAGCACAGTCTTAACCCCTGAACCACCAGGGAAGTCCCACAGAGTTTTTCTTTGAGTAAATTCCTAAGACTACTGCCTTCCAGATAACAAGTAAAGGGATAATTTTAAACAGCAAACAAGAAATGTTAAATCTATATTATAGTGTGTGAGTTTGTTTTCTGAAGCATGCCACTCACAATGACACAGTTTTTCTAAGAATCTGCCTGAAATATTGGCTCTAACTATGTCAAAATAGCAACCTCTCCACCCTTCAGTGTGGACTGATTTCTCAAAGAGAACAAAGTGCTTGCAGTGCACAGAATTTATATCAAATGAAAATCTTTTAAAGAAGTTTGAATAAGTGCTAGATTAGAATTGGAAAAACCAATAATTTGGGAATACCGTTTATTTTTTTTTAAACAATGCAATTGAATCAACCACTGTATATCAGTAGACTTTGTAATTTAAGAAACATTATTTTTATATCTTTAAGCCTATTAAACTGGTTTCATTTGCGAAAATGGAAAATGAACATTTTAAGTTCTTTCAAAGAAGTTCTCTTTGGTTTTAATTTCAGTCAATCATGATTCTCCACTAAGTGTATATTAAGGTCATTTTCTTCTAATTTTATGCTTACCACTGCCAGCCTTTGGTCACTTTTTAGCCATATACATTTTTTTCTCATTTCAAAAGCAATAAATGTTCTTTGCAAAAATTCAACTATCATCTATTATCCTACCACAGAGAAATGATTACTAGACAATTTAGCATCATGTTATATGCTTTTCTAGTCAAACATATTATTAAAACAGTGCTTATTAAAGCAACATAATTCACAGTAATTTATTATTTCTTTCACATCCTACCAATAACATGTCATGGATAACGTCCCTTATGGAACTGTTTGGTTCGATAAGCCCAATTTTCAGTGCAGAGTAAGCTGTTTTATGAATGTAGCATAACTTACTTAACCAACCCCCTAATGTGGGTAAAACAATATTATAAACAAATGGGAAAATATCCTTGTATAAACACCTTTTCAAAGTTCTCTTATTTAAAATGCTTTCTTTCACTCCAATGTTCTTGCCTGGAGAATCCCAAGGATGGGGGAGCCTGGTGGGCTGCCGTCTAAGGGTTTGCACCGAGCTGGACATGACTGAAGCGCCTTAGCAGCAGCAGCAGCTCACTCTATTTCTGTGTTTTTTTTAATCACCATAGATAAATAAAAAATTAAGTTAGTGACAAAGAAATTGGTAAATGAGCCTTAGAAGGTACATGATTTCATATTTTAGATTTCATTCAAACCCTTCATATTTTCTATGGTTCCGAGCCAGAAAATCTGCAGAAAAGAAATTCTAGGTCGAGGCGTTTAGGGCCACGTTCAGCACTCAGCCTAGGCTCGTTGAGGGACAGACCCCAGGCCTGTCTCCCCCCTGGACTGTGGTGTTGGGGGGTTTGGCCAGGATCTGCCTGCGTCTCTGCCCGCCTGCACTCTCTGGGGGCAGGTGCTGTGCTTCCTTGTCAGGTTCTCCGCAGCCCAGTCACACCTTTCCCAGAGGCAAAAGGAATTCAGCAGCTGACGACTTGCCCATGATAATTCTAAGTAAGGAGTGTAGTGGTGAACTGGAAACAAACGACTTGTTAAAAATACTGCACATGAAAAATGAGTGAGGTTTCAAAATAAATATTGTTTCCTTGCCGTTTTGTCGGACTGCTTTTGATCCTTTTGTAACACAAAATTTTCATTCAGGGCTTCTTTCCATGTTGCAATTTGCCATTGCATCATCCTTGTGTCATGGTATATTTCTCAATGGGCTATTTGTTTGGGGACGTTTTCCTTTTCTTTTTGCCAAATTCTGTGAACAATGATTTACTTCAGAGGGAAACTCCACACCATCTTTGCAGAAAGATCATGTGTGCAATCGTATTCCTTTGTGCTTTCATTGGTTTGGTTGTACAAGAGAAATCATTTTAAAAATATAAAATCAATAATTCAGGTTAAAGAGAAATAAAGTCTCTTTTTCCTCCCTGGGCATTGCACTGTTCACCTTTAGCATGGAGTCATGAACTACAGGATTTAGGAAACTTGAGTGAGGTCACATAGCTGGTAACCACTGGAACCAAGATTTGAACCCAAACTTTCTGGCTCCAAATTCTTAATATTATTCTATGGCTAGTTCCATTACACACACCCAGTCTTGTGGTTAGGGAAGAAGTTAAAAAGTTATTCACAAGGAGTATTTAATCTGAGGTTACCAGACCAACTCCTGGGGGGGTCAGGAGTTGAAACTGAAAGCTGAAGATTAAAATGAAGCCTGTATACTGAATGAAGAATGAGAAGACTCTTGAGAGTCCCTTGGACTGCAAGGAGATCCAACCAGTCCATTCTGAAGGAGATCAACCCTGGGATTTCTTTGGAAGGAATGATGCTAAAGCTGAAACTCCAGTACTTTGGCCACCTCATGCGAAGAGTTGACTCATTGGAAAAGACTCTGATGCTGGGAGGGATTGGGGGCAGGAGGAGAAGGGGACGACCGAGAATGAGATGGCTGGATGGCATCATGGACTCGATGGACGTGAGTCTGAGTGAACTCCGGGAGATGGTGATGGATAGGGAGGCCTGGCGTGCTGCAATTCATGGGGTCGCAAAGAGTCGGACACGACTGAGCGACTGAACTGAACTGAACTGATACTGAATGATAGGCATTCCAGATTCCATTCTAAAGAGAACGGTGGAAATTAATTGTATCTATCCAAAGTGTAAGTATTCTTAGGAGATGTAGTCATAGAAGAAACCAAATATTCCCCATTAAAAAAAATGCTTCCCACATTGCCTTTAAGAGTCTCGCAAAGAAAAACTTGGCTCACTGCCATATCATTCTTCAAAGACGCTCTGCCAATTACCAAATTCATCACACAAAGTCTGCAGTCAAAGGTTTTAGAGCCTCACTCTTAATGGTGTGTGGACAGCCAAACTTCTCCAAATATGTGAAAACAGTCTGAAACAAACAAACTGAAAAAAGAGAACTCAGAGGCCACAGAAACAATACAAGGACTATAAAAAGGTTTTTAAAAATCCACTGTATTTAACATCTTCAGAGCCAAACAAGAAGACACTGCACCCACGAAATGACTAGATATTTTCTTAACAATTAAAAAAACAAGAATGACACTTTAGAAACTAAAAATCTGAAAACAAAGATCTCAGTAGCAGGAAAGATAAGAAAATCAGAAGATCAACTTAAGTGGTGTATTGTTCAGCTAAGCAGAGTTCCAGAACAGAAAATAGGAGAAAATGAAACAGAAGGAATTAGTTAAGTGAAAATAAAATACATTTTCTCAGAAATGAAAGGCATGCGTTTTCATATTAAAAAGGGCCAAATAAAATAATTAATGAAAAACACTAAAATCATGGCAAATCACTTTTAAAGAGCAGAATACATAGGAAGAAAAAACACTGAAAGAGATGGAGAAAGGGAACAACAAAGGACTTTTCAGTAGCAAGAAAGGGTAGTGACTGCTGCTGCTAAGTCGTTTTAGTCGTGTCCGACTCTGTGTGACCCCATAGACGGCAGCCCACCAGGCTCCTCTGTCCCTGGGATTCTCCAGCCAAGAACACTGGAGTGGGTTGCCATTTCCTTCTCCAATGCATGAAAATGAAAAGTGAAAGTGAAGTCATTCAGCCGTGCCCAACTCTTTGCAACCCCATGGACTGCAGCCCACCAGGCTCCTCCATCCATGGGATTTTCCAGGCAAGAGTACTGGAGTGGGGTGCCATTGCCTTCTCTGAAGGGTAGTGGAAGAGTCTTCAAAATTCTGAGAAAAATTATTTTCAGATAGAGATTTTATACCCAGCCAGACTATGAAATGCCTGGGTAGAATAAAGACATTTTCAGAGATACAAGGACTCAAAATGTACCTTGCATGTACCCTTTCTTTAAAAACCCCTTGAGGAAAAAACAGAATTAAATCAAGAAAGAAAAAGATATTGGGGTCCAGGAAAAGAGAATCCAATGTGGGAGAATTGACAAAAGCAAGTCCCTAAACCACAGCTCACTGGGAGTGGAGAAAAAAATAAGAAAACCGAAACAAAACAGAAGCCAGTCCAAATTGGAGTAAAATACAGGCCACGTGATACATCTGCTGGAACAGTTGAAAAAAATAGTAACAATAGGCTCATAGAAAATCTAGAGAAAAAAATGAAGTGTTTATTAGCTCTGGGTAAAATGAAATGCAGTATATAAACTATGTGGCTTGGGAGTGACAACTTTTATACAGTCCTTATAATATAAACAATGATTTAAGGAAGACTTGTCCTGTAACTAAGTTGTGGAGGAGGAAAGCAAGAAAACAGAGTATGAGAGAGAAAGCTAAATTCTCATCTCCTGTGGCTGAGAGTCAACAGATGATATCCAAGTTGATCAGTAAACAGTCGTGCATGTGTATGCAAGACGATCTCAGGAAAAATATATGAGGGTTGAGTGATGTTGGTTGCCTGCAGAGAGGGGATCAGAGAGATTCAGAAGCAGGTAATTTATTGTTTTTGCCCTTTTTCTTTTGAACTATGTTGATATATTACCTTTTGGAATAAAGAAAAGAAATAATTAAAAGAGAAACAGCAGAAAGAGGATCATTTCTTAGAAACATGAAACAACTAATAGGAAAATGTAAGACTGTTCAAAGGGGTTGTTTTTAAGGAGGAGAACTGGGGGATGAGGGAAAAGGAAGATAGGAGGCTGCTGTATGTATTATAGTGTATAAGCTTTAAAGAATTCAATTTTATTTTTAAAATTAAGTGCACATATTTATATAAATAAAAAGTTAAAATTATTTTAGAATATGCGAACAACTATAGAGGTAGACTTGGTGAGGTGAAATAAAACTGGCTACAGTAGGAATTTATGCAGATGTCAACCCTGAGTGAGCAAAATGCTAATGTCCTTAATAAAACTTTTTTCTCTAATCACGTTTTGTCCAAAAAGGTGCAGTAGAAAGTGAATTTGTATGTGAATAACAAAAAGAAATACTACTTAAATCTCAAAGAAATCTCATGTTCCTCAGCTTCTTCACTTTGCAGCACATTTTTAACATGTGATCCCACACATGAGTTATGCTTTTAGAGAATATATAATCTACACATTTCAAAGATCTACAGTAACCACCAAATTGCATTAAAACAACTAAAGAAAGTAGTCTTAAATATGGCTATGTATACTTGGGCAACATAAAGGTTAATTTTTCCAATAGGTCTTGGAAAAGCTGGGTTCTTAACATGCTTTTATGATTCTGATTCCTAAATAACTCACCCGTTAATTTGGAGAGCATGGGACCTGTATCAACCCCTTTAATTCACTTGATTCAGTGGTAACTGATCACTTGGGTCCAAGGGGCCCAAAGAAGCTTCTCTCAGAACCTTGGCATCAGAATCTGAGGTCTGTTGGAGCTGCCCCACAGGAAGAAGAGCCCTTTTTATTAGCAAGATGTCATTTTAACTGAAGTCTGCAGTGAGAGACCAACGCCTAACATTCCACTCGCTTTACCACAGTCCAGAAACTGCGGCTTTTTATTCACTGATTGTGATGGTTAACTCTGTGTGTCAACCTGGCCGGGCCAAGAGTTCCCAGATAGCTAGTCAAACATCATTCTGGGTGTTGCTACAACTGTTTTTTTGGATGAGATTAACTTTTTAATTGATAGGGTAAAGCACGTTGCCCTTCATACTATCAGTGGGCCTCATCCTATTAGTTGAAGGACCGAATAGAACAAAAAGATGGACCCTCCTCCAAGTAAGAGAGAAATTTCTGGCAGACTGCCTTTGGACTTCATCTGCAATATTGATGCTTCCTGCCTGATGGCTTTTACCTGGAACATTGGCTCTCCCTGGGTCTCTAGCCTGCTTCCTCCCTGCAGATTGGACTTACTGACCTCCATAATCATGTGAGCCAATTCCAATCAATCAATCAGTCAATATCCTATTGGTTGTGTTTCTCTGGAGAACCCTAATACACTCCTTCAAACAAATGTTTATTTAGCATATACTGTGTGCCAAGCAACAAGCTAAGGTCCAGGATAAACAGGTAAAACAATGGTCCTTATCCTTGGAAATTTAGAAATCTGACACTAATTATGACAATAAAAATCTCTCCTAACCAAGTGGCTCAGTGGTAAAGAAGCCATCTGCCAATGCAGGAGATGTGGGTTTGATTCCTGGGTTAGGAAGATCCCCTGGAGGAGGAAATGTCAACCCACTCTAGTAATCTTGTCCAAGTGCTGAAACTACTGAAGCCCTCACACACTAAAATCCCATGGACATAGGAGCCTGGAGGGCTACAACCCGTGGGGTCGCAAAGGCTTGGACATGACTGCCCAATAGTCAGTCATCCAGGAAACTTGTGGGACCTGCCTTGTAGTGGCTGGTTTATGAGAACTAGATGATTCCAAGAAAACCAGTACTGGTCTCGTCTGTGAGAGTTCTTTGAGCGTGAACCATTCACTCACTCAGTTCAGTTCAGTTCAGTTCAGTTGCTCGGTCATGTCTGACTCTTTGCGACCCCATGGACTGCAGCACACCAGGCTTCCTTGTCCATTACATTCACTCATTAGCGAGCTCAAATGAAACCCAAACTGGGGAACAGACTATTCCAAAGGATTCTGCTCTGTATCTACTGTATATAGAGTATACGGAAGTCAGGCAGGTCTGAGTCAAACCCCTGCACCTTCTTCTTAGTAGTTGGTAACCTTGGAGAACTGATCCAACCTCTCTGACCTTCTAAGATGAGGACCAAATACCTTCTCATAGGATTCCCGTTAGGACTCAGTGGGATCACAGGTGCATGGTGACAAGGAGTGTCTACTCTCCATCACACATGCTAACCCACAGCGGTTACCTTTTAACTTGCAGTGTTGGTGGATCTTTGATCCACCTCTGTGCTTGTAAAAGCAGTAGGGAGTGGTTATAAAAATCAGCTTGCAAAGTGTAGGATTACAGTTCTCATTTCAAAATTGGGGGTTGAGCTTTTTGAATAAAAGACCCATGTTAGTTCCAAGTACAACAAAACCTTTGCTACTCAGAAAACTAATGGGTGGGAAGTGGATGTCCAAAGAATCTGGTCAGTGAAGAGTTAATTCACATTGGCAAGAAGATGGTGTCTGGTCTCTCTCTCCCTCCTGGAGAAACATAAATTCGAATGAAAGAAAAGAAAATGGATGCCTTTACTGTTTGTTAGGCAGAGAACTGGCCCCCAACTCCCCTCCCCCCTTTGAAAACAAAGCTTGGAATAGAATCATCTTCTAGAAATCCCAATATTACCTCACAAAACTGATTTATTTTCCTTTGAGGAAGCTAATGACATCAGTGGCTTGCCCCCCACTCCCCGATTATCTCAGAAATGCTTATTTCTAGGACCTTGGTGAGCAGAGAGAGTCAGATAACACAGTTTACTCCACTTCAAGATTATGTTTAACAAAGACAAACTCAAAGGAATTAGGGAAAGGAAGGAGGGGAGGAGTAGGGAGCAAAATTTCAGAGAAACATTCCACTCAGAAGAGTTATAAAAACACTTTCAAAACCACAGTGTGAAGATAGCAAGTGACTCACATTCTAAAAATTGCACCAAACAATTCTGGAAAATTGTAAAATAGAGATATAACAATGGAAACATATTGTCCATTGCCAAACCAAAAGCATAGTAGAGTTATAACTTTTACTTAAAAGAGCTAAATATGAAGGGAACTGGGAGAACGTCCAATAGTATACTAGTTGAAATTAGGCAATCCTATATATTTAATAAAACTTTTTGAATATTGAATTTTCACAAGGTTCACCTGTCAAAGAAGTAATTGACAGAGTTTATCACATCATGAACCTCAGAGCTACTATTAGTTCTCCAGAAAGGCTGGAGGCCAATACGATGCTCGCAGAGAGCACGCAGCTTACTGACAAATCACCATGGATCAGAGTTTCAAAGATTTAGAGGAGTGTATTTACATTCTGGTTAATTTGTTCAAGTATTTTAAGTTTGAATCACAAACACAAAAAGGAAGCGAAAACAAATCCAAGCAGAGGTTCAAATGGGCATATAAGAATCTGTAATAATCTAGTGAGCTTTTTGTATAGCGGTACAAGAGAGCTTCTTTCACCTAAAAGATTCGACAGTGGTATTGTGGTATTCTACAGCCATACTGTTTTGGGAACAAGTTGAAAGTCTTCTTTCTGATATTGAAGTTGGGTAGAGTCTCACCTTATGTCTTTCTTGTTGACAATAATCTCTAAAGGTTAATTATCTGGGTGCCATGAACCATGCTGGACCCTTTATATCAATTTATTCCTCAAAATACTGCAGTGGCTGTCCCCACTCCTAGACAAGGGAACTGAGACTGTGGGTTATGCAAACTGCTCAAGGTTGCACCCCTTTGGGATACAAATCCTGATTATCTGCCCCCAGAGAGAAGGCCTGTCTTCTTTCTCTTTATTAAACATCCAAAATGAACTGCCAAAGTGAAAAGATGCTCAACATCGCCAATCATCAGGGAAATGCAAATCAAAAGCATGAAATATCACCTCACAATTGTCAGAATGGCCGTCATCCCCCACCCCACGAAAAAAAAAAAAAGGAAACAAGAAAGAGAAAGAAAGAAAAAACTCCTTCTAATAATTATGAACTGTTTACCTTTTAAAAAAGAAAAGGAACACAACCAATTTTGGTTAAGGTGTGGCAAAAAGGTAACCCTCATGCACTGTTAGTGGGCATGTAAATTGGTGCAGCCACTATGGAAAAGTAGTACAGAGGTTTCTCAAAAACCTAAAAACAATAACATACGACCCAGCAAGTCCACTCCTGGGTATATAGCCAGAAAAAAAACAAAAACATTAACTCCAAAAGACAAATGCATCCCCCATAGCCACACTATATACAGTAAACCAAGGTATGGAAGCAACCTCAGTGTCCACCAACAGAGGAATGCATAAATAAGACATGATATATATAGATATACATGTTCATATGTCTATATATACACAATGGAATATTGCTCTGCCATGAAAAAGAATGAAACTTTGCCACTTGCAGCAACACGGATGGACTTGGAGGACATCATGCTGAGTGAAATAAGTCAGGGAAAGACAAATAGTGTACAATATCAGTTATACAGGGAATCTGAAAAGTACAACGAATGAGTGAGTGTAACAAACAGGAAACACAGAAATAGAGAGCAAATCAGCGGTTCCCAGTGGCAAGAGTGGAAGGCGGAAGGACAAGAAAGGTGGGGGAATAAGAGAGACAAACTATTAGGTGTGAAATAGGCTACAGGGATACATTACAGGGACCTCCCTGGCGGCCCAGTGCTTAATCTTCTGTGCTTCCACTGCAGGGGGTATGGGTTTGACCCCGGGTGGGGAACTAAGTTCCTGCCTGCTGCGGCACAGCCCTAAACAGAAACAAGTTTTAAAAAGGAGATGCTGTACAACATGCGGAATATATAGCCCATGTTTTATAATAATTATAAATGGAATATAACCTTTAAAACCTTTGAATCTCTATACTCTACACCTGTAACTTACACAGTATTGTACGTGCACTATACTTCAGTATTTTAAAGAAGCTGCCAAGTCCACGACTTTAGAGCCATTGCTTAAGCTGTCCGCCTTTACATGAACAATATCTCCACCTTCTCTGCTTACCTTTCCAGTTATAGACCATTCCTCAAAGCTCTGGAGCCATCACAGAGTCCAGGATTAGAACCACAAACATCAGTGTCCCTCTTTCTAGCCTTGGCAAAGAACAGTCTCCGCCACTGGCTCCCACATTTGATTAGTCAGTCTAGCACTTCCCGTAACACTTTCTTCATTATACTGTTTGCCTGTTTTTGTGTGTGCAAATCTTTCTTCTGAAAAAGAGGGAGAGGGCTAGTTTTTAAAGTTATCATATGCTTCCTTCTTTTTTCATACTTAGTGGGAGAAACACGGCAACTATTTCATAGATTAAATTTAAATTTTTCTGCATTTGGCAACACTTCGAGATTATCATACTAAGTGAAGCAAATTAGAAAGAGAAAGACAAACACCCTATGACGTCACTCAGATGCGCACCCTAAAACATGACGCAATGGACCCAACTAGGGAATAGAGACAGGCACGGAGAGCCGACCCGAGGCTGCCGAGGGGGCGGGTCTAGGGAATAGAGGCACAGAGAGCCGACCTGAGGCTGCCGAGGGGGCGGGTCTAGGGAATAGAGACGCAGAGAGCAGACCTGAGGCTGCCGAGGGGGCGGGTCTAGGGAATAGAGGCAGGCACCGAGAGCCGACCTGAGGCTGCCGAGGGGGCGGGTCTAGGGAATAGAGACGCAGAGAGCAGACCTGAGGCTGCCGAGGGGGCGGGTCTAGGGAATAGAGGCAGGCACCGAGAGCCGACCTGAGGCTGCCGAGGGGGCGGGTCTAGGGAATAGAGACGCAGAGAGCAGACCTGAGGCTGCCGAGGGGGCGGGTCTAGGGAATAGAGGCAGGCACCGAGAGCCGACCTGAGGCTGCCGAGGGGGCGGGTCTAGGGAATAGAGACGCAGAGAGCAGACCTGAGGCTGCCGAGGGGGCGGGTCTAGGGAATAGAGGCAGGCACCGAGAGCCGACCTGAGGCTGCCGAGGGGGCGGGTCTAGGGAATAGAGACGCAGAGAGCAGACCTGAGGCTGCCGAGGGGGCGGGTCTAGGGAATAGAGGCAGGCACCGAGAGCCGACCTGAGGCTGCCGAGGGGGCGGGTCTAGGGAATAGAGACAGGCACAGAGAGCAGACCTGAGGCTGCCGAGGGGGTGGGGAGGGAAGGATTGGGAGTCTGCAGTTAACAAATGTGAACTAGTCTATGTAAGATGGGTAAACAGCAAGGTCCTATTGCACAGCACAGGGAACTGTATTCAATATCCTGTGATAAACCGTAATGCAAACGAGTATGAAAAAGAATATATATATATATGTGTGTAACTGAATCGCTTTGCTGTATAGCAGAAATTAACACAACACTGTAAATCAATTATATATCAATAAAGTTTAGAAAATGAAAAAAATGTTATGCATTTTTGGTCACCTACTATATATAACTATAGTAAAAGTGAAAGTGTTAGTCCCTCAGTTATGTCCAGCTCTTTGTGACCCTGTGGACTGTAGCCCGCCCGGCTCCCCTGTCCATGGGATTCTCCAGGTGAGAATACTGGAGTGGGCTGCCATGCCCTCCTCCAGGGGATCTTTGCGACCCAGGGATCGAACCCTGGTCTCCTGCATTCCAGGGTGATTCTTTACCATCTGAGCACTAGGGAAGACCCACATTAGGAGAATTTACTTTACAATACGAGAATACTGTACTTTAAATTTTCCAATGGAACTGCTCTTTTTAAAACCCCTTATAGCTCATATCAAATCTTCCTTGGTGGTTCAGACGGTAAAAGCATCTGCCTACAATGTGGGAGACCCGGCTTCAGTCCCTGGGTGGGGAAGATCTCCTGGAGAAGGAAATGGCAACCCACTCCAGTGCCTTTGCCTGGAAAATTCGATGGACGGAGAACCCTGGTAGGCTACAGGGTCACAAAGAATCGGAGACGACTGAGCGACTTCACTCAGCAACTCAACTCATAGCTCATTTCATTGTATAACTGAACTTAGTACTAATATTATCATTAATCTAATATAACAAGAATATTTGATCATGCAAGACAGATGAATTGAATAGTCACGAATATACAGCTGCATTTTAGCCAACAGTACCAAATTTCCCCTTAATGAATTTTTCTACCATCATCCTGAAGTTCCAAAAAAGTGGAATGGACACACCAGGGACCCTCTGTCCCTGGACACACTTGGAGATCTTCTGTGAAGAGTGAATTTACTAAAAAGAGCCAGTAGGGAGTTTCTAGAATGGGAATAAACTACCTGAAGGGAAAATACAAGCCGCTTGCATCACCCTGGTCAACAGCATGCACGGGCCAGTCTGCTCCATAGGCAACCTGTCATTATCAAGCCAGAAATGGACGGGACTTGTTGTTCCGGCCACTGGAGAGCAGGCAGTTGGTATATATAACAGTCAGCCTGGGCTACAGCCGGAAGGAGGACAGACATTAAGGAAGGCTGATTCCAAAGTACACACTGCAGTTTGGTCCCAGGACTAAAAGGAACCTGAGTGGGAGGGGGCTCACCTACGGCCAATTGTTGGACCACAATTCTGGGATGCATGGTGGTGTGAGATGAGTCAGACCCTCAGAGGAACCTCACAGCACCCCACCTTACATCCGCTCTTCTGAAGCTGGTCCTGGGCTAGTGGCAGAGACTGACAGGGGGAATGTGTTCATATGGGATTCCAGGAGAATCAACCACTTTTTCTTCATGCAGGCATTAGGGGCTTCCCAGGTGGCTCAGTAGTAAAGAAGCTGCCTGCCAAGGCAAGAGATGTGGGTTTGATCCCTGGGTTGGAAAGATTCCCTTGAGTAGGAAATGGCAACCCACTCTAGTATTCTTGCCTGGGAAATCCCATGGACAGAGGAGCCTGGGGGCTACAGTGCATGGGGTTGCAAAGAGTCAGACACAACTGAGCGTGAGCACACGCAGATTATACCAGGGCAGAGCATCTCTGCCGCAGCCTAAGGCCTTGGAGGCTTGATACGAGAATTGACGTAGCTTCTGTCCCTCTAGGAAACACACTTCTGGGTTCTGGCATCCAGAATCCAGCCAAGCACCTGGATCCTGTCTCCTTCCCCCTTCTCTGGGCCATTTCTACATTTTAACTTCAAATCTCTCTTTTGTTTTTCCTTGACAGTGAAATCTTTGATCATGGATGCTGCTTTTAAAAAATATATATTTTGGCTATGCCACATAGCATGTGGGATCTTAGTTACCTGACCAGGGATCAAACCCCTGCATTAGAGGCTTGGAGTCTTAACCGCTGGACCACCACGGAAGTCTTGGGTGTTGTTTCTATGACTGGAGAACTGAGAAGCTGGCAAAAGGACTGAAGACAGCATAGTCATGGCTCTGGGAGGTTTTTCGCAGCCTACAGAGTGGAGCCACGCATCTGTTCAATCACTCTGGTTTTCCCTGTTCTTCAGAGCCTATGGGGAGTGAAAATGGCAGCTGCTAAAGAAAGCTTTTTTCCATTTATGTACAGTGCCACCTGGCTTAACGAAGCTGTTTTGAACAAAGCTGGCATCTGCTCATTGCCCTGGGCTAAGTAGTGGTCATCTCCTCTGTGCTGAATCCCTGCCCCTGTGCACACCCAGGTCTCGGTGTTAGCCTGGAAGGCTGCCTCATTTCTGGGAGGGGAGGTACCACCCTCGTTTCAGCACTACGGGGCAGGGAGGGGGCAGACAGGCAGAGAGAGAGCAGGTATCCTGACTTCCCGCTACCTCACCTGCCCCTACATTCACACAAAATAACAGCAGTCCTAGTCCAGACAGAAGAGGCAGGGAGCATCCTGCCAAGTCACATTTTCAGGTCTTCTGAATTTCTCTACTTCTGGCTAGGTTCTCATCTGTGGAAAGCGGTGCTGAGTACCTCCCCTTTGCTCATGGACACACACCCTTTTCTGTTGTTTGTGCAACTTAGGGAAGGTGAGAGGGAAATTCAAAAGATGTATGAACTGGGAATTTTGAAAATTATGCTTCAGCATCAGAGCTGCTTGATGCATGGACCATGCCCCTCCTAACCCAAGTGATGCCAAAAAGCAGCTTCAGGACAGTTGCCAGACCTCCCGTAGAATGGAGCCAGCCTCCCAGCCGTCATTCACCTTACCTTCATAATCAGCAGAGCCAGAAACTCTGAGTGGGAGATGTTAGGCAGAGAGGACACTGGCGACCTCTTACCACAGGGGCCCATGATCACCATCCCAATCCCCAAACCCAGCTCCCTTATCTTAGATCCAGGGGAAGCTTAGGGAATTAGAGGACATTTCTTCATTCAAATAATCTAGAGAGATCTATCAAAGTATACAAATAATAAATGCTGGAGAGGGTGTGGAGAAAAAAGAAACCGTCCTACACTGTTGGTGGGAAGGAAAATTAATGCAGTCACTATGGAGAAGAGTAAGGAAGTTCCTTAACTAAAAACAGAGCTATTGTATGACCCAGCAATCCCATTCTTGGGCATGTATCTGGAGAAAACAATAATACAAAAACATACACGCACCCCAGTGTTCATACAGCCAAGACGTGAAGGCAACCTAAGTATCCATCAACAGATGAATGGATGAAGAAGATGTGGTACATATATATTAATACAGCAAAATATCAGTCAGCCATATAAAAGAATGAATGAATACCACTTGTAGAAACATGGCTGGACCTAGAGATGATCACACTACAGAAATAAGTCAAAGATAAGTAACATGATATCATTTAAAAGTGGAATCTTAAAAAATGATACAAATGAACTTGTATGCAAAACAGAAATATATCGACAGACATAGAAAACAGACTCAGGGTTACCAAAGGGAAAGGGGAGGAGGGATAAATTAGGAGTTGGGGATTAGCATATACAATGGCACCCCACTCCAGTACTCTTGCCTGGAAAATCCCATGGATGGAGAAACCTGGTAGGCTGCAGTCCATGGGGTCTCGGAGAGTCGGACACGACTGAGCAACTTCCCTTTCACTTTTCACTTTTGTGCATTGGAGAAGGAAATGGCAACCCACTCCAGTGTTCTTGCCTGGAGAATCCCAGGGACGGGGGAGCCTGGTGGGCTGCCGTTTATGGGGTCACACAGAGTTGGACACGACTGAAGCAACTTAGCAGCAGCAGCATTACTATATATAAAATGGGATTTTCCTGATAGCTCAGTTGGTGAAGAATCCACCTGCAATGCAGGAGACCCTGGTTCAACTCCTGGGTTGGGGAGATCCTCTGGAGAAGGGATAGGCTACCCACTCCAGTATTCTTGGGCTTCTCTTGTGGCTCAGCTAGTAAAGAATCCACTCGCAATTCGGGAGATCCAGGTTCGAAACCTGAGTTGGGAAGATTCCCTGGAGAAGGGAAAGGCTACCTACTCCAGTATTTTAACCTGGAGAATTCCATGGACTAAAAGAGTCAGATAACCAGCAAGGCCCTATTGTATACCACAGGGAACTATACTCAATATCTTGTAATAACCTATTAGGGAAAAGAATCTGAAATAGATACACACACGCAAACACACAAAACTGAATTATTTTGTTATACACCTAAAACTAACACAACACTGTAACACAATTGTATTTCAGTGAAAAATAATTTTAAAAGAATAATTAAATCTACTACAGTAACAAAACAAAGCAAAGCAACAGAACTCAAACTAGAAGAGGCCCCAGAACAGCCCCTAGTCCAGCCCGGCTCCTCCCTGAAGAGAAGGCAGCTGTCTGCGGCTGAGGTTGCCTAATCTGGCCTGGGGACCAGTTTCAGCAGATGTGTCTTGTTTGGCAAGCACAATACACTTTTAAATGTTTTACTCTTAATTAGTTGCAACCCTTAAAGATTTGAAGATTCCATACTTATCAGTAAATAACTGGATTTCCAGAAACCCTTGATGAAACAGGATCTGGCGAAGCTGGCGGACAGCCTGTGTGGATCACAGCTGTCTTCTCTCCTGTGGCCCCGTCAGCTCCCTGCTGCTCCTGCAGCCATGGGCTCTGCCCTCTTAGGCATGGCCAAGGTTCTCCTACCTAATGTTTCACCTCAGGAGCTCTGACAAAATATCCACACTCACGTTCAGACCAGTTAAGTCAGACTCTCAGCCTGGGGAGGGACCCTGGCCTCAGAAGGATTTTAAAGTCCCCACGTGATTCAAACAGGCAGCCAGGTTTAGGGAGCATTGGGGCTAGACCATGAAGGGCAGATGGGAAATTATTCTCTTTGTGAAGATCCTCGTTTTAGTCTTTCACCATTTGAGAAATTCATTCTAGCCAAACCTGCTTTTCTCCTACTCCATTCTTTTCAGAACCTCACCCAGCCTCAGGATTTAAAAAAAAATTTTTTTTTAAGCTTCTCCTTTTTCTGCTTCATTAAGTTATTTTGGTTGCTCCATTCTGAACTCCTCCTCCAGTTTTTCCACATTCTTTTTAAAGTACAACGGACAAAATTAGAAACAACACCTAAAGCATTATTTTACTAAAGTAGAATTCAGTAGGAATATTTATTTCCAGTTCTGTGATACTATACTTAACATCTCAGAACCACATTAATTTCTTTAAAAAAAAAAAAAACTTAATTATCATCTGGTTTTTGTTAACAAGAAACTCATTTGCAGAAGCCTGAGAAACCACACTGCAGGATGGAAAACCAAGTCTGGGAGCAAAGAAAAGCAAGCCTTATTTTCCTGTTAGATGTCACACTTTCTTCAGGGTCACAACCTGATCATGTAAAATTAAAGAAGGCTTATGAGGAGTTTCCTGGTGGCCTTGTGGTTAGGACTTTGAGCTTTCACTGCTATGGCCCAGGATCAACTCTGGTTCGCAAACAGGTCCTTCAAGCCCCACAGGTTGGCCAAAAAGAAATTCTAGAAATAAAGGGCTCATATGCGTGTCTATGACAGTTTTACTTCTTTACCTACAAATCAAGTAATTTACAACCAACAGGCTAGTCTGTTTTTAGGAAATTTCTAAGCTAACTTGAGAACTGCTTTTCTTAGGGCTATTTACAAGTTTTTCCATTTTGTAGGCTTTTCCTTTCTTTTCGTTTTCATTAAGATATCTCAACTATCAAGTTATAACAGAAAAACTGTTTAGTGGGGTGAGAGCTGAAGACCAGCACAAATCTTAGTGCATCTCTGTGTTACTTTGTCATGCCCACTTTATAGATTAGGAAACTGAGGCCTGGAAACTTTTAGCAGTTTGCCCACAGCTGACTGCCCACACACCTAACCTTCGAGGAGTCCTGGCTCTGGCCAGCCCCAGGGGAAGGTGACCCCTTCCATGGCCATCAGCTAGATGGCCAGACAACACAGCTAGAAGGCCAGCCACAGAGGCGGCAAGAGTGAGGCTTGAGAAATTACCTCTCAGTATCACACGTTCCAGCCTGAACCAGGTCGACATGGAAACACACACGACATTGTAAACATGATATTTTGGTGTCAACTGACGCTGTTAGACACTCCTTGGAACCCCTAGGGGAAAGCTAAGGTTTTTAAAGAAATACACAGACACCGAGAGATCCTGGTATGATGCCAGTTCTGTAATATGGGAAATCTTGTCCAGAAATATGTATATATATATGTATCAGAGAAGACAATGGCAACCCACTCCAGTACTCTTGCCTGGAAAATCCCGTGGAAGGAGGAGCCTGGTAGGCTGCAGTCTGTGGGGTCGCTAAGAGTCGGACAAGACTGAGTGACTTCACTATCCCTTTTCTTTTCATGCATTGGAGANGTATATATATATGTATCAGAGAAGACAATGGCAACCCACTCCAGTACTCTTGCCTGGAAAATCCCGTGGAAGGAGGAGCCTGGTAGGCTGCAGTCTGTGGGGTCGCTAAGAGTCGGACAAGACTGAGTGACTTCACTATCCCTTTTCTTTTCATGCATTGGAGACGGAAATGGCAACCCACTCCAGTGTTCTTGCCTGGAGAATCCTAGGGACGGGGGAGCCTGGTGGGCTGCTGTCTCTGGGGTCGCACAGAGTCGGACACGACTGAAGCGACTCAGCAGCAGCATGTGTGTGTGTGTATGTATATATATATATAAATCCAGTGCTGAACTTCTGGATTCCCTCTAGCAATCGATAGTAAGGAAAAACACCACACCTCTTCACACTCATAACTTCGGGAAGAAAGTAAGGTCTCTTCGCCTTACTAGGGTCTTCGTAAAATGTCAGCCCAGTTAGAACACAGTGCTCGAGGAGGAAAAAGGAGGGAGGGAGCTCAGGAATGGGGGCCTGAGCCCCAAGAGGCTCTGAAATCCCCAAGGGATCCGAACGCACCGACCTCTGGAGGCGCCCGCAGCTCCCGGCGGCGCTGCCACACCGGGGTCCCCATGGGACTGGCCGAGATGCTCACCGCCAGCGCGCAAAGGTCCTCCGGGGCCGGGAAACACTGGCCTAACCTCATTGTTTCGAGCCATCCGTAAAATGCAGCTTCTCCTCTCTCTCAAAAAGGACCGGAGGTCCTGGGGCAGCACAGGACTGTCTACACCGGCTGCCTAGGCCCGACGTCTTTGTGCATGTGGCTCCAAACCACAGGCCCAGATCCCAAGGCGTGCGCAAGACACCGGGCGCTCCAGCCTCCTCTCGCAGCCGCCCGGCCTGTCGCCTCGTCGCGCCGGCGCGCACCACCTACAGACCAGGCGTGGCGGCGCGCGGCCCTCCCACAGCCCGGTTCCCCGCGCGCCGGCCTCTCCTCCGCTGCCTCTGCGTCCCCGCCACCCGGCTGGAAGCCTTGGGAGCCGAGCCGCCGGCCCGCGGCGCGGAGCCGCAAATACTCACGTTTCCCACTGTTTACGCCAAGTGCGTGCGCTCTCAGTGGCCACTGCTAACAGGAGCCAGAGAAAGCGCTCTGAAACCCGCCTTTCAGGCAGCGAGAAGTGACAAGCCGGTGCCCGGCTGCAAGCCCCTCACTTTCTGCAAGCTCACTCAAAATGCGCCTCGGTGCCGCCAACGCAGCTGCCAGGTTTAATAACTGTGTCAGACAGCCCCTCCCCTCCCGCCCCGAGAGACACAAAGATGACGGGCTAGGGACCAAGAAACGCACGTTCGGCCGCGGCTTCCACCCTGCCTCAGCCCGGGCGCTGCCGCAGCCGGAATGACTGCAGGCACGGACCAGAAGGGTCAAACGCCAGGCTTAGCCTAGGAACTGTCCAGAAACCTCAGTTCTTTCCTAATCGCTCTGAGCAGAGATCTGACACTCTTCCCAACGATATTTGTAAAACAAAACAAGAGGCGAGTGCCTTTCCAATTAACCTAACCTGCGTCACAAACGTAAAGGGGACTTACTTAGAGCAACACAGCAAACCTCAAACCTATTAATACTTGATTTTCTGGGTACTGGTAGAATATCCTGGCACTATGCAAAGGGCAGGAAGCTCATCAACCTGGGTTTCCCTCACGTTCTGTCGCGCACACGAACGCTCCAGCCTCTCGAGAGGACCCTGGCCAGCTGGAGGAAGGGGGAGGAGAGAAGAGGGCTCCTTTGCAGATCCTCCTCGATTTGGACCATCCCTAAAGCGCGGACAGCGCCTCGAGAGCCACTGGGTTTGTATCGAGGTGGAAGGATTAGTGGTTCTGTTCTGCCAGTGAAATAGCCCACCGAAAATAGTGCTTCATAAAATACGGTGCATATATAACCCATACCAGGCGCAGGGGGCGGTCCTCCGCGCCCCGCCCCGAGGGCGCCTTCCAGCGCCGCCCGGCTGCGCCCGCCGCACCTGCTTCTGCCGAGAGTGGTTTCCCTGGAAACTCCGGAGAGCCAGCTCTTCCTTCAGACACGCTGTTACCAGGGCAACTGCGACCTAGCATGAGGCGGTCCGAAGGTGGCAATGGACGCCTGCTTTAAAGCAAAGTTTTAAAGAGATTCTCTAAGGCGGGAGAGCAGAACCAGGACCGCAGTGAGCGATGTTTGGGACTGGAGGCGGGGCCACGGGAGCCTGCGTGGGGGTGGAGTTAATGGACAACGCAGACTCGGCGCGCCGCGTAGCTCCCCCATGCACCCCCACTAAGTGAGTTCATACTTGGTTTTAGAAGCAGGTCTATCATTCTCTGCAGCATGATTACTCTCCTTTATTCTGCTTAAGATACTATAAAGTTATTTTGCACAGACTGAGGGGTAGAAGGGAGGAGAGGCCCACAGAGATGAGTGACGCCAAGGGGAGACCTCTTGGGAATAATAATTGACTGCAGATGGCCTCTGTGAATAGTAGGTTACGATAAACACATGGTTACAAAATTAAACTATTTCAGGTGATGGTTTGGGTGGGGAAAAGGAGAAGCGTGGATGAGACTATTCATATTTGTTCAAAGGTTCGTTCAGTGTGAGTACTCCCATCTTACTTTTGTGTATGGGCGTTTTATACTCGTCAAACCATAAGTAGGTATTCAAAAGTAAAGTGAAACAAGTTGATGTGCTTTGTGCAAGGCATTATAGGACTGCAGAAACAAACATACATCCCCCATATTAGTTTCTCCTTACTCTAACTTCTATTTTTCAAATCTAAGTTTGAAGTCAATGGTATATTTGAATTGATGAGATTTTACTATATACATTGTAATAATATAATGATATTAATCAATCTCTGGGCTGAGACTGAAATACGTATTTGTATATATACGTGTGTGTACACACAAACACATCTCTTTAAAAGTCATAAATACATTTCTGTTAAAAGTTCCACATGAGCCTAATTTTCATAAAGGAAGTGATATTTCTATATTATAAGAAAACAGTTTATGTGAAAGAAAACATACAAATCATTTTTGTCATAAAGCAAAGACTTTCATCAAGAATAACTATTTAATTTACATGTTTTGAAAATCCACATTTTGTATTCCAAATGTGCTTTGAAGCACATAATTTTGGAATCATGTGATTGCAATGTTTATTTGCAAAAGATCTCTAAAACAAAAAATGTGTAGTCAGCAATAGAATAGACATCCACTTCTCTCTCTTACTACATTTCAAGTTTGAGAAAATAAAAGTATGAAGCAGATTATCTTCACATCTAACAAAAATTAACAGTGAATACTGTAGAATATGGAAGAACAGGGATAAAGGTGTTAAAAAGGAGTATGTCGAGTTAGTATATTGTCACCCTGCTTATTTAACTTATATGTAGAGTATGTCATGGGAAATGCCAGGCTGGATAAATCACAAACTGTAACCAAGATTTCCAGGAGAAATGGCAACAACCTCAGATATTCAGCTGATACCACTCTAATGGCAGAAAGTGAAGAGGAGCTAAGGAGCCTCTTGATGAGGGTGAAGAAGGAGAGTGAAAAGCTGGTTTAACACTCAACATTCAAAAAGCTAAGATCATGGCATCTCGTACCATCACTTCATGGCAAAAATGAAGCAAAAATGAAAACAGTGACAGACTTTATTTTCTCGGGCTCCAAAATCACTGCAGATGTTGACTGCAGCCATGAAATTAAAAGACACTTGCTCCTTGGAAGAAAAGCTATGACAAACCTAGAAAGTGTAATAAGAAGCATAGACATCACTTTGCTGACATAGGTCCGTCTAGTCAAAGCTATGGTTTTTCCAGTAGTCATGTTCAGATGTGAGAGTTGGACCATGAAGAAAACTGGGCACCGGAAAATTGATGCCTTCAACTTGTGGTGCTGGAGACAACTCTTGAGAGTCCCTTGGACTGCAAGGAGATCAAACCAGTCGATCCTAAAGGAGATCAACCCTGAATATTCATTGGAAGGGCTGATTCTGAAGCTGAAGCTCCACTTGATGTGAAGAGCTGACTCACTGGAAAAAAACCCTGATGCTGAGAAAGATTGAGGGCAGGAAGAGAAGCAGGTGACAAAGGATGAGATAGTTGATGACATCATCGACTCAATGGACGTGAATCTGAACAAACTCTGGGAGATCATGAAGGACAGGGAAGGCTGGGATGCTGCAGTCCATGGGGCCTTAAAGAGTCGGACACAAATAAGCAAATGAACAATAAAGAGGTTAAAAAACACTGTACAATGAACCATTAAAAATTTTGCTCCAAAAATAAACAGCAAGATGATTATATTTAAAATATTATATTACTTAGTAATATTAACTGTAATGCAAAACAGTAGATAGTTATGATCCCAGTTCTTTCAAAGTTATGCATGTGTGTATTTGTACATATGACAGCAGTGATACAGGGAAATTCTTGGCTTTACACTTGCCTATGTCACGTGTCTGTATTTTCTTTACACTTGCCGATATTTTCCGCAACAAATATTAACAGTGAAAGCAGTGTGGTAGACTGCTTGAGAGAAGAGGCTCAGAATCAAATAGACTTGGCTTGAGTCCCAGCTGATACTTCTTGGCTATGTGTGTTTTCTCATTGAAAAACAAGCTAATAACAGCACCTTCCTCGTGAGGTGGTTGGGAGGATTAAGTGATGTAAGACTTAAAGAATACATAGCACAGGGCCTGGCATGTAGAAGAATCTGTCCATTAGAGCAAATACATAAATCCCAATTGTTAGGTTATTTTTTCCCCATGATTTTAATTCTATATGGGATATTTTTGACACTTCAATTAGACTTTGCTATTTTATATGTGCAATATTGTTTGTATATTTATCCATGAAAAGTGAAAGTTGCTCAGTCATGTCCAACTCTTTGCAACTATATAGTCCATGGAATTCTCCAGGTCAGAATACTGGAGTGGGTAGCCTTTTTCTTTGCCAAGGGATCTTCCCAACCGGGAATTGAACTGGGGTCTCCTGCATTGCAGGCAGATTCTTTACTAGCCGAGCTATCAGGGAAGCCCTGTATTTTCCCATAGTCTTTACCTATCTTCTCATCATTCCTTTTTGCCTCTCAGAACTCCCTTCTGGGATCATTCTTTCTCTTAAAGTACATCCCTAAGAACATTCATAGTGAGGGGTTTTGTTACTGAAATCTCAGCTTGGCTTGATAATGTCTTTCTTTTGATTTTGTCCTTTAAATATGGTTTCATTTGACATATAATTTTAGGTTCATGGCTATTTTCAGTCAGCACTTTGAAGATATTCCACTGTTTCCTGGCTTCACTGTTGCTATTGAGGAATCAGCAGTCACATCATTTTCACTTTTTTCTATTAATAGGTTATCTGTCAATTTGGAATGTTTCATTCTTTGTTATGCTTTTATTTCATTACCTTATCTAATATTTAAAAATATTAAACACATTTAAATTTGACACAGCAGTTTATTATCTCTTATGACTCATTTCCTTATTTATTAGTGATTTGTATTTATTGTAAATTCATATACCTTGGAACTTTATCAGTGGGGTCCCTTTGAGTCCTGTGTTAGGTGGGCTGGGGAGGTAGGAGCACTTTCAACTTGGGACAAATTGAAAATAAAATTTATGTTTAAAGTTTTCAAGTCCGTGTAGGAGATGTAAATTTCAGGCTCAAACACTTTTGAGCAGAAGGTTAGAACTGTTTTAGAAGACAGAGTTTTCTTCCAGTGCCAAGGCTGAGGTAGGAAACATCTCCTTAAGCGGGCAGGTTATATTACCATTGTGTTATGTGTCAGGAATTCTGGCCTCCCACCCCACTTAAGCCCAGTGCTTTTTATCTCCTACCTCCTGGATGCAGTCGTTCAAACTGAGACTCTGAGGTTGGCAGGCACCCCATCTCCTTCTCGCTCAGTGAAGGCCCGCTTTCCCTTCACTTTCCCTTTGACAATCAAGCTTTTTCATAGTTCTGCCTTCTCTTCCCTTCACTTTACCACCAAAGTACTCCAAGTACTGTAGTACTTTGAAAGAGTAAGACAAATTTTTTTCAATTTTTTAAAATAAGGAAAAAATTTAGACAGACATCTCACTGAAAAAGATATATAGATAACAAATAACAGCAAGAAAAGATGTAAACGTCATTAGTCATCAGGGAAAAGCAAATTTTGAAATGCCACAATGAAATGGCACTACACAAGAAGAGCTGAAAGACCGACAATATCAAGTATTGCCAAGAATGTGGGGCTACTGGAACTCTCAGATGTTGCTGGTGGGCGCTTAGAACGGTATAGCTACATTGGGAATCAATTTAGCAGCTTCTTAAGAAGTTAAGCATGACACATTGTATGTACTAGCTTTTTATTGCTGTAACAAAACCACAAATTTAGGGCCTTAGAACTACGTTTCTTATTAGCTCATTAGTTGTAAAGATCGCAAGTCTGGGATGGTATTGCTGGATTGTCTGCTCATGGCATCACAAGACTGCAGTCAGATACTCTCCAGTATGGGTCCTCTTCTGAACGTTCTAGGATGAACTCTGCTTGCAAGCTCAGAGGTGTTGGCACAGTGTGGTTCCTTGTGGGCACAGGGCAGAGGTCCCTGCTCCTTTGTTGGCTGTCTGCTGACAGCTTCTCTTGGCTCCTTGAAGCTGTCCATCTTCCTTCTATCTTCAAGTCAGCAAGGACACATTGAATTGCCCCTGTGTTTACATCTCTCTGATTTTCTTTTTTTGTCTAAAAGTTTTTAAAAGGTTCATATGATTAGATTAGACCCACCTGGATAATCTCTCTTCGCCATGTAAAGGAGGCAGTCATGGAGGCAATAGCTCATCATAGTCACAGGTTCCACTGACACTTAAAGGGGAGGGAATTAAGCAAGGATGAGGTCACTGGGAGTCTTCCTTAGAATTCTGTTTATGATGCCATATGAGCCAACATTCCATTCCTAAACATTTACCCAAGAAAAGTGAAAAATATATGTTTACTCAAAGACTTACAGGTGAATATTTATATCCACTTATTCCTAACAGCCAAAAACTAGAAAGAACTCAAATATCAATCAACAGTTAAATTAATAAAACAGTTTGTGGTATATCCATTCAGTGGAACACTGCTTGCTCATTAATAGAAAGGAGCAGACTCCTGACATGTGCAACAGCATGGAGAAATCTCCAAAGTGTGGCACTGAGAGGAAGAATTCAAATACTGTGGACCTGCTTTATTCTGAAATCTGAAAGTGGCTCCTGTGCACATCGGGTAGAGACAGACTGAAGAAGGACGCAGGCACTTCAGATTGGAAGGTGGCAGGTTTCATCACCAAGGAAATGTACAAGGCTTGTCTGGGGCAGCCACAGGTGAGTACATCTTCGCACCTGTCTGCCAGATTCTTAGCAATTTATATAGACAGGCCTTAGCTTGGTTTGGTCACGTACGCTGTCTCAGTGGGCTCAGCCGCACATCACTATCTCCAGGCTTGTGTCCTTGGGCAGCTTCTAGAATGGGGAAGCAGGCAGAGCTCACATTCCAAGGGCAGGGAGCGGGTAGGGACCTTCGGCTGCCCAGGTCCTCTGGATGACCTCCTCTTACAAACACAAGAAACTACATACTGTATGACTTCATTTATATGAAGTTCTAGAATAGGCAAAACTATAGTAATAGGATCAATAGGATCAAACAATCAATTGGATCGGTTGCCAGGGGTCTTAGGGAGAGGGGAAAGAACTGAATATAGAGGGGCACAGGGTTTTTGTGGGTTGATGGAAATGTACCATATCGTCGTTGTGGTGCTGGTTACGTGACTATACATTTGTCAATATTCATTGAATTGTTCAATTAAAATCAGTGAATTTCACTATATGTAAATAATACCTGAGCAAAACTGATGAAAAAGATTATAGTTTTTTGACATTTTATCTAGCATTTAAAAGTGTTCTATATTGAGAATTTTTCTAATCATTTAATCCACAAAATTCAGCTAAGACTTTCTTGACTGTGCCTAAATGTGCAATTCCACTGAAAATCCTTACTCTCAGTGGAACTGCATGATCACTTGGCTATTGCTTACAGCTTCTGGGCTAGACCATAAACCCCATGTGGACTGGGTCATGTTCACCACTGTACCCCCAGACCAGCCCAGAGTGGGCCTTGGATAAATATTTGTTGGATGACAAAAATATCTGATGAATAAGTGAATAGCCCCCTTTCCCTGAGCAATTTGGAATGCTGGAAGATCTGATTCCACATCTTTCTTCCAGTTGATCTCTTGTTACCTTCAATTCTATCACTAAAACCATGTCTAAACTGTAATTGAAAGTTGGGAGTTAGAAACCATTCATTTAGCCCCATTACGTTATAGAAACCACTTATCCTGGCTCCTTTTTTCTGGGCTGGAAGCCCGGGGTGCACTTGGAGTGTCGCCACATGGGCTGAGAGGGGGGAAGTAGGCAGCTGAGGCGGAGGTTTTGAGCTGCTCTGCCTGCATGAGCCCCCCCTTCCAACCCCTACTCCCATTTCCTGCCGTTTCCAGTCCTCTCTGGTCATGGCAGGCTAAGCACCGTCTTTCATCCAAGCCTTAAACTCTGCTTTCCTTTTAAGGTACACATGATCCACGTAAACATTAAAAATATATGTCTATTAGCATTAGACAGAGGACAATGTCATTTGAGATCGGGTGATCTCATTAACATGAACGGAAGCCAAAGAGCGCAGAGACCTTTGGGCTAGAGCCAACAGCACCCTCAGAGGGGAGCAGGGTCAGGAAGGCAGCGCACAGATTTCTCTGTTTAGGGAACTCATTAGGCCCTCCATTCATTTGACCTTGGCCTCTGGTTACTTATTTGTAAATGTCACACTCACCTCCTGCCTTCCAGGACAGAACCAAGGTACAACACTGCCAAGCACTAAAAGCCTTCCTGGTTATTGCAGTCTATCGAAAGGGCAAGTCAGCTGAGAGACAGACATTTCCCTTGCCCTTGTTTTATTTATTTTTATTATTTTTACCACGGGGCATTTTGGGATCTTAGTTCCCCAACCAGGGACTGAACTCATGTCTCCTGCCTGGGAAGCATGGCATCTTAGTCACTGGACCACCAGGGAAGTCCCTTGCCTTTGATTTTAGTATACAAATCTGTAGCCACAAATTGTGTGAATCCAGTGCTTCCTCTTAAAAATGCAGTACAGTGCGTACTGGTTATTTGCTCCCCAGCGTTTATTCCCCCAGCTTGGCAATAGATCCTTGAATTTCCAGAGGAAACTTGACTTGGGTGGGATCGAAACTAAATTCCAGAAGTGGGCCCTATAATCTTAAACCATGACTTGGGGGCATACCACTCATGCCCCCAAGTCACCTGGATTGGCTCTAAGCTAATCACAGCCAGTGAGCCAGGAGAAGATATTGGCTGAGGCTTTGGGGGGAAATAAGCCTTTTTTCTTGTAGCAGTTCTGGGAGAAGAGACTATCTCTTTTACTGTGGATAGTATAGTATGAGACTGACTTTTGGAGCTGCTGTAGCTATTTTCCATTAAGGGAGACCTTGGAGCTGCCTTTGGGGCCAGATTTCCCTGGTGGCTCAGACGGTAAAGCATCTGCCTACAATGCAGGAGACCTGGGTTCAATCCCTGGGTCAGGAAGATCTCCTGGAGAAGGAAATGGCAACCCATTCCAGTATTCTTGCCTGGAAAATCCCATTGACAGAGGAGCCTGGTAAGCTACAGTCCATGGGGTCCCAAAGAGTTGAACATGACTGAGCAACTTCATTTTCACTTTCATGGAGCTTGAGGATAATACCAATACCATAGAAGGCAGAATGGGGAGGAGAGAAACCTGGCCTTAGGTGGCATCTTCTGAGCTGCTGGATCAAACCTCCCCCGAAATCAGTATCTCTAGATTTCCAGTTACTACTGAATCAGTAAACTCCCTTTATCTTAGAAAGCAACCTGATTTCAGTTTTCTTTCATTTACAGCTTTAAAATGTGACACTTAGTTTAAAGATGCTCAGATTAAAACTAGAATATCATTTTGACTGTTCTTCAAAGTTCTATTTTGCCTAGACTTTTCATAGATCTCTCACAGAAATTTTGCAACTGTTTTTCAAACTTTCAGAATTCAAATATGCAGACACCAGGTTGACTGCTGCCCAATGTCCTGACACTGAGTAATTCCTGATTTTTGTAAGGCTTTTCTGCTGTGATGCAGTGTAACATGTATGTGCGAATCCTCAAAGCAAAAGCTTAGAAAAGGCCAAGGAGAAAAACTGGAGATACAAAGGAAAAGAGGCATATTTTATTGCTTTTTCTGAGCTATGTGAGAAGATTGGACCCTCAAAATGTAAACTGATTCTAAAGAACATCAGTAGCATGAAAAATGTATGGTACTTGTGGTCAAAAACAGATCCTCAGGGTCTGATTTGCTGTCTTTATTTTAAAACTTTCATGAGTGATTTGAGCATGAGGAAAATTAAATTTATTGATCACCATTTACAGAACAAATTGTTCATGTTTTCTCTCTTATGCTTCTTAAATTATAATTGAGATTTATTAAGCACTGACTGTATGTCAGACGCTATCATATGCTTCATCTCATTTGATTCTCAAATAACCCTATGAAGTTCAACTCCATTTTACAGATGAAGAGACTGAGGTTCAGGGTGGCTAAGTAAGAGATCACACAGCACGTGTGTGATCGGGCTGGGCCCCAGTCCTGTCTCTGTTCTTATCCAGTACTCCAGATTCTTCTCAAGTCGACCCTCATTCAGATCATTCCAACACTTCATCCAAATAACAGTGTCATTATCACCTTTCCCTGCCACAGCCTGAGATCACCGAAGCGCTCTCCTGTCTATGAGGGAACTCCCCTCTTTTGCTAATAATCTCTCAGGGCCAGACGAATAGGAGGAGAGGAGCCAACACACTGCAGAGGTGGGTATCTTTGGTTTCTGAAGACCACACTTGGCTCTCCCATCCCATCTGCCCAAATCCTACACTCTTCACCTACCATCTCTCTCTCACTCTGAAGGGAACAGCTCCCTCTAGGGAAGCTCACAGCCTTCGCTGAGACTGTAGGCTTAATGTGCGGCTGCACACCTACTGTGTGAGCCGCTCTGTCACTCAGAGAGAGCTGAGACTAGGCCTTATGTGCGGCTGCACACCTACTGTGTGAGCCGCTCTGTGTGTATTTCTTTGCATACTTGTTCCATTTTTTTCTATGTTCCTTTTCTCATTGTTGTAGTTCAAAGAGTGCACAGCATTGGCCCAATGCATTGAGTCAGTAACTTTTTAATAGAAAGAAGAAAGAAAAAGAAAAAACGTGAATGGCAGCCTGCCACAGCATAGATGATGGGTCAGCCGGGTCGGGGCATGTCTGGAGCGCCTAGCCCAGGCGCTGGGTGCAGGTCTTGTATTTCAGCCTCCTGCACTCTGGGAGGCAGGCCCTATTCCCACTTAATAGAGGCGGAAACAGACGTCTTGACCTCTGCCACCCAGGGAAGAGCCAGGGCTAAGGCCAGGGATGGCTGGGAAGGCGCTGTGAGAACGGGGAGGGCTGTAGGTACCAGAGGCTTCCAGGCTTCACTCTGGAGCAGGAGGAGTGGCCGAGGGGACCACATCCTGGAGTCAGGAGCAAGGAGGGAGGGGGTGAGGGATGCAGGACGTGACAAGGTGTCAGAAGCAAAAGCAAACTCATTTCCCCTCCATTCTGTCCAAAGTGACCACAGCCCTAACGGAGCAAAGTCAGCAGGAGCTGCCCGGTGAGCAGTGCCTGCTGCAGAGGACCAGCAGAAGTCTGTTTCTCGGAGCTCAGCTGGCGGCTTGCTCCCCACTCAGCAGGCCCTCCCTCCAATTCCTGTTAGACCTCGTTTCTCTTGGGTGTATGGACACGCGTTACGTGGATTTACGACGTTTTGTTTAATAAAACTTCATCCTCAAGTCCCTGTCTTCAACAGCCTCAACAAAAATGTGCCTTTCTGAAGATGTGAGTGGACGTGGGCCTGCACACCGAAAAATGGCTAGACTGTAAATTATTCATTACGGGTGTTTTATCATCATTTTAAAAAGCTGATTACCGATGCGTTTATCAAGACGCTTCACTGACTTCTGCCTAGGCCCTGTGATTTTATGGTCGCACCCGAGGAGTCTGGAGCCTGGGCTTTTAGCTGTGCCCTCCTCCACATGCTCCCCGTCTCCCCCACACCCACGTCTCCCCCACGCCCCACTCCTGAAGCCCGGCCGGTCCCGAGGGGGTGGGCGCAGTAGGAGTTCGTTAGCCTTGGCTCTGCCCTGTGCCTCCTAGGAAAGCCTTGTTGCCCATGCCTGTGATTTCGGACATGACACATCAAGGCTCATCAGTGCCCGGCCTGTGAATGCACAGTGCATGTGCTGAGCTCCGGGCAACATGGGCACCGTGGGGGCAGACACTGGGCACAAACTACTTTCCTGCAGATGCTGGAAGCAAAGAATTTCCTGTGTTCCAGCAGCCCATGGTAGGAAACAACCCTCAGGGTGAAAACAGAGGCTGCCTTTGTTTTATAGCATCTGGTTTCTTCCTTTAATTCGTTGGGTATAAGAAAGATCCCTGTTCATAACACTGGGCACAAACTACTTTCCTGCAGATGCTGGAAGCAAAGAATTTCCTGTGTTCCAGCAGCCCATGGTAGGAAACAACCCTCAGGGTGAAAACAGAGGCTGCCTTTGTTTTATAGCATCTGGTTTCTTCCTTTAATTCGTTGGGTATAAGAAAGATCCCTGTTCATGTCTCCTAAACTCTGCATTCATTGGTTTGTAAAATTCAGAAACTGACTCAAAAGAGGCCAGAGTACTCAACATGCTACAGACATGATTCTGTTAACAGATGTATTCCCAAAGAGTGAGCGGTTGTTAAGCCTGATGATCACAGCTGACGTCTCCTGAGGGTTTCCCTGTACCGGGCACCCGGCTAGCCTTCTTCCCCGGCTTTGCCTCGGGCAGTCATCCCAGCAGCCCTCTGCTCAGAGCACTCATGAGGAAGTCTGGCACAAAGCGATCCCATAGCTCACACCAGATCCCAGCGAGTACGTGCGGCACAGCCAGACTTGAGCTCAGAGCCCTACCTAATGTCAGAGCTCTTTCTTGTCATCAAAGTACAAAGGGTCAGTGCCTCAGTCGTGTCTGACTCTGTGTGACCCCATGGACTGTAGCCCTCCAGGCCCCTCTGTTTATGGGGATTCTCCAGGCAAGAATCCTGCAGTGGGTTGCCATGCACCCAGGGGATCTTCCCAACCCAGGGATCAAACCCACATCTCTTTTGTGTCCTGCACTGTAGGCAGACTCTTTACCGTCTGAGCCAGCACCAAGGAAACTTGTAAAAGCCTATAAAAGGAGTTTTGATAAACCTTTCAGGGATAAGAGAAAGATTCAGCACTAAAGATGATTGGACCATATTCTTTTCATTCTGTATACGTTCAGACATTTTTTAAAATTTTCAGATAGTAAGTGTAACACACTTTTTCATACAGTTCACCTCAGATATTTTGTGGCACATTTAACATGTCATTGTCAAGACAACGGTCCCAATATGGTAATCCTTAGAACTTGGAAAGAGGAGCATGCATATCACCGTCTGTAGAAGATAAGAGAGAAACGAGCATTTCTGCTACCAAATCCTTTTGTTGAAAAGAAGAGGCACTTAGCCGGCTGAGTCATAGAAGCCTTCTGTCCTTTTAGATAAGCTGCCAGCCACCGACCAGCCAGAACCCACGGGCCTGGGGCAGGCATCCGTGTTCAGCTTAGGCTGCACACGACCAGAGCAGGGAGTGAAATAAAGCCTGGAAAGCAGCTCTGAGGGTGATGGGAAAGATGCTGGTGCTGACGAGACTGGTCAGCGCTTTCTCCCTTGCACCCGGCACCAGGCTTTGTCTGTATTCTCGGCTGGAACTGGACCCTGGGCTCTTCCCGAGGAGATGCTGCCAGTCCGTGGAGTGCAGGGCGGGACCCACGCCTTCCTCCCCGAGGAGGCTCTGTCTGCCCCGGCACTGTGGGTTCAGGGCTTGCTCCCACCCTCATCGCCCTCCTCCACACCTCCCCACCCACTACCAGCATTCTTCCAACTTTACTCCCCAGACGCTCCTTTCTAATAACTCAGACTCAGAGTCTCCGATGTTCAGCACTTGCTATGTATCTGTCACTGAATTCACCCTGGGGAGGAGAACGCCTCTTAAAAATTCAATAAAGTAACGGAAGAAAGCCACCTCCTTTGAAAACTTCCTTTCCTTCTTTCTTCTGTTGAATCTGTTAGGTAGTTAAAATAGGAAAAAGGAGTCCAAAATGCTGGTGGCTAAAAGACAAAGAAAGAGAAAGCCTTCAAAAATGGAACAAAGGAAACTCCGCAGACGGAAGTGAGAAATTCAGGTGAAACAAACATGCCCCCTTCTTGGCCAGCCCAGTTTGCACAGGGCAGGCTCAAGGCGGGAAGGAAACAAATGTATACAAGGAGGAAGCCAGGCTGGACTGGGGCCTCTCCCTTGGGGCTGGCCCACCCTCACGCCTCTAGGATGTACTATCCTTTGTTTGCCGAATAAAGCTCTGCGCTGTAACAGTGGTCTGCTGTTTCAAATCTTTGCTGTGGCAAGACAGAACTGAGGAAATAACACTCTTCCCCCACAAAACCATTTTTACAAAATGTAAAAAGTTCCCTCAAGACATATGAAATAGGATTCGAGGAGAATTCCATTTTTTAGACACACAGCCACTCTGCATCTGTCATCTGGAAAGCGTGAGGCCAAGTAGACACCGGGCTGTCTGGCAGCCACGAGAGAATCCTGAGTCATCTGCAGTCCCTCATCCCGAAGTGTAGCAGGGGGCGGGGCATAGGCCAGGAGACCAGGGTTTGGAGAGTTTCAGATTCAGGAGGCTCCTGGAGTTTCATTTATGGTTTTCAGATGTAGTCCAGCTAGGTAGGGAAGGGAGTTCCCTGCAGCTCCTGGCGCTGCTCAGATGTAAGACTCTGTGTCCTGACACAGCTGGAAATGGGGGCAGGTGATGGGAGTCAGGAGCCAGGCCTTAGGGCACTTTTGGTGATGCTACGAGGACCAGCGGCAGATATATCTGCTGATGCGCTGGTTGACAGTCTTCGGAAATTAAGTCCAAGATTAAGTGAATGTCTCTCCCTTTCTTACACAGCTCACACTCTTATTCTGTCTGCACGAAGAGGGCAAATGGCCCATTTCCTCTGAAGCACAGCTTCACTTCCACCCATGTTAAAATCCCATGCTCTACTCTATGTGTATGGTGCATCCTTGTCCTTGGTGGGCTTCTGGGTAGTTACATCTATCATCCTCCTGCCCCCGACGGCAAAGGGCCTGTGAATCGCCTGCTGCTATCCCACCGCCCATGTGGGCTGTTCCCTGGGTGTCTCTCAATTAGCAAAGATGTTCCTGCCACTCGCTGAAAGTCTCATTATGGTTCTGGAAACACCCGCTTGGCTTTTCCCTGTTTTAGTTTCTGCCTCAAAATGATGTGTCTGGGATTTATGCCACAAGCATTTTCCTAGTCACTTTTTTCCTGCTTTTCTTTTTTGAAAATCATCATGCTAGTGACAGTTTGAAATCCCACACTAGCACACATGAGGAGGGAAAGGGAATAAAAATCCTCATGGTGGTCTACTCTCTGTGCCAAGAGCTTTTCTTATGTGAAAATGCATCAGAAAAATAGTGAGGGATCCTATGTCTGCATGCATGCATGTGTGTGTCTGTGTACATATGCACAGAATAACATCATTATTGAAAAATAATTACAAAATAACCATTATCCTTCTACTAATGTAAAAACTGTTTTCGTAGTTGAGCATTCCATTCTCACCTTTGCCAAATACATGCATTTTGTATGTTAAGTCATAGAAAACATGCAGTTTTATTTCTGACATAGGAATTTCTACTGACAGAGGCTTCTTTCTTTGCACTGCCCCTCAAGCATATCATATAATCCACACTTCTATACTAGCAATTTTTTCCCTATACAACAATTAATATTTGCATATCATTCTCTCTTGTCCCTGGAGGGGAGAGAGCAGGGCCAATTTATCTTTGCTTTCTGAACGTTCAGCATGGTGGGTTTGCCTGGTGCATACTTGGCACTTGATAAGTGCCTGTTGAGGGAGTGATTTTAAGAACTGAGTAGATTAGTCTAGACTAGGGCTATTCTTGCTCTTCAGGCTGCAGATTTGTGAGTTCAGAGTTCATGGGATCCTAGACATTTCATATGTGGGATTAGAGGGGGCATGGAGAAGGCAATGGCAACTCACTCCAGTACTCTTGCCTGGGAAATCCCATGGACAGAGGAGCCTGGTAGGCTGCAGTCCATGGGGTCACTAGGAGTTGGACATGACTGAGCGACTTCACTCACTTTTTACTTTCATGCATTGGAGAAGGAAATGGCAACCCACTCCAGTGTTCTTGCCTGGAGAATCCCAGGGACGGAGGAGCCTGGTGGGCTGCCGTTTCTGGGGTCATACAGAGTCGCACATCACTGAAGCGACTTAGCAGCAGCACCAGCAGCAGAGGGGGCATCCTGAAAGTTTCAAAAAGCGTGCCCATAGTAAGTTTTCAGTAGATGTAATTTGCAAGATGCACACTAGACATGCAAAGGGACCGGGAGAGATGAGCCACAGCTTGACCTGGCGCCGCTCGGCTCTTGATCAGAGGCCTTAGGTTGACTTGCTGAATTAGTGAGAATGGCTGATTGCTGAATGGGACTTGAAAGAACCCCGAGCTCCCATAGTGTGCAGCTCTAATTAACCACACTGCGGAAGAACATACACCATTGGAAGTAACTAATAATCCCCAATATGATTGCCAGCCTTGACCTGAATCCATCCATGCAGATGAATCAAGTCAAAGCAAATAGCACACTGAAAGGCAAATTAAACTTCATTGTCAGTGAAATGGTCTGAAAGGCAGTATGGTGAGAGCGTAGGTTTTTAATTACACCAAATTCCCCCTTGAAAGCAGAAAGGGCAACTAAGTAGCAAAACCAAAAACCCATGAACAACATCACTGAAGCGACTTAGCAGCAGCACCAGCAGCAGAGGGGGCATCCTGAAAGTTTCAAAAAGTGTGCCCATAGTAAGTTTTCAGTAGATGTAATTTGCAAGATGCACACTAGACATGCAAAGGGACCGGGAGAGATGAGCCACAGCTTGACCTGGCGCCGCTCGGCTCTTGATCAGAGGCCTTAGGTTGACTTGCTGAATTAGTGAGAATGGCTGATTGCTGAATGGGACTTGAAAGAACCCCGAGCTCCCATAGTGTGCAGCTCTAATTAACCACACTGCGGAAGAACATACACCATTGGAAGTAACTAATAATCCCCAATATGATTGCCAGCCTTGACCTGAATCCATCCATGCAGATGAATCAAGTCAAAGCAAATAGCACACTGAAAGGCAAATTAAACTTCATTGTCAGTGAAATGGTCTGAAAGGCAGTATGGTGAGAGCGTAGGTTTTTAATTACACCAAATTCCCCCTTGAAAGCAGAAAGGGCAACTAAGTAGCAAAACCAAAAACCCATGAACGACCTTAACAGTGAAACTGGAATTTAAACCATTATGATAAACTCCGAACTACAAGAGGGTCAAACACTGAGAGGCCTTTGAACAGGAGAATCCCCAGATCGCCAGGTGTTCACTGGATGGCACGATGGAGCAGCCTGAGAGGGGCAGATGGAACCTGACGGGGTCCGTCCAGCCCGACGGCAGGTGGATCTAAGAGGGCCACTGCAAGCCCAGTCACGAATGACCAAACAGTCCGGCCGGAGCCCCCTTTAGACGCAGAGCTCCGCGTGGAGGGGAAACCGCGCAGTCAAGGTGGACCAGGACACGGATAACAAAGACGAGGGTGAGGAAGTCCAGACGAAAGTAAGGAAAGGGAACAGAGCCAAGGTTCTCAGAATGCAAGTCGCACCCGCACACACGCTCCAAAGGCAAGAGGGAGTTCTGTGAAGACGGAAAAGCTACCCTACCTCCTTCTGAAGTTAAGAAAAGTTAATTTTTCTCTAAAAATGAGCAAAAGAGAAACAAAGTCAAATTCGATATGAAGTTTTTAAGGGGGGAAACAAAGGTCAAATTCAGAATAACAATATACAAACATTGAAAGGGCGCCAGAAAAAAAGTTCACAGGAGTGATCAGAGTTATACCTTTCTCTTTCAAAATGGGCTAAAAGACGTTCAGAAAATAACACTAAATAAACATTCCTCCAAAGAAAACACAGAGATAGTCAAGAAGCACATGAAAATATGATGAGACATCAGGGAAATGCAAATCAAAACCTCAGTGAAAAGTCACTTCGCAGTCGTTGGGATGGCTGTAATCAAAAAGACAGATAATACTAATTGTTGGCGAGGATCTGGAGAAATTGGAAACTTCATACGCTGCTGCTGGCACCACCAAATGGTGGAGCCACTTTGGAAAATTGTTAAGAGTTCCTCAAGAAGTTAAACATACTGTCACCATATGACCCAGAATTTCGACTTTTAGGTGTTTACCCAAGAGAAATGAAAACACGTGTCCACACAAAAACTTGAACGTGAGTATTCACATCAGCATTGCTGATAGGAGCCCAAAGGTGGAAACAGTGTAAATGACAATCAATTGATGAATGGATAAACAAATTGTGGTATACCCACACAATGGAATATTATTTGGCCATAAAGAGGAATGACGTGTTGATACTTGCTGCAGCGTGGGTGAACATATGCTAAGTGATAAAGCCAGACACTAAAGACGACATAGCGAATGATTTCCACAGTATGAAATGCCCAGAACATGCAAATCTATAAAGCCAGAAAGGAGTATAGTTGTTGCCTCAGGAGCTGGAGGGAAATGGGGAGTGATTGATCATGGGTATAAAGTTTCTTTCTGGAATAATCAAGTGTTCTAGATTGTGGTGGTTGCACATTTCTGTGAATATAGTAAAGCCAATAAATTGTACATGTTAGATAAATAGATTATATGGTATGAAAATTTTATTTCACATAATACTTAAGGGAAGAAAATTATAAAAGACATAAAAGAACAATATGAATCAGAATTCGACAAACTCAGAAATGAGGTGATAGAATTTAGAAAGAATTAGAAATAAAAGAAAAATATCATTTCAGAAGTGAGGGATAAACTACAAGAAACAACAGACTGAATAAAATCTACAGATAATTCTTTACGAGATATAGATGAGGGAAAGGAAGAAATTTTTAAAAATCAAAGGAAAATGAAACATTCAAAATATTCAAGAGAAAGTGACAAATAATGCAAATAAAGAAGAGCCAACATATAGAGAACACAAGTTTCTAAAGAAAAAACATCAAGAGAAGAGAACAAATACTGAAAATTATAATTCAAGAAAACTTTCTCGAAATAAAAAAGATTTGAAATTACACATTGAAAGAGCATAGCACATCTCTTGAATATTGATGGAACAACTGATACCAACATCTATTTTAGTAACATTACTGGACTTAAAAAAAAAAAGAAAGAAAAGAAAGATATCCTTTTTGTTGTTGTTGTTCATGCAGAACTAATGAGTGGCTTTTAAAAGAAAAGAATTAGATTTTCATTGGAAGAAAATGGAATAATATATATTAATAAATATATTTATTATTATTTAAATAAATAATAATATATTTACTCAGGGAAAGAAAATGGGCCCAAAGATTTTATATCCAGCAAAACTAACTTTTGAGTAAAAGGTACAGACTGTTATCAACATCAGAGAATATTGTTCCCATGACCTTTTCTTGAGGAACTGATTAGAGAAAGATTTTCAAAAATCCATAATGATTAGAGATTCTTTGATATATAAACTGATGGGAAAAGATTAAACATCTAGAACTAAAACTTAGAGAAGGAAGAGTATAAAGTATGTCATGGTTGAAAGTGTAAACAATCCGAATATAGAACAAATATAAAAATAATAGAGAAGGATAGAGGGTATATAAAATTTTAGACTATTCTCAATGATTTTATTGGTGATTGTAATAATGTTTCCAAGACTGTTGTGCATCTAATGTGGTCTAAAGCAAATGAATATTACGGGATACTAATTCCATCATCCCTTGAAAACCAGGATTGTGTATTCAGTTCAGTTCAGTCTCTCAGTCTTGTCTGACTCCTTTCGACCCCAGGACTGCAGCACGCCAGGCCTCCCTGTCCACCACCAACTCCCAGAGTTTACTCAAACTCATGTCCATTGAGTCGGTGATGCCATCCAACCATCTCATCCTCTGTCATCCCCTTCTCCTCCTGCCCCCAATCTTTCCAAGCATCAGAGTTTTTTCAAAGGAGTCAGCTCTTTGCATCAGGTGGCCAAAGGACTGGAGTTTCAGCTTCAACATCAGTTCTTCCAGTGAACACCCAAGACTGATCTCTGTTAGGATAGCTAGCTGGATCTCCTTGCAGTTCAAGGGACTCTCAAGACCACGGTTCAAAAGCATCAATTCTTCTGCGCTCAGCTTTCTTTGTAGTCCAACTCTCACATCCATACATGACCACTGGAAAAAACATAGCCTTGACTAGACGGACCTGGACCTATATTGGCAAAGTAATGTCTCTGCTTTTTAATATGCTGTCTAGGTTGGTCATAGCTTTTCTTTCAAGGAGTAAGTGCCTTTTAATTTCATGCCTACAGTCACCATCTGCAGTGATTTTGGAGCCCAAAACAAAGTCTTTCACTGTTTCCCCATCTATTTCCCATGAAGTGATGGGACCAGATGCCATGATCTTAGTTTTCTGTTGAGCTTTAAGCCAACTTGTTCACTCTCCTCTTTCACTTTCATCAAGAGACTCTTCAGTTCTTCTTCACTTTCTGCCATAAGGGTGGTATCATCTGCATATCTGAGGTTATTGATATTTCTCCTGGCAATCTTGATTCCAGCTTGTGCTTTTTCCAGCCCAGCGTTTCTCATGATGTACTCTGCATATAAGTTAAATAAGCAGGGTGACAATATACCTGTCTCTTATACACATCTAGATGTGTATAAGAGACAGCAGTATGGNTTGTAAGTTTTATTTTTTGCTGCTTATAGAAATCTGAGCTAAAAGTAAGGCCTCCACTCCCTGCAGCTTGTGTTTGATAACAAAAAACAAAGCAACCATATATACAGACCTTTTTTTATTGACTGTATGCTGCCATTTCTTCCTTCTTGAAACACGAGTCATTGGGACATAGAACTTATACCGTAAGCAGAAACCAGATATCCTTAGAATCAGAAGTATCTCCAACACTAATTGGATTAAAAATCATGAAGCATATTCCCAGACCGGAGCATTCAAATCAAATTAACCACCATCTTATTTTTTTAAAAATAAAGAATTAGTGCCTTGTGTGTACATTATCATCACAAGTTAATGAGTGGGGTAGCATGACGGGGCCTCTCACGTTACCGGAACTCAGATCCCACAAAACACCCTACTCGCTAATTTTTTCCTGCAAAAGCGGAGCAAGAATCTTAAAGTGCTACTGCTTCCTTCTCCACGAAGTTGGTGCAGCAGAAACTCCTCACTTTGCAGAGGAGAAAAGGAAAGTCTAAAGAATGATGATAAGCCCAAGACCTCACAGTGTTTTGCAGCAGAGCCTACGGGTAAGACCCCGGTGTCCTCACCCGTAACACTGTATGCTCTGGTCCCATCCCCTGTGCTTCCCTTTTGATTTGCTGACTTGCTCAGTTGCTGAGTCATATCCAACTCTGCAAACCCAGGAACTGAAGCCTGCCAGGCTCCTCTATCCATGGGATTTCCCAGGCAAGAATACTGGAGTGGGCTGCAATTTCCTTCTCCAGAGGATCTTCCTGACCCAGGGGATCAAACTTGCATCTCCTGCATTGCAGATGGATTCTTTACCCCTGAGCCTCCTGGAAAGTTTGTGCTTCCCCTTAGATCGAAGGAAGCACAGTGACCATTCCAAGTAGGAGCAAAACCATCATGCATCCCAGACGCTGGCTGGGGAAACCAGAACTCCGTGATCATCCTGGCCCCATAAGATACAGTACGTTTCCTCTTAGTTCCTCATGACCACCTGCTCATAAAGGAGAAAAGAGAACAGAACAAAGCAAACAAGCAGAGGACTTCTGCTTCTGGTTAGCATGTAAGAGAATGTACTTTTGTTCTTGGGGGTAACGACAAGAGAAATTTGGAGAAAATTACAAGTGTGTTCTATCAGGCTGCTTAAGAGCCAAGGGTTGCAAGCAATCCTTGATGAACTGAATTTCAGAGAAAAGCAAGTTTTTCAGGAGTGAGCAGACTTTTTACCAGGCAAGGCACCTGGACCCCGGCATGAGAAGATGGAGGGGGTCCTGCCAGAATTGTGAAGACTCTGGAGGAACCCTGAGCCTCCTGGAAAGTTTGTGCTTCCCCTTAGATCGAAGGAAGCACAGTGACCATTCCAAGTAGGAGCAAAACCATCATGCATCCCAGACGCTGGCTGGGGAAACCAGAACTCCGTGATCATCCTGGCCCCATAAGATACAGTACGTTTCCTCTTAGTTCCTCATGACCACCTGCTCATAAAGGAGAAAAGAGAACAGAACAAAGCAAACAAGCAGAGGACTTCTGCTTCTGGTTAGCATGTAAGAGAATGTACTTTTGTTCTTGGGGGTAACGACAAGAGAAATTTGGAGAAAATTACAAGTGTGTTCTATCAGGCTGCTTAAGAGCCAAGGGTTGCAAGCAATCCTTGATGAACTGAATTTCAGAGAAAAGCAAGTTTTTCAGGAGTGAGCAGACTTTTTACCAGGCAAGGCACCTGGACCCCGGCATGAGAAGATGGAGGGGGTCCTGCCAGAATTGTGAAGACTCTGGAGGACGGCAGGACTTAGTTGAGCCTGAGAGGACGCTATGGGTCAACGGACGGGTGGAATCTGGAGGAGCCCCAGGTGAATTACTCAGCCACGAATTCTTCCCACCTGTCCTCCACCAGCCTCAACTGTAGTAGAGAAGGTAGCAGCAGCAGCAGAAGACCTGGAACACAGCACCTCCCCCCTCCCACCCCCTAAGATGCTTGGGTTCTGAAGCCCGGAGTTTAATCCAAAAGGAACCACGGGCCTCTGGAATCAGAGCTTAACTCTGTGCTGTGTGTGCTGTGCTCAGTCGCTAAGCCATGCCCAACTCTTTGTGACTTCAAGAATGTAGCCCACCAGGCTCCTCTGTCCATGGGATTCTCCAGGCAAAAATACTGGAGTGGGCTGCCATTTCCTACTCCAGGAGATCTTCCCAACCCAGGAATTGAACCTGGGATTCTGCACTGGCAAACAGATTCTTTACCACTGAGCCACCTGGGACTAGCTTAACCCTTTCTTAGCTCAAATAGCCAGGTAAGGTTGATCCAAGGAAAGAAACGAAGATCCCTTGAAAGTGTTGTTTTTATTGTTCAATCATCAAGTTGTATCTGACTCTTTGAGACCTCATAGACTGTAGCATCCCAGGCTTCCCTGTCCTTCACTTGAAAACGTGAATAAATGCAAGTATGAAAGACAATTTTTATCACCATTCGAGTTGTTTAAAAGGTGATTGGATATTTAAGGAAAAAATAATGGCAATGTGCTATGGCGTTCATAAGGTATGTAGAAGTGAAGTAGATGACAATATTGCACAGAAGAAGGAAGAGGGTATGAACTTGAGTGTCCTGGTGAAGCCCTACACTTGAAGTGGTGTAAGATTAATTCTGTGTAAGGGATATCAGTTTCAGCCTCAGAGCAGTGAGTTGCACAAAGAGGTTAAGCTCGACCTTCCCACCTTTCTCTTAGAAGACTGAAGGGATGTGCTGCCTCATCCTCCTCTGTCTTCCACCATCTCCCAGAGTTTGCTCAAACTCATATCCATTGAGTTGGTGATGCCATCCAACCATCTCATCCTCTGTTGCCCCCTTCTCCTGCCTTCAGTCTTTCCCAGCATCAGGGTCTTTTCCTGAGTTGGCTCTTCACCTCAAGCAGCCAAAGTATTGGAGCTTCAGCTTCAGCATGCAGTCCAAGGACTCTCAAAAGTCTTCTCCAGCACCCCAGTTCGAAAGCATCAGTTCTTCAGCACTCAGCCCTCGTGATGGTCCAACTCTCACATCTATACGTGACTACTGGAAAAACCAAAGCTTTGACTAGATGGACCTTTCTTGGCAGAGTGGTACCTTTGCTCTTTAATATGCTTTCTAGCTTTGTTATAGCTTTCCTTTCAAGGAGCGAGCATCTTTTAGTTTTATGGCTGCAGTCACCATCCACAGTGATTTTGGAGCCAAGAAAATAAAATCTGTCACTGCTTCCACCTTCCACACTATTTGCCATGACGTGATGGCACTGGGTGCCTTGATCTCAGTTTTTTTAATGCTAAGTTTCAAGCCAGCCTTTTCACTCTCCTCTTTCACCTTCATCAAGAGGCTCTTTAGTTCCTCTTCACTTTCTGCCACTAAAGTGGTATCCTCTGCATATCCGTTGCAGCTATTCAGTCACTAAGTTGTAACCAACTCTTTGTGACTGCGTGGACTGCAGCGCGCCAGGCCTCCCTGTCCTTCAGCATCTACCAAAGTTTGCTCAAACTCATGCCCATTGAATTGATGCTGCTTCCTTGGTGATTCAAACAGTAAAGAATCTGCCTGCAATGCAGGAGACCTGGTTTCAATCCCTGGGTCAGGGAGATTCCCTGGAGAAAGGAATGGCTACCCACTCCAGTGTTCTTGCTTCAAGAAAGAATTCCATGGACAGAGGAGCCTGGTGGGGTCATGAAGGGACTGATACAACTGCATAACTGAGGTTGTTGATATTTCTCCGGGTAATCTTGATTCCAGCTTGTGATTTATTCAGCCCAGCATTTCACATGATATGCTCTGCATATAAGTTAAATAAGCAGGGTGACAATATACAGCCTTGTAATACTCCTTTCTCAATTTTGAACCAGTCAGTTTTCCATGTCCAGTTATTACTATTGCTTCTTGACCCCCATACAGGTTTCTCAGGAGGCAGGTAAGGTGGTTTGGTACTCCCATGTCTATAAGAATTTTTCAGTTTGTTATGAACCACATAGTCAAAGGCTTTAGCATTGTCAATGAAGCAGAAGTAGTTGTTTTTCTGGAATTCCCTTGCTTTCTCCATAATCCAACAAATGTTGGCAATTTGATCTCTAGTTCCTCTGCCTTTTCTAAGTCCAGCTCATACATATAGAAGTTCTCAGTTCATGTACTACTAAAACCTAGCTTGAAGGACTTTGAGCACAACCATGCTAGCATGTAAAATGAGCACAATTGTATGACAGTTTGAACATTCCTTGACATTACCCTTCTTTGGGACTGGAATAAAAAGAGCCCTTTTCCAGTTCTGTGGCCAATGCTGAGTTTTCCAAATTTCTTGACATATTGAGTTCAGCTCTTTAGCAGCAGCATCTTTTAGGATTTTTAATATTAATAGCTCAACTGGAATTCTGTCACCTCCACTAGCTTTGTGCATAGTAATGCTTCCTAAGGTCCACTTGATTTCACATTCCATGATGTCTGGCTCTAGATGAATAACCACACCATCATGGTTATCTGGGTTATTAAGCCTTTTTTTGTACAGTTCTTCTGTGTATTCTTGCTACCTTTCCTTAATCTCTTCTGCTTCTGTTAGGTCTTTATGGTTTCTGTCCTTTATTGTGCCCATCCTTGCATGAAATGTTCCCTTGATATCTCCAATTTTCTTGAAGAGATCTCTAGTCTTTTCCATTCTATTGTTTTCCTCTATTTCTGTGCATTGTTCATTTAAGAAGGTCTTCTTATCTCTCCTTGCTATTCTCTGGAACTCTGCATTCAGTTGGGTCTATCTTTCCCTTCCTCCCTTTCCTTTCCCTTCTCTCCTTTCCTTAGCTATTTGTAAGGCCAACTTAGACAACCATTTTGCCTTGTTAGATTTCTTTTTGTTTAGGATGGTTTTGGTCACTGCCTCCTGTACAATGTTATGAACCTCCATCCATAGTTCTTCAAAAAGGCCCAATAGATACACCCAATTTAGGTGGTGGTGGCTGAAGCCACTGCTGTTGCACAACTGTCATGCCCAAAGAAGAACTTTTGTAAACAATGAGAGATGGGAGCTTAACAGGCCACAACTATAAAAATGTCACAGGGGCCTCTGGGAAGCATCATCATGGGCCACACAAATGTCAAAGACAGCAAAAAAGTCTGCTTATTTTTATTCAGAGCAAAGAGCTCAAAGAAAGTTGGGATCAAGTTCTACAGAACTCTTCCAGTCCTTTCTTGCATCCATTTTACTTGCTCAGAATGACCTTGATAATGAAGAGGAAAGAATAAAATGGGAGACTTGTTAATTTCAAATGTCAGTGGAGGTTGACAATACAAGCAGGCCTCAGGAGAATCTAGTTCACTCGTGGATGACTGATTCAAGAAAGCTTCAGTTATGCAGAATCCAGCAATCTAGCAATCTCTTGTATCTCATCTGCAATGTCTTAGAAAATTTAGATGTGTACTCACCAAACAGTTCAGGGGTTAAAAGAGAAATACCAACGTCGACTCATAGATGCAGAAGAGAAGAGGAGAGGGCCTTTCTCTGACTCCTTGGTGTGTGTTTGTACTCTACTCTGATATCTGCTTCCTCATCCCTACAAGTCTGGGAACCTCATAGAGGCAGGTGCAGTGTCTTGTGGAGAAAACAGAAAGCAAGAGAGATAAGAGAAAATTAGCACAAAGCAGACTTCAGAGATCAAAGGACAGCAGTCTGGAACCTTTTGTGGGAGAGACAAGCCTGATACAGGCAGCCTAGGTTCTAGGACCTTTTTGAAGGCTAAAGCCTTGAAACGCTCACCATACAATTGGGATAAATTTGCCTCAGAAAGATAAATTTCACTTTATTCCAACAGACAGAACAATGGTTCATGCAAATTTCCTTTGAGAAATTTTTGTCCCAAAGCCATGCCAGCTAGTCGAGTGACCTTGCTTGCAACAAAGTTAGAGAGGGACCTACCCATTGCATGTTCCTCCAGTAGCTTTGGGCTTACAACTGGATGTGATCACCACGATGGGAGCTTGATAATGGCCCCCAAAGACATCCAGGCCCTAATCCCTGGAGCTTGTGGTTATTACTTTTTATGGTAAAAAGGGTTTTGCACATGTGAGCAAGTTGAGATGGGAAGATTATCCTGGATTACCTGGGTGAACCCTAAATGTAATCTGTACAAGTGTTCTGACAAGACAGTTAATAAGGGATATCTATAAATCTCAGAAAGAGATTGAACTACAGAAGAGGAAAACGTGATGTGCCAACAGAAGTAGTGGGAGAGATGAAGGAAGGTCAAAAGATGCTGTGCTGTTGGCTATGAAGATGGGGGAAGCAGCCAAGAGCCAAGGGGTATAGATGGCTGCTAGAATCAGAAAAAAGGCAAAGAAAAGACTGTCCTCTGGTGCTCCGCTTAGGGACCAACCCTGTGGACAGCTGGCCTTTAGCCCAGTGATACGGTTCTGGACTTTGAACTCCAGGACTGTAAGGCAACCCGTGTTGTGCCGCACATAGTAGTAAGTAATTAAGGCTGTGATCATTTGTCACGCATGTTGTGAGGTAGGGGGTCTGACTTCATTTGTTTGCATATTGAGATACAGGTGCTACCCTGGTGGCTCAAACGGTAAAGAATCTGCCTGCAATGCGGGAGACCTGGGTTCGATCCCTGGGTCGGGAAGATCTCCTGGAGGAGGACATGGCCACCCATGCCAGTATCCTTGCCTGGAGAATCCTCACGGACAGAGGAGACTGGCAGGCTACAGTCCATGGGATTGCAGAGAGTCGGACATGACTTAGAGACTAAGCACAGCATACAGTTGCCACAAGCTATGTGTTGAAAAGATGATTCTTTCCCCATTGAATGGCATCCTTCTTGAAAATCAATTGACCATAGATGTATTGGTTAATTTTGGGCTCTCAATTTTGTTTCATTGATCTGTATGTCTATACTTAGGCCAGTACCACATTGTCTTGATTACTGTACCTTTGCAGTAAATGTTGAAGTCAGCAAGTTTGAGTCCTTCACCTTCTCTTTTCTTTTTGAGATTGCTTTGCCTCTTCTAGGTCCATCGCATTTGCATAAAAATCTTGGGATCAGTTTGTAAATTTCTGGGGGGGGGGGAAAGGCAGTTGAAATTTTGACCAAGGATTATATTGAATCTGTAGATCACTTTAGGCAGTACAACCATCTTAACATCATCTGCCAACTCATGAACATAGGAGGTCTTTCTATTTATTTAGATCTTCTTATAGTTTTAAGTGTAGGTTTTGCACTACTTTGGTTTAATTCATTTTAAAGTATTTTCTTCTCTTTGATATTACTGCAAATGGAATTGTTTTCTTAATTTCAATTTCATTGTTCATTGCTAGTGTATAGAAATACAATTAATTTTATAGATTTATCTTGTATTCTGTAACTTTGCTGGACTTGTTTATTAGTTTTAATAAGCTTTTTAGTAGAATACCTGGGGTTTTCTATATACAAGACCATGTCATCTGCAAATACAGGTAATTTTGTCTTCCTTTCCAACCAGGCCACGTTTTATTTTTGTTTTTGTTATTTTGACCAATTTCCCTGTGTAGAACCTCCAGTGAAATGTTGACTAGAAGCAGCAAGAATGAATATTTTTGTCTTGCACTAACTTTAGGAGGAAAACATCTATTATGCTAGCTGTGGTTTCATTTTTGTTTTTAATAGATGCTCTTCATCAGATTGAAGAAGTTCCCTCTTATCTCTGGCGGTTAAGTGTTTGTTGGTTATTTTCTTTAAAAAACAAATTTGGACCCAACGTAGACTTGTTTGGATTTCTGGTTTTGTCAAAAGTCCTAAACACTTCGGCAGGTATGAGTGCAACTGAGTTCACAATGAAAACTCCAAGACAAAAATATACACAGTTCTGTGACATCTCATATTTTAGGATGCACAGTGCTCTACAAGACACTCTGAAATGCTTCTGTCCAAAAAAGCTTTAAGCAAAATGAAAAGTACTACTTCGCAAAAGGCTAATTCCTCCACCCGCCCCGTTCCCCAGCTGCGTGGGGAGACCCTTCTCCCTGTGTACTCGCAGGTGTCAGTTAAAAGCAACGCATTCATGTTCTAAACTTTCCAAGACAACACTTAAACCTCAGTCCTACACCTGGTTTTCTTCTGAACTCAAGTTCATCTTCCTGTCACCACCTGTGAGTCTCCCTTCTGTATCTTCTCATTCCCAGATTTTTCCTTTCCAGTCAAAGATAACACCTGGTCCTTGGGGAAGACCATGAAAAGGAATGAAGCCAAAGCTCTTCCTGGCGTTTCGGGGGATTTGTTTGAAGCTGCTGTGATGATCCATCTGCAGGTCCCTCTTGCAGAGCCAAGGCGTCCCGACGGGGTGGCTGGGAGCCTGCTGGTGTCCACAGAAGTAGGACTCTGTCCTCTGTCCAAGGCTGTGCCCAGAGGAACACCTGAAGGGGCTCCCTCTTGCCTGGGCTTTGGGGCGCTAAGGCCTCTGGCCAGTGCCACCCCCTTTCTTGGTGCCCTCTTGTTTAGAGTATGGCTGCCTTGGCCATGGCCAAGGTGGGGGCTCCTAATCCACTCCTGAGTCCACCAAGATATCAGGCCAGAAATTCTGAATGAATGCTTCCCTGGGCTCTCTGTATTCTGATTTTCTGGGCAACTAATCATCTCCACAAGCCTGAACAATTCAGTCATCTCAAGTCCCAGGACTTGGATTTATCCAGGAGGCAACCAGCTTTCCCTCAGAAGGATCGGAAAAGCCCCAGCTGAGGTAGGTGTGGCCCTCTGGAGTTGCCCTCCCAGAACTCGTGGAGCACAACTCGTGGGAGTTGTGAAGAGACTTTGCTCAACTTAATCTCGTTATTGTGGACTTTTGTTCCTGAACAGGCTTCTGCAAGTGGGAGCTCTCATTACATCTGGCATCACTGCCAAGGCCATGCTCTGAAGATTTCCTCTGAATACGAGGAGATATACCTTCTTCTGGATACAGAGCCATAGACATCCTATGAACAACAATTCCCGTCTCTCTCTGAGCATGTGACCCGAACAGATCAATCAGCAAAATTTCAATCTATGGGGTTAGTGACTGCTTCAGTTCAGTTCAGTCGCTCAGGCGTCTGACTCTTTGCGACCCCATGAATCACAGTATGCCAAGCCCCCCAGTCCATCACCAACTCCCGGAGTTCACTCAGACTCACGTCCATTGAGTCAGTGATGCCATCCAGCCATCTCATCCTCTGTCGTCCCCTTCTCCTCCTGCCCCCAATCCCTCCCAGTTCAGAGTCTTTTCCAATGAGTCAACTCTTGGCATGAGGTGGCCAAAGTACTGGAGTTTCAGCTTTAGCATCATTCGTTCCAAAGAAATCCCAGGGCTGATCTCCTTCACAATGGACTGGTTGGATCTCCTTGCAGTCCAAGGGACTCTCAAGAGGCTTCTCCAACACCACAGTTCAAAAGCATCAATTCTTCGGCGCTCAGCTTTCTTCACAGTCCAACTCTCACATCCATACATGACCACTGGAAAAACCATAACCTTGACTAGACAGACCTTTGTTGGAAAAGTAATGTCTCTGCTATTTAATGTGCTATCTAGGTTGGTCATAACTTTTCTTCCAAGGAGTAAGCGTCTTTTAATTTCATGGCTGCAGTTACCATCTGCAGTGCTTCTGGAGCCCCCAAAAATAAAGTCTGACACTGTTTCCACTGTTTCCCCATCTATTTCCCATGAAGTGATGGGGCCAGATGCCATGATCTTAGTTTTCTGAATGTTGAGCTTTAGGCCAACTTTTTCACTCTCCTCTTTCACTTTCCTCAAGAAGCTTTTTAGCTTCTCTTCACTTTCTGCCATAAGGGTGGTGTCATATGCATATCTGAGGTTATTGATATTTCTCCAAGCAATCCTGATTCCAGCCTGTGTTTCTTCCAGTCAGCGTTTCTCATGATGTACTCTGCATAGAAGTTAAATAAGCAGGGTGACAATATACAGCCTTGACGTACTGCTTTT
>SJYX01016404.1:225836-251685 GCA_006410675.1 Oreotragus oreotragus | reverse complement strand
AAAATAAAGTCTGACACTGTTTCCACTGTTTCCCCATCTATTTCCCATGAAGTGATGGGGCCAGATGCCATGATCTTAGTTTTCTGAATGTTGAGCTTTAGGCCAACTTTTTCACTCTCCTCTTTCACTTTCCTCAAGAAGCTTTTTAGCTCCTCTTCACTTTCTGCCATAAGGGTGGTGTCATATGCATATCTGAGGTTATTGATATTTCTCCAAGCAATCCTGATTCCAGCCTGTGTTTCTTCCAGTCAGCGTTTCTCATGATGTACTCTGCATAGAAGTTAAATAAGCAGGGTGACAATATACAGCCTTGACGTACTGCTTTTTCTATTTGGAACCAGTCTGTTGTTCCATGTCCAGTTCTAACTGTTGCTTCCTGACCTACATACAGGTTTCTCAAGAGGCAGGTCAGGTGGTCTGGTATTCCCATCTCTTTCAGAATTTTCCACAGTGTATTGTGATCCACACAGTCAAAGGCTTTGGCATAGTCAATAAAGCAGAAATATATATTTTTCTGGAACTCTCTTGCTTTTTAGGTGATCAAGCGGATGTTGGCAATTTGATTTCTGGTTCCTCTGCCTTTTCTAAAGCCAGCTTGAAATGACTGCTTCAGGGATGAATTTGTCCCATGAGAGTAAATCCTGGTACTTATTGAGCAGCTAACAGGGTGAGATGTATTCTTTTCTCCTCAGCATCTAACCTGAAAGACTTTAGATTCTGGAGCTGCTGCCCGCCCTTTTGATCCACAAAAAAATGGTCCAAGAATGAAGGCCACAAGTATCAGAACAGAGCTAAGAGATACAGTTCAACATTTTATGACCTCCTGGATCTAACCAGACCATACATATTCTCTTTTTGCCTAAGCCAACTTGGGTTAGATTTTTCTATCTTTTGTATCCAAAAGATTCCTAGAGGACTCGAACACCACGCCCACAGATGTGCAGAAGGCCCAGGCTGTGCTCCCCTCATTCTCCCCTACCAGGTAAATCTTCCTTCTCCATGATTTAAATCTGCCTCATCCTTTGCAGTGATGCTGAAGCTCCAATACTCCAATACTCCGGCCCCCTGATGCGAAGAGCCGACTTATTGGAAAAGACACTGACACAGGGAAGGATTGAAGGCAGGAAGAGAAGGGGGCAACAGAAGATGAGATGGTTGGATGGCATCACCGACTCAATGGACATGACTTTGAGCAAACTCTGGGAGATAGCGAAGGGCAGGGAAGCCTGGCGTGCTGAAGTTCAGGGGTTCCCAAAGAGTCAGATATGACTTAGTGACTGAACAACGACATCCTTTGGAGTACTGCTCAAAAGTTATCTGAAGTGTCCCAAGACTAATGCCCTTACTAACTGTTTCTTTCTTGTGGCGTAATAAGAGAACTATATTTGGTCTCTCCCCCCAGTTCCTGACACAGAGCTCTTAAATCCCTGGCTATTTCCTGAATGATAGGGATACTCAGAGCATCTTTTGTTCTAACATCTGGTTTCTGATCCTGGTTCCTAACTCAGAGCACCTAAATCTCTTGGCCACTCCTGGCTGATAAGAGTTTCTTTTGTTCTTTTGAGGCAACGCTTGGTGGGATCCTGGATAACTTTCTGGTGGGAGCTGGTCATCAAAGACCAAGCTATGTTTAGATTCTTGGAGCTTTCAGCCCTACCCTTCACCCTCCAGGGAGAGACAGAGAGGAGCTGAAGACTGAGCTTTCAGCCCTACCCTTCACACCTACATGATGAAGTCTCTGTAAAAATTCCTAAACTGTGGGGTGCCAAGAGTTTCCAGGTCGGTGAGCATGTCCACAAGCCAGGAGGGTGGTGCACCCCATCTCCACGGGGAAAGAAGCCCTTGTGCTTGGGACCTTCCAGACTTTGCCTTATGTACTTCTTCATCTGATTGTTCATCTGCATCCCTTATGATACACTCTGAAATGAACATTTCCTGGAGTTTTGAGAACGATTTCAGCAAATTATTGCACCCGAGAGGCAGGGATCGTGAGAATCCCAGTTTATAGCCAGTCGGAAGCACAGATGACAGCTTGGAGCTTGAGACTGGCAACTGAAGTGGGGTCAGTCTAAAGCGGCTGAGTCTTTAACCTGAGGGATCTGCACCAACTCTGGCTTGTTAGTGTCCGAAGTGTAGGACACCCAGGTGCAGTCTGCTGAGCTGGAGAACTGGTTGGTATGGGGGACTCTCTGCACATTTGTCAGAAGTGTTGTGAGTAGAGGCAACAGGGGTTTCTCTTTATTTCTCCAAACAGATGTGACTACAACGTCTAACTCCGAATCCAACCCATCCTTTAGAGCTCTCCTTAGAGACTCTTCAGATTTTCTTGGCTCCAAACCTCCTCCGGGTAGGAACCAGAGCATGTCTGTCTTGTATCTGCAGTCCCATGCCCCAACTCCCTTTACTAGTAGCTCCTTAGAATTACTCCTGAGGACCTATGGGGTCTATAAGGCCAGAGACCATAACAAAGGGTCCACTGAGAAGGGATGGAGGATGGGTAATGCAAGACTTCTGCAATCTGCTTCCATATGATTATTTGAGTCTTTTATGACTGTCTTACAATACTTCTTTTGCAAAGAAAACCCTCAGTGGAATAACTGAGAAAGGGCAGTGGATTAGCCAGCCTTTCTGCACAGGATTCTGAAGCCCCTTGAACCTACATCTCTTGTGGGAACCCCACATTCTCTGCTTTAAGCAGAGACCCGAGCACCAATCCAGGGCTTTGACCTTGTGTGGGAAGAAGCGATCTGTCATCAAGATGCAGTCATGGACAAACTGCTTCACAGCATTTTATCCCCTAGAAAATCTCCAGCCCCGCCATCTTGGGTCCTGCCCAGACTCTTCAAATACAAGCCCAAATAAAATAAATAAAAGTAAATATTGTTCTCATAAAGCCATCGGATGCCTAGCAACCAAGAACAAAGGAGGCTGGAGGAAGCAGGTTGACTCTCACAGGCCCCTGTGAGTGTGTAAACTGCAGTAAAAACTTTTTCTCTGCGCATAATGCATTTTTGAGTGTTAAACTGCTGAGAGTGTATGTGACACTAAGGCTGAGAACCACCCAAAAGTTGACATGCCTTGGACCCTGCCCTGGAGGAGAGGTCAGGGGTCGTCCCAGCCTTAGTCCCATTGCTGACACTGTGTGTTGTGGGGTCCTCCCCTGTAGCCTTGGGACTGGGACTCTGGGGCCAGGGCTCTGAAACGATAGTGGTCCAACCCCCAGTGAAATTCAAAAGAAAATATTAAGTCATGGAATAAACCTGAGAGCTCTGATGCTCTTTCATGACCATTGTGCGTGCTCATTCACTAAGTCATGTCCAGCTCTTTGTGACCCCATGGACTGTAGCCCACCAGGCTCCTCTGCCCATGGGATTCTCCAGGCAAGAACACTGGAGTGGGTTGCCATTCCCTCCTCCAGCGGATCTTCCCGACCCAGGGATGGAACCCCCATCTATGTCTCCTGCACTGGCAGGTGGATTCCTTACCACTGCAGCATCTGGGAAGCCCCCTTGTGATCATTACAATGCTCCATTAGAAAAAAATATAAGGCACATAATATTATTCCTTTAAAAAAAATTAAATTTATTTATTTGGCTGCAGCAGGTCTTGGTTGTAGCACACAGAATCCTTAGTTGCAGCATGTGGGATCATGCTTGTTCCCTCACCAGGTACTGACCTTGGGTCCCCTGCATTGGGAGCTCAGAGTCTCAGCCACTGGACCATCAGGGAAGTCCCCACAACACTATTCTTATTAATTTTTTAATATGAAACTTTGTAACACACTCAAAGTAGAATAGTATGATTTTTTAAATTATCATCAAAGTTCAACATTATAAAAATTTGGCCACATTGCCTCATCAGTATTCTCTCTCTTTCTTTTCCTTTGCTAAACTATTTGAAAGCACATCCAAGATATAACTTCATTTCACCTGCACATACTTTAGTATAAATCTCTGAAAATTACAGTCATATTATTTTGTAACCACAAGGACAGTTTTATATCTGAGTAAGTTAAATTTACTTTTGTGGGGAACAACCGCCAATACTTTAGACCATAATCAAATGTTCCTGATTGTTTCCAAAAGGGTCTTTTTCATTTGCTCTGTGTTCTCACATTTGTAATGCCCCTTCTTTTGTCGATGTCCCAGGTGTGTATTTAGACTGACTTTTAGAAATCTAGGATTATTGGTGACATACTGAAAGCAGGGAGGAGACAAGGAAAGAAAAAAAAAAAATTAAAGCAGCATGAAAGTGGTATTTTTATAAGATCCAGGTAAAATCTTTTTGGCCATTAGCTTTGTCTGTAGGAGACACCCCAACTGGGTGGGACTGGATTAAACTGAACCCGCTGATAAAGCAGAAATTTCCCCCGGCATCTTCTGTGTCTTGAGAGCTTCTGAAGATTTAGGGAGATGGATAAAATGTTGCTGTCGTTGTCTGTCACCATGGCAACTCTAGCCAGGACTTGGCATTGCTAGAATTTTTCCAATGGGTTTTGAAGACTGCTAACCCTAGGTCAGAGGGAGAGAGAATGTGGATTTACAGATATATAACTGCTCCCTGGCACAGCTTCCCCAAAGAAGAGGGAAAGGATATCTTCGGGGGCAAGGTCAGTAGCCCCCGAAGAGAGAGGAGCTTTCAAACCTCCCTTACTCGATAGGCAGACCCTTGTCATGGAAGGTGGGGGATGAGTCTGACTCCTGAGAACTGATCAGTCCAAGAGGAGTGAAAAACCTTCCTACTTTATGACCCGTGACCCCACCTCTAGGAATGTATTCCAAAAAAGCCAAAGTTTGCACAGATTTATTTTGTTTGAGGACATCCTTTAGTACATTATTTATAGCAATAAAAGGGTGGGGAGAATTACCTGAAGACTCAACAATATAGGGTCACAAAGAGTTGGACACGACTGAAGCCACTTAACACAATATAGGGTTGGTTTAACAAATTACCTTGCAAGCGTGTTCAGTCATGTCTGCAACTCTATCGACTGTAACCTGCCAGGCTCCTTTGTCCATGGGATTCTCTTGGCAAGAATAGTGGAGTGGGTTGCCATTTCCTCCTCCAGGGGATCTTCCTGACCCAGGGATTGAACCCGAGTCTCTTGAGTCTCCTGCATTGCAAGCAGATTCTTTACCACTTGAGCAATCAGGGAAGCCTGTAATGAATTATACTTCATCTCTATATGGAAATACGAAGTATCCACCTAAAACATGTTGTAGAAGAATACGTCATGAGATGGAAAATTTTTCTTCTCATGTTAAGTAGGAAAAAAAGAAGAGTTATAAAGTTGGTCTGACGTCAGTCTCATGTTTTAAAACATAAAAGGAAAAGAACGTAAGTGGGGGAAGAAATGAGAAGTCTGTACATCAAAACGTTTTTAAAAGTACATATAGTTTTCTCACCAGCTGATTGAATTATCGCCCTCTCCCTGTAAGTTTCTTACAATGATGATAGTGATAGTTTAGTCGCTAAGTTGTGTCCGACTCTTTGCAATCCCATGGACTGTAGCCCACCAAGCTCCTCTGTCCATAGAATTTTCCAGGGAAGAATACTTGCCTTAGAAACCTCCTCAGATTTTCTAAACCTCCTAAGCTTCTTATGGTTTGGAACCAGGGTTTGTCTGTCTTGTATCTGCAGCCCCGCACCGTGACTCCTATCCCAGCAGAGTGGGCTGCAGTTTTCTTCCTACAATGAGCTTCCATCAATTTACGATTTTAAAACATTTATAATAATAATAATAGTAAACATAATAGAGAGGTAGAGGAAAGGGAGAAACAAGGGCATTGCGGGGAGAGGAGGAGAGAAAGGCAACTGTCTGAAAAGAAGAGGCGCAAAAGGAAGGGGAGGGAATAAAGGAAAGTAACTCATCCAGGCTGGTGGGTTTGAGAGTCCTTTTACAAGGTTCACTTACAGCTAAAAACAACTCTTTTACAAGAGAAGAAAAGGAAACAAAATAAAGATTTTGAAGGTCTAAGTAATTATCTACTAAGTGGTTGGCATGTACACATTGGCTAGACAACCTCAGGCCACAATTTTCTTGGGAGAGAATGTGGCTCCCTTTCTTTATAAGACTAACTTAATCATGAACCTTGACTTTTTAGGTTGTGAGGGATTATAAATAATTCATAATATTGTAGCAATTCATTTATATAATTTTCCTGAATGATCATTAGTTTCACCATTTCACTTATTGAGAACCTGGCATGCAGTCTCACATCAGTTTATTAGCTAGTAAGGGCCTGGCTAGGGAACTCCATCATTAAAAAAATGATGACAACATCGGGTAATGTTTCTCCTGTGAAGTTTTCCACTACCATCAGAAAGCACTCTTTGTGCTTGACTTAAGAAAGAACAAAATCCGGATTGTGATGACTGGTCCTGGCCAGAGAGTGGTTAAAGCTTAAAAAGGAATATGTCTCTTGTGGGGAACTGATCAGTGTGGCTTATCAGCAGCAATGGGGGCATCATCTCACATGTTGTCCCTGGGCCCAGGGTAGGGGAAGCGATACGGCCAGGACTGGGACAGTATCCAGCATCCCTTCCCTTGCAGGCTCTGACGTCCTTTCTAAAGCAAACCAACAGCACCAGGTGTCCCATAGGCATCTGGTCCAAAGCACAGCTGGCCATCCTGTCACACCTTAAGCTACAGGACACAGTTCATTCTCAGTTGTCCAGGGCTGTTAAGTCAGGTTCTGTTTTCAGAACCTCAGACTGTCTTCTTCTTTCTGATTTTGGGTCACTTGAGCTGCCTACTTGCAATTACCCGCATCACGCTAGGAAGAAAGTGGAAACTACTGCCAAGAATGGGGCTTTCCAGTCACTGCTGCGTTAAGCACCTATTACATACGTGCCAGGTTCATCCCAAGCATTCATCAAGCAAGTATTTATTGAGCACCTACTCTACACCGGAGCTTATTGCAGGCACTGAAGACACAGCAGTGAACAAAACAGATAAAGACTACCTTCCAGGTGATGAGAAGAAAAAGCCAATAAACAAGAAAAAAATAGGTAAAATATATCATGTGCCAAATAGGTTAGGGCTAAGGAAAGAAACCAGCAAACAAAAACAGGCAGTAAGAAAGGCTGCTATCTGGATGGGGTGCCCTGGAAAGGCCCCACTGAGGTGACATCCCTGTAAAGAGGTGAAGGAGGCAAGCGAGTGAGCTGGGCAAGAATCTGGGGAAAGAAAATGCTAAGCAAGGAAACAGCAAGTGCAAAGGCCCTGGGGTCTGTCAGTCCCGGCAAGATTTAGGCACTGTTCCTCAACTCTTTTTTCTTTTTATTCTAATCATGTACTTATCTGGCTGTGTCAGGTTTGAGTCACAGCACTCAGACTCTCCAGTTGTGGCATGCAAGCCTCAGTAGTTATGGCACTCGGGCCTAGTTACTCTGTGGCATGTGGGATTCTAGTTCCCCAGTCAGGGATTGAACCTGCGACCCCTGCATTGCAAGGCAGATTCACAACCACTGGACCACCAGGAAATACCCCCCTCAGCTATCACTTTCCTACAGAGGCTTTTTAGGTATTTCTTCCCTAATTGCTCCTGATGAGATTTTATCATATACTTGCTTATGTCCTGTGTGTACATGTGTGTTCTGTTGTATATCTGTATGTGTCTTGTATGTACATGTGTACTCTGTAAGTAAAAAGAGGAAGATTTTTTTGTCCTCAAGAGTCAGTTTTTGTACCCTTGGTGCAAGGAGAAGGAACATCCCATAGAGAATGCACGACTGTGCAAGCAGGCAGGTGGGCCTGGAGCAGAGAGAAGGGAAAGGTGCAGGAAGGAGAATCCAAGAGGTGACTTGAGATCTGAGAGGTCCGACTCAGGCAGGGCCATGCAGGTCGTCACTAGGACCTTTCACTTCCAGGGAGGCTGGCGAGTTTTAGCTGAGGGATGACATAGTCTGAATCACATTTTCTTAGGATTGCTGGGGCCATGGGGAGCAAATCCAGGAATATAAAAATGAGTGACAACAATCCTGGTCTTCAATAAGGTAACAGGCGGTGGACAGGGGGACCCCTCTTCTCTCCGCCTACCATCCTTCTGGCTCCTCCCTTTCTGCCCTTCGTTTCTTTCCTCATTCCTTCTGGAAAGATTCGCCGAGCACCCGTCCTGGGCAGGCAGTGAAGATACTAGTCAGTGCCCCATGCTGAGTGGGAATAAAAGTGGTCACAGTATGTTACAGGGGCACAGAGTAGGGAGCCCCAGCTATGGGGGAACGGCTGAGGGGGTGGCTGGGGAGGGGGCTCTCATGCTTCCTGGGAGAGGAGTCACCTGGAGGCAGGTGCTGAAGGAGGGGTAGGGCTTGGCCAGGGGAAGAAGCTGCAGAAGGACTTTGGGGCGAGAGGGCAGTGTGGGTTGGAGCCAGGGGCGAGGCCAGAGGCCAGAGGCCAGAGGAAGGAAGTACAGGCTGTTGTCCTTTGTGAGAGGGAACGCAGGTGTGAGCCAGGTGGCAGGGGCTTGAATGGACCCCAGGAGGGGCCGGATCTTGAGGGGCCTTAGAGATCACATTCAAGACCTCAGATTTGATCTGGTAGAGTAGGGAGCACAGAAGGGTTTCAAGCTGCACTGTCACGGGCATGTCAGAGCATCTGCTTTGGCAGCTGCTTGCAGGCTGAGGGAGTGCATGTGAAGGCAGGTAGGGACTGGGATGTATCATTAAGGAGTTCAGGTGACAGGTGCACAGGGTCGGTGATAGGGTTCCAAGGGTCCGGGCTGTCATCCTCTCTAATCGCTCTCGTTATTCATCTTACTCTCAGGCAATAAGGTGGAGGAGAAACCAGTCCGGCATAAAGAAGGACCCGCATCTGTTCCAATACAGACACAACCGGATAGACCATCAACACAGACGGCTCTTGTCTGTGGCTCCCCCGGAACTGCTGTCGCTATTCTTCAACCTCTAAGTTGCGTCCAGCTCTTCGTGACCCCATGAACTGCAGCACGGCAGGCTTCTTGGTCTCCCTGCATTTCCTAGCGTTTGCTCAAATTCACGCCCATTGAGTTGGTGATGCTGTCTAACCATCTCATCCTCGGTCACCCCCTTTTCCTTCTGCCCTCAATCTTTCCCAGAATCAGGGTGTTTTCCCAATGAGTCAGCTCTTTGCATCAGGTGGCATTGGTGGCCTCTTTGACTGTGGACCCCACTTAAACATTTCTCCTGCACATTTTGAATGACTCAGGATAAAGCTAGTCAGAGGGAGTCAAAGGCAGAGCTCTCCCAGGGCGTGGGCAGGTAGGGCCAGCCCTGCTTCCCCAGGGAAGCCCTGGGGAAGGACCTGTGGGCACAGCCACGTGTCCCTCTAAGGATGACTGTTTTATGTAGAACCATTACTTCCAGCACAAGGCAGGTCAGGAGCCCCAGCCTGCACACCTCCAGGTTTGTCTGCTGCTCCGTGGCAGCACCTCAGGCGCTCGGCTCCCTGCTCTCCACTATCTTCCTTTCCATGAACTTTAACTACACTTGGGCAGATCCGTGAGACTAAATTAAGAACAGAACAGACAAGGACCTGCATCCAAAGCAAGGACTGACGCTCCTGGGGCCGGAGTCCATGAGGAAAATTGCTTCTGCGCCTCATTTTTCATTTTCTAACAGCCCGTCTCCTCCAGTTTCTACAGCCCAGGAGGAGCCAGGGACAAGAACGTTCCAATGTCCAAGCCCCGATGCTGGAGGGGATCGAGACCTGGTGGCAGACCCCTCCCCACCTCGGACTCCAGGCCCTCCCCCGACTGCTCAGGGTTAAGGGTGAGAGGCAGGAGGTTGACCCCTCATGCCTCCACCCTCAGGAGAAGGGAACTGAAGCTACCGGTGTTCTTCCAGCAAAGCCTATGGCCTGCGAGGAGGGTGCTCCAGAGACCCAGCTGTGCGGGAGGCTTCCTATCACCTGCACTATGAGGCTGTGTGCCTGGCTGGCAGGGCCTGGAGAGGAGACAGCTAAGAGGCTGTGGCTGTCATCTAGGCTGCCAACCTCAGACGTCCTCCGATTGTGGCCAGTGCCCCTCTCATGCCCGCCTGCTGTCCCCCTCCAGGGACTACTGCCGTGCATATGAAAAGCACACAATAGTCAGCAGTGGTTAGGGGGCTGGCCGTGGGGACTTACCTGTCCGGGTCAAGTCCTGGCTCCTCCCTCATGCTATGTGACACTCTATCACACTGGGCGGCACTGTGCTGTCCCACACCAAGTGATACTGCGGCGAACTGCGCCAACCAGGCTGCGCCGTTCTCCCCGGCACTGCGCGGCTCTCTACCAGCGCTGAGCTGTATCTGCTGTGCGGCACTACACATACCACACTGCGCTGTATGCCACTCCACTCTACTAGGCTAGGCTGTACCTTATTACCCTCTGCTAAGCCGCACGATAGTATATGATAACGTACCACACTGCACGGCACCATATTATACTCCACTCAACTGTACTGCACTCCTAAGCTGTATATAGTATATGATACTGTCCTATGCTATACTGTGGGGCCTCCCTCGTGGCTCAGCCGATAAAGAATCCACCTGCAGTGTAGGAGATCTAGATTCGATCCCTGGATTGGGAAGATCCCCTGGAGAAGGAAAAGGCTACCCACTCCAGTATTCCGGCCTGGAGAATTCCCTGGACTGTATAGTCCATGGGGTCACAAAGACTCAGACACGAGTGAGCAACTGTCACTTTCATACTGTACTGTACTGTACTGTACCACACTATACTGTATTACACTCTCCTAAGCTGTGTTACAGTATATGATACTGTACTGTGCCATACTATATTATACTCTACCAAACTGGACTATAGTATATGATACTGTATGTCCTGTACTATACTTTATTACACTCTACTAAGCTGTACTACATAGTGTACTCTACTGTATGCCACTGCACTGTATGGTCCTACCTTATACTTTACCATACTCCACTCCACTCCACTCTACTGCACTGTGCTACACTATGCTAACTACGCTACACCATACCACTCTCAGCCTTACTGTAAGAGGTTGTGTTGCACTGCCCTGTCCTACGCTACACCATACCACTCTCAACCTTACTGTAAGAGGTTACACTGCACTGTCCTATGCTACAGCATACCACACTCAACCTTACTATGAGAGGCTGCGTTGCACTGCACTGTCCTACGCTACACCATACCACTCTCAATCTTACTATACACCATACCACACTCAACCTTACTGTAAGAGGTTGCATTACACTGCACTGTCCTATGCTACACCATACCACTCTCAACCTTACTGTAAGAGGTTGCACTGCACTGTCCTATGCTACACCATACCACTCTCAGCCTTACTATAAGAGGTTGCACTGCACTGTCCTATGCTACACAATACCACTCTCAACCTTACTATATGCCATACCACTCTCAACCTTACTATACACCATACCACACTCAACCTTACTGTAAGAGGTTGCATTATACTGCACTGTCCTATGCTACAGCATACCACACTCAACCTTACTATAAGAGGTTGCATTGCACTGCCCTATCCTACGCTACACCATACCACTCTCAACCTTACTATAAGAGGCTGCGTTACACTGCACTGTCCTACGCTACACCATACCACTCTCAACCTTACTATAAGAGGCTGCGTTACACTGCCCTGTCCTACGCTACACCATACCACTCTCAACCTTACTATAAGAGGCTGCACACTGCGCGGCTCTCTACCAGCGCTGAGCTGTATCTGCTGTGCGGCACTACACATACCACACTGCGCTGTATGCCACTCCACTCTACTAGGCTAGGCTGTACCTTATTACCCTCTGCTAAGCCGCACGATAGTATATGATAACGTACCACACTGCATGGCACCATATTATACTCCACTCAACTATACTGCACTCCTAAGCTGTATATAGTATATGATACTGTCCTATGCTATACTGTGGGGCCTCCCTCATGGCTCAGCCGATAAAGAATCCACCTGCAGTGTAGGAGATCTAGATTCGATCCCTGGATTGGGAAGATCCCCTGGAGAAGGAAAAGGCTACCCACTCCAGTATTCCGGCCTGGAGAATTCCCTGGACTGTATAGTCCATGGGGTCACAAAGAGTCAGACACGAGTGAGCAACTGTCACTTTCATACTGTACTGTACTGTACTGTACCACACTATACTGTATTACACTCTCCTAAGCTGTGTTACAGTATATGATACTGTACTGTGCCATACTATATTATACTCTACCAAACTGGACTATAGTATATGATACTGTATGTCCTGTACTATACTTTATTACACTCTACTAAGCTGTACTACATAGTATACTCTACTGTATGCCACTGCACTGTATGGTCCTACCTTATACTTTACCATACTCCACTCCACTCCACTCTACTGCACTGTGCTACACTATGCTAACTACGCTACACCATACCACTCTCAGCCTTACTGTAAGAGGTTGTGTTGCACTGCCCTGTCCTACGCTACACCATACCACTCTCAACCTTACTGTAAGAGGTTACACTGCACTGTCCTATGCTACAGCATACCACACTCAACCTTACTATGAGAGGCTGCGTTGCACTGCACTGTCCTACGCTACACCATACCACTCTCAATCTTACTATACACCATACCACACTCAACCTTACTGTAAGAGGTTGCATTACACTGCACTGTCCTATGCTACACCATACCACTCTCAACCTTACTGTAAGAGGTTGCACTGCACTGTCCTATGCTACACCATACCACTCTCAGCCTTACTATAAGAGGTTGCACTGCACTGTCCTACGCTACAGCATACCACACTCAACCTTACTATAAGAGGCTGCGTTACACTGCACTGTCCTACGCTATACCATACTCGCTGCACTATATGCTGCGGTATGCTATTTTACCCTATATTGCTAGTACAGCACCTGGCATTTAGCAAGTGCATAATAAATGGTAGGCACTACAATTATTTAATAAGCCCTCATCACTTGTCCATCTGCTTGGGGTCAACCTCCCCCTGACCCTCTCCCTGATCCCCTGGATCCATTCAGACCCCCATACATCTATGTTCCCACTGTTTCTTATACAACTCCACTCTAGCCGTGATTGCAATGTATTTGATTGTCTGCCAGCTCCCGGATGGTGGGGACCATATCCTTTCACCCATTTGTGAGCCGATTGGCCCAGCTGTGTGCCTTACCCCTTCCCCAGGCTTGGCTGCCCAGGCTGGTCCTGCCTGCTCCCTCCTCTCCTCACTGCCCTCCTGATCCTGGGCATACACAGAACCTTAGAGTCAGCCTTTTCAAGTGATTTCCAAGAGCCGTCACTGGAAAAAATCTTGCAACCATCAAATGAGGCTGATCTTATATGAGCTAGCACAAATCCAAAACGAAACTAAGCAAACAGTGCTAATCTCATCATCGCCGTCAAATCTAGGCCCACAGCACAAGGTGACACGGGGCTGCAGGCTGCGTTTCTGGATTGTGTGAAGGAGGTTCCAGCGATCAGGCTGCCACAAGATCAGGTTCACTAGGAATAATCACTGCAGTTGCAATTACATGTGCTGTTAACATACTTTGTCCCTTGTACGTGATACAGTCCAGAAGGTGCCCCGGGCACAGCTGCTCAGCACCTCTGGGGGTAAACCACAAGCTCTGGGAGAGAAGAAAGGGCACCCCACCTGGAAGAGAAACAGAGCCAGTGTGATGTCTGGTGTGGGTGCCTCTTTAGGCCAGATGCAATTTTTTTTTCTTCACCCTTTTCTCCTTGTCTTGTCTTTCTGTCTTTCTTTTCAACAACATTATTACAAGATGGAACTCCTCCTCTTCACAGAGAAAGAAAAACAACTCTCCTGGTGTTTTCAACCTTTTAAAAACAGAAGTGTTGGGATGATCCCAAGTCTTTGAAACAAATTTCCAATAGTTTTTCCAGGTATTGCTGGAGGATTTGGAAATGAAGTAGTCCTTTAACGTAGTTCAGGAAAATAAGCAAGATTTACCATTCTGTAAAGATGTCACACTGTGCCCTCAGCACTTGTCACGGGCTCAAAAGCCAGCTCATCTATGTACATTACTGTGAAAGCAGTTCCACTCCCTTTAGCTCAGACTCTGGGAGAGCTAACACATGATCTATAAGCAATTTGTTAAGTGGTCATGCATGGATGTGAGAGTTGGACTATAAAGAAAGCTGAGTGTCAAAGAACTGATGCTTTTGAACTGTGGTATTGGAGAAGACTCTTGAGAGTCCCTTGGACTGCAAGGAGTTCCAACCAGTCCATCCTAAAGGAGATCAGTCCTGGGTGTTCATTGGAAGGACTGAAGGATGTTGAAGCTGAAACTCCAATACTTTGGCCACCTGATGTTGAAGAGCTGACTCATTGGAAAAGACCCTGATCCTGGGAAAGATTGAGGGCAGGAGGAGAAGGGGTCGACAGAGGATGAGATGGTTGGATGGCATCACCGACTCTATGGACATGGGTTTGGGTGAACTCCGGGAGTTGGTGATGGACAGGGAGGCCTGGCATGCTGCGGTTCATGGGGTCGCAAAGAGTCAGACACAACTGAGTGACTGAACTGAACTGAACTAAGTACTATCCATGGGGCCCTGCAGATTAAAGCTTGAGCCTTCAGCTTCAGAGTGTTCAGGGCAGAGGGGGCATTTCTGCTTGACAGCAACAACAAACAAATGAAAAAGCAATGAATGTGAGCACAATGCGTTAGGATTTACAAAATTTCCCCTAATACTCCATCTCCTTACAATAGAGCAGTGCTGTTGGTGAAACGGGACAACGAAGAAAAAGGTATCTTTAATTTGTAAGCTCTGGGCATGTGCAATAAGATGGCGCTCGAGAAAGGCCAGAAGAGTATAATTTGCTTGGTTCAGCTAGAGCTGAGCCCCTGAGAGCTGGCAAATTAACAGATTGCAGCCAAAACTGCCGCCCTCATGATTTTTGACTTGAGAGATAATGAAGCAATAAAAGCAGCAGAGCCAGCCAGCGAAGATTCTGCCCCGTGGGGTTGTCTTTGCCGGAGCAGCTGCGCACGGGTACCTGTCCAGGGTGCAGAGAGGGACTGCGATCCCCTAGCAGGCCAGCACCACGGAGGACCAGACTCCCTACTTCAGGGGCAGCAGAACCTCACCTCCCCGGGCTGTCACTGAGCCTGTCCTATACCGGGGCAGCCCATATGGCCTAGTTGTTGTCGCCAGAGACACAGAGCATAAGTAAACCCTAGGAGTACAGACGGGAGGCTGGCCAGGCTGGCTCCGCTTCCCCATCTCATCACAGGGTTGTCCGCGTGGAGACGGTAGGAGGGACCTTAGCCATTTTCCAGGCCAACGACTGCATTTGTCAGACGAGAAAAGTCCCCTCCTCCCCCAGAGGTTAGGGGCTTGCCAAAAGTCACAGTGAGTCAACTGCACAGAGCAAGAAGTGGTGGCTAGGCAGAGGGTGCATCGCCCTTCCCCTCGGCTTTGGCAGGTCACTCAAACTCTCCATTTCCTCATTTTGCCATGAGTGTGACCTTAGTGCCTCCACGTTCGATTCTCTAGACAATCAGATGCAAATGCATGGAAAGCCCAGTGCCTGGTTCCTAATGACTGTCTAAGCTCTCAAGGCCTCTGCTGTCCAGGTCAGAGGTACAGTGTGAGGGATAAAAATCACGTGATCCTGGATCTGAAGTTTGGCTTTGCCTCCTTCTGCACCCTCAGTGTTTTCCTCCATCAAGTGGAAGCAGTGACCCCACAGTTCACAGGCTCTGAGAATCAGAGACAGTGAGAGCAAAGAGGGCTTATGGTTGGGACCGCAGCTGTTATCATTGTCAGCTCATCCAAAGCTCCTCCCCCAGCGGCAGCGAGGACAACTGCTTTTATTTTAAAGAAGGGAAAGCTGTGCGGAGAAGGTGCTAAGTGTGCGGCTGAGGGGAAGGCTGGCAGGAATGGAGCGGCCGGCTGGTGGATGGCCTGATCTGAAACAAACCATATGTTTAAAATTATGAGCCCAGATGTGTTAGGCTGAGGCGCCTAGACTCAATCCTTTAGGTGTCTCTAATGGTCTTCGAGGTTCCAGGAAACTTACATTAAAATACAAATCAGTTTCCTGCGGATCTTCCCAGTAGCTCAGACGGTAAAGAAGCTGCCTGCCATGCAGGAGACCCAGGTTCGATCCCTGGAGAAGGGAATGACAATCCACTCCAGTATTTTTTTTTTTTTTTTTCGTTTAAGGCTATTTCAAATTCTTTCACTTAAATCCAGTGTGGTGACTTCAAACATGGACCTTACCACGTGCCCAGGCGACTTTGGTAAAGAATCTGCCTGCCAATGCAGGAGACTCAGGAGATGAGGGTTCAGGCCCTGGGCTGGGAAGATGCGCTGGAGGAGGAAATGACAGCCCACTCCAGTATTCTTGCCTGGAAAATCCCATGGACAGAGGAGCCTGGTGAGCTCTAGTCCATGGGGTTGCAGTGAGTTGGACATGACTGAGTACACAGCACAAGACTCACCTTACATGTATAACATCTGTCTGTACTAACAGGGCTATGAAGATATTTTCCTCCAGGTCAGAACTATTTTTAAAGTATATTAAAAATTTAAAGACTATAGGAGTCATGAGACCAGGATCAGTGACAAAACTCTTTGTATCAGGAAGCCTTCTTCTGAGGATTAGGAATTTCTAATTTTTGGTCCTGATTTATCCCACAGCCTTAGTCTACCCTATGACCTCCCTGTTGGTAATAGAATGATAGCAGTGGCTCCTCTTTATTGAGTCTCTACTTGTTAGGAACAGTGCTCACCACTTTACCCATTAATTCTTCTTTATAATAACTCAGGACCATTATCATGCCCACTTCACAGATTATAAACTGAGGCTTCGATGGGTTGTCGTGGTGCTCCAAGTCATACAGGCAAGAAACTGGCAGAGTCAAGATTTGAACCCAAGGCTGAGGCTGAATATTGGCAGCTTGTTGAGGCTGAATATTGGCAACTTGTTGAGGCTGAATATTGGCAACTCTGCCTCCACTGATCAGGGGAAAGCATATGAGTCCTTGTCTTCAAATACCTGTCTCTAAAATATTCTTCAAACAAGGAGAGAAACCAGTGTTGAGGGAAATACCGCAAAACACACAGGACTCCCCAAAACACAGAGACAAAGGAAGTCCAGGAAATTAATGGGAGGAGGAAACACGGTTAAGGTTTAGTTATCCAGTGAAAATATTCCACACTTCAACCTCTTGGCAAAAAGTACATTAAGGCGTTCTTAAAAAAAACTCTAGCAAGATATGGCACATAGATCTTTTCAGACATGCCACATACCTATCTATTAATAGCTCTATTTCAATTTATTCATGGAGTGATAAGAATTTTCCAAGAGACTGTCTGCTTGAAGAGCCAGTATCTCCTTGAAAGATCTTTAGGTTTAGGAAGTCAGATAAAATGTTTCTCTTAACGATTCCTGAGTAAGCCCTGTGGTTCAGATTTGACTGCACTGCCTACTAGCTGTGTAACCTCAGGCAAGACGCTTGGCCACTTTGGGTCTCTCCATTCTCATCTGTAAAATGGGACATCATTTATGGTGGCAAGAGGGTAGCTAGAGGCAAGAAGCTTAGCTCATAATCCCTAGGAAGTGGCTAGCTCAGTGGGGTCTGAGTGAATGGTTCTACAAAAGATTTCTTGTTTTGAGCAAGAAACACAGGGCAGCCTTGACAAGACAGAAAGCCCCATCCCATTCACCCCAAAAGGAAATGGTGGCAAGAGGGTAGCTAGAGGCAAGAAGCTTAGCTCATAATCCCTAGGAAGTGGCTAGCTCAGTGGGGTCTGAGTGAATGGTTCTACAAAAGATTTCTTGTTTTGGGCAAGAAACACAGGGCAGCCTTGACAAGACAGAAAGCCCCATCCCATTCACCCCAAAAGGAGTGCCTCTCGGTGTCCTGAATACACAGCTTCCAGGTGGCGTGAGCCAAGACACATTCAAAGTGCTGGGTGCCAAGTTCAGTCCTAAACTCTGGTAGGCTCTTTCAGAGTTAAGCCAAAGGATTGGTTGGGGGTGGGGGGACGTGCTTCCATTTGTGACTTTTTAAATCCTCACCTCTGCCTGGCCCTTCCTGAAGATGGTTTACATTGCTGTTGAAGCACAGGCTGAGGGTGAGACAACCAGCCTTGGAGCCTTTTCCCCGAATTGTGTGACTTTTGAAAGACATTTATTTTCAAGATGGGTTTTTGTTCTTTTGGAAAAAGAAAAACCTCTCTTCCTTTCTACATGTGGCTACAGCAGGCTGCANTCTGAAGATGGTTTACATTGCTGTTGAAGCACAGGCTGAGGGTGAGACAACCAGCCTTGGAGCCTTTTCCCCGAATTGTGTGACTTTTGAAAGACATTTATTTTCAAGATGGGCTTTTGTTCTTTTGGAAAAAGAAAAACCTCTCTTCCTTTCTACATGTGGCTACAGCAGGCTGCAATTCACAAAGCTGCCAATTTCAACACATGTGCCTGGGCGCACGTACCACACTCACACACACAGACGTGCACGAGTTAAGCCTCGTCCTGGCTCCCTCTGAAACAATCCATCTTCAGCTTTCACTGTTAATTATGACTTTGTGCCCCGATAACCAAATGACACTGAGCCTGGAGTGGCTGTTCTGCCGCTTCGCATCATATTTACGCAGGTTGATGAAATCATCCCGGGCAAGGTTAAGGCAAGTCTCCACAGTGCAAAGGTTCTGCTTAAAACAAACACTGCTTGCTTTTCAGGACCTGGCAGGGAAATTAAAAAGAAACCTAAGATGTTCGAGGCTTCTGTCCCGGTTTCCAGGCAACCAGATGCTGGGTGCAGGAAGGGAGAGGGGCTTTCTTCTGGTGCCAGACAGTATTGATAGACAGTGGGCTAACTTTCAGAGCCAAGAAGATGGGGAGGGACAGAGGAAGCCTGCATAAGCCTCATTACCCTAATCAACCGTAGAGTTGGCTTGTTGGCAGGGAGAGCTGGATTAGCAGCCCATCTGCAGGGGCTGAGCTGGGAGAGACGCTTCTCTGTATAAAGACTCGGCTGCTATGTGGATGGGGATTCCTGGGGAACTGTCTGCCTGGCAGCCACAGATGGGTGCATCAGTCAGGTGGGCCAAAGGAACCTGACAAACTGCCTCCTCAGGGTGACCCAGGAACCACTCTGGTGGGTATGGTCAGGAGAGAGACTTGAGCAGTGCTGGACATTTCTTTCTGGGACACATTTAACCAAGATCCCTAGAGGCTGCAAGTGCCAGTCATAGTGCTAAGGTGGGATACAGGCTGAAGAAAATGGACAAGCACCAAGCCATCAGATCCACTTCATTATTTCTTTTTCTCAATGGCCAGGGCCCCAGCGGGGTCACGTGGTGTCATGAAAATATCGGAGCGTCCGCAGACAGACCAGGGACCAAGTCTGCATTCGGCCACTTACAGGCAGGTGAGTGGTCCTCGGAACAGCACCTCCGCGCTTCCTTCCCTCTTCCATCCAAAGGGCGGCTGTGGATCAACATTCAACACAATCACATTCTTACGACTCAAAATGAGGGTTTCCCACCTGGAGAGTTTCTATGGTGACACTAAAAAATCCGTCTCGCCAAAATAAATTCCTCATTAATTAGGAGTTAATCCTAATCATTTCCTCAAGGATTGATCGGTGAGGTTCTCTGGTGTTTTCCTACTCATTGAACTTGCAGTTCTCACAGTACTGGATGGCATAGGTAATGGACAGTACACTCGCATTAAAAAAAACCTGCAGCATACCTCCGGTATTTAGTGGAAGAAGACTTTATGACCCCATATTCTATGCCAGGAATTATTATTTCCAGGGTTTTTGTTTTTTTTTTTTTTTTTTGAGGAAGTAACTAAACTGCAGGGAGGTTAGGAGGAATTCTGGACATCACACAGCTGGTTCACAGTGAAGCACGCTCTCCATCTCAGAATTCACAAGATTAAATCATTAAGTTGTCTTGAAGAAGGTGTCCCAGCCTGGCTCACTGCCACTTTTCCAGCACTCCTGCCCCCCGGAGCAATTCTTGGGGCTCTGAAGGGGCAGGGGGCAGTTAGGCTGAATCACAAGCCCGTGTTTGGCCCCCACCCTGACCTGTGGCTTTGAGTTGTTCCAACAGCATCCATTGTGATCCTTGGCACCCATGTCCTCTACATCGAAAAATCGAAGGAGTAGGGGGACTTCCATGGTAGTCCAGTGGCTGGGTTCGATCCCTGGTTGAGGAACTAGATCCCACATGCCACAGCTAAAGATCCCACATGCTGCAATGAAGATCCCGTGTGCTGCAACTAAGACCCGGAACAAATAAATAAATAAAAATGAATATTTAAAAAATAATAAACATCAAAATCAAAGGGAAGCAAGACAACAGGCAAACAGAAATCCAGAAGAATCAAATCCTTGGATTTTAGTCCTGGCTCCCCTGTTTGCTGGCTCTGTGACTGTGGGCAAATTCCTGAAATTCCCCAAGGCTTGGCTTCCTCATCTCCGAAAGAGAAAGAGAATTTATGCGCCCAGTCTCATAAGGCTAGTGCGAGAGTTAAATGACAAGACCGGGCGCTTGTGTGTTAGCCAGCAGTAGAATTTTCTCCACTCAGTTCTTCCAAATGATCAGAAGGCAACCCTACCTGCAGTTAAATATTCAGGCAATTTTGGTCTCCTTTACTGAGAAGTCGGGGAAGGGGGCTCACTAGGTCTGAGGCAGGAATAGTAAGAACAATTCATTTTCACTGGGCTACAGTTCTAAACACCATATAGGTTTGCCTCCTGTGGTCCTCACATTGATTCTGTGAGATAAACACTATTGCTGTCAACCTCATTTTACATAAGGGCCCAGAGAGGTTACGAAACTTACCTGGGGCACCCCCAAGGATCGCCTCCCAGCCCAGTGCACTTTCCCCCAGTCTGTCTCTCTTGCGCTGAGACTTAGGACCAAACCCTTTCCAAGAGGCTGTTAAACTAAGATGAAGCCCAGAGCATCTCAGGATGAGGCGAGAGTGACGCTGGTGCCCTGCCTGTAGCTCTCAGAGGCCAGGAACCCTCTCGCTGGGGAGGGGAGACACGACCAGCAGGGCAGCCAACAGCAGACCCAACCTCCTTGCCTCACATGCACCAGATCAACCGCTTCCAGTTAAATAAAAATATCAAACCCCGTAACACACCGAAGAGCACCTGGGGATGAATGTATTACTGAGCTGTCATCACGGCTCTCACTCGGCGAGTTCCCGGCACTCGTGTGCTGCACACGTGGAGCTCCTTGGCAATCGGATCACGACTTCCTTCTGACCCTGAGGATCCCACTTCTCGGGCCAACCCCCCGATTCTGCCATGACCCTCTCACACTAGCCACCTCCCCATTCCACCACTTTCTGCACTGAATGAATTGCTCACCTATTTCCTAGCAGCTGGCCACTGCAACCGGGAACTTTCACTGGGCCCTGGCCCTTTTGGAACTGGAGGGGATTGGAAGGAGATGGGCGTTTTCCAGATGGGGCTCCTGGAAGAGCTGAGGCATTTTGAGGGTCTCCCTAGAGGCTGCAGCAGGGAGACGGGGGCCCAGGAGGAGGGACTCTGGGCCCCCACCCGCTAGTATCTGTTTTAGATTTTGGAACTCTGTGAAATTTTGTTTCAGCAAAGGGCTTGGTGGCCAAAACCCCATTAAGTAATTAAATAATTAATGCATAAGTCAAATCAAACTGCTGAGCAACAAGATTTCTCAGGTCCCATCTAGCATGAAAAATCTCTGCAGCGTCAGCCGTGCACACTGAGGATATGGGAGCCAGTGCAGGAAAGCAAGCACCAGGCTGCCTTTTGTGTTAGCTGGGGCATAGGAATTAGCAGGAGCCACAGGAAAAGTGGGTTTGATCCCTGGAGAAGGAAATGGCAACCCACTCCAGTATTCTTGCCTGGAAGATTCCATAGACAGAGGAGCTTGACGGGCTTCAGTCCATACGGTCACATGGAATCAGACGCAAATGAACAGCTGAGCTCGGAAATAACATGAATTATAAGTGAACGAGGCTGAAGACAATGAGAGGTGGGCCCCCAGTTTGGCAAGTGGCTAAGAGCTCTTTTCTGCTCCTGAGTAAGGACAGGCATGAGGCCTGGTGGCCTTGGGGAGGGTCTGAGAAGGGAGTGAGTCTGAGTCGGCAACTGGTGGCCAGAGTTCAACTGAGTACCCCCCCCACCTTCCCCACCAAGATCATGATGTCCTTGATCCTCAGCTCTTGATTAATTCTTTCTAGATCCCAGTGGCAATAGATAGGATGTGATGGCCAGAGAAGGGGCCGGCGGGAGGGGGGGTAGGGTGAGGAGCAATGACACTGAAACTCATCAATGAGTTCTGGCCACAGAGCATCTTGTGCTAATTGGGAGAAACATCACACACACACACACACACACACACACACACACGCACACACACACACGACTGTTCATTTAGGAAAAAAAAAAACACAACAACAGGGTTTATTTAGATGAAGCCTTATGTTTCTTTCTAAACTGAGTTCAAACTGGCATAAAACCAGGTATTTTGTTTTGTCTGGTGGCCTCTCAATCTCATTAACTGATCTTCTTTTGAAGATGAAGACACACAGCTATCACAGTGAACAAAATGCTTGGGAGAGGCACCAAGCAGCTTGGAGTGCTTATAAAGATAAGCTTCCAGAGTCTCTGGACACTTGGCAGAGCACATTTGTCCCTTAAAGGCAGAAGGATCCAGACTGTGTTTTAATAATACTGTTCTGAAGGAGGCCATGTCCCTTCTAAGTAATGGCCCTTGAATTCACTCTTATAATAAAATAAGCCCCATTTTATTTTATTCAGGGCATTCTATTGTTCCATTTTATTTTATTCTTGCCTTATGCCTTATTATCTGTTTATAACCTTTCTTCTCTAGACCATAGCAGGGACCTTATCTGTCTTATTTATCAGTGAATCCCCAACTTAGAACAGTGCCTGACATATTATAGGCACTCGACAAGTATCTGAATTGAATGAATGAGTGAGTGAATGAATGAATGATGTGTAGTCTTAACACAAGTCTGGGGCAACCATGGTGCAGCGGAGATGTACCATCCAGGAGATCCAGTCTGCTACCCCATGAAAATCCCTGAAACTCATTTTCTATAACCACACCCACGAATGGGTGACATCGCCACCAAACGGAATTATGTGCGATCCTGCATTAAGTTCACATATTTGAAAAGTTCCCACGTGTTGTCTGGCATGTGGTAGGAATGACTCAAGCTTTGTTGAATCCAAGATGCCCTCTGTCATTTCCCCCACTTCAGAGAAGAATAAACCTGAGGCTCAGAGGCTGGTGGATGTGATAAAGCCAGGACTCATGCCTGTGTGGCCTCATTCTCAGATAACAGCTCTTTCTGCACTCCAAGCCACTTTTCCCAAACAATCTCTCTCTCTCTCTCCCTCTCGCTCATGCACAAACACACACTTAGTGGATGTTAGTGGTTTAACGTTTAATCTGAAAAGTTTAATTTAACCTCAATTTGACATTTTCCCTAAACATCCTCTTCACTATTCTACTCAGCCAAATCACACTTCCAAGTGAAGGTTTCATGCAGACAGATGGAAAGAGGGACAAGGGTCATCTTCTGAGAGGGGGTGCCCAGACTCTGAGTCTTTCCCTCCTGGTGGCCCTGGTGGGTTGCAAACAACTTTCCTATCAAATCCCAGGGGACAAATCCCTGAACCATGGGGCCCCAGGGGCTCCTCCAAGCTTCCCTTCCCTCCTAAGCCCCCACCCAGAAGGGCAGCTGGTCCTCCAGGCAGGATGCAGAGCTAGGGCCAGGCCCTCAGGCTCCCCACTCAAGCCTGTGGGATGGGGATGGAGCTTTCTCCTGCAGGCGAGGAAGATCAGGCAGAGGTTTCTGGGCTGTGCCCAAGCCAGGGTTTTGTTTTACATCATGCTAAGTAATGTCTGCATCCCACGGGGAGGCCCTGAGTCTCCTTGAAGACTTGCCTCTCTCCCTGGTGTTTCGATAAGAGCCCTGGGGCAGGGGAGCGTGGACGAGATGAAGAGTCCATTTCTCCCAGCAGCTCCCGAGCACCAAGCTAATCTGCTGGTAGGTCAGGGTGAACAGAGATGGGCCTCCCTCCCTCCTCACTATCTGAGAGTATTTTCTGTCACCATGGAGAATGACAGAGGCTGCAAAAGGTCAAAAGGACATGGCCAGCAAGCTGAGGAGATAGGGTAGGAGTCAGCTGGGAAAGGCCAGCATCCCAGAGAAGACACACTCAGGGTGAGCAGAGATGGACCTCCCTCCCTCCTCACTATCTGAGAGTATTTTCTGCCACCATGGAGAATGACAGAGGCTGCAAAAGGTCAAAAGGACACGGCCAGCAAGCTGAGGAGATAGGGTAGGAGTCAGCTGGGAAAGGCCAGCATCCCAGAGAAGACACTGAGAACCGAAGAGCCGGGCGCTGCGTCGGAGGGATGCGGGTTCAGAGTCTATGTCTGTTTCCCGAGCTGTTGATGCCAGAGAGTCAGTGTCCGTTTCTATACATAAAAGGTGTGGAGGAATGAAACGAACTGGTCTTCAAGGGCCTTTGGTAGTCCCAGGAGATGCAGGTTGAAAGAAGGAATGAGTACTTGGTCTTAAGAAGGAGCATGCAGGTCAGGGTCATGGTTAGCAAGCTCACCACTCCTCACTCCTTCACCCACTGGCTTTTAATCTATCATGATTTTGCAGCTTTCCCACTCCGAATACCAATTTCACTGGGCACTTAGCCTTCTTTGCCAGCTCCTTTTTTCTCAAAAACAAAGCTGCGTGGAGCTAGGGCCAGAGTGTGCACCCCTCCCTGCCATTCCCCACATACTTGATGATGATAAGAATCACAGGGTACCTGTTATTTAAAGAAAATAAGGGCAGAGGAGAAATGCAGGAAATTCCTGCCCCATTCCAAACAGAGCCAGTCGGAACGACTGGCCAGGGCCATAGGAATCTGTATTTCTAACAAGTTCCCTGGGGATTCTTAGTAGCAAGCAATTTTGATAAATGTATTTCAGGACACGGATTCACATTTTTTGTTGCCAAGTTCGACAGTAAAGGATACATTAATGAATAATGTACACTGCAAATCAACACACACACGTACACAGACATAAATAACCCATTTAAAAAAACTCCAAGATAGATAATTAATGAGAACCTACCATATAGCACTTTCACAGCATCATCTTTCAGGATTTGAAACAGCTCAACTGGAATTCCATCACCTCCACTAGCTTTGTTCGTAGTGATGCTTTCTAAGGCCCACTTGACTTCACATTCCAAGATGCCTGGCTCTATATTAGTGATCACATCATCATGATTATCTGGGTCGTGAAGACCTTTTTTGTACAGTTCTTTCTTGCCACCTCTTCTTAATATCTTCTGCTTCTGTCAGGTCCATACCATTTCTGTCCTTTATCGAGTCCATCTTTGCATGAAATGTTCCCTTGGTATCTCTAATTTTCTTGAAGAGATCTCTAGTCTTTCCCATTCTGTTGTTTTCCTCTATTTCTTTGCACTGATTGCTGAAGAAGGCTTTCTTATCTCTTCTTACTATTCTTTGGAACTCTGCATTCAGATGCTTATATATTTCTTTTTCTCCTTTGCTTTTTGCCTCTCTTTTTTTCACAGCTATTTGTAAGGCCTCCCCAGACAGCCATTTTGCTTTTTTTTTGCATTTCTCTTCCATGGGGATGGTCTTGATCCCTATTTCCTGTACGATGTCACGAACCTCATTCCATAGTTCATCAGGCACTCTATCTATCAGATCTGGTTCCAAATAGGAAAAGGAGTATGTTAAGGCTGTATATTGTCACCCTGTTTATTTAACTTCTATGCAGAGTACATCATGAGAAACTCTGGGCTGGAGGAAGCACAAGCTGGAATCAAGAT
>SJYX01016404.1:190844-203237 GCA_006410675.1 Oreotragus oreotragus | reverse complement strand
AGGGAAGCCCTTAAAAGGTCATAAATAGGCAGATGTGGTTGTCACCCCAGTTGCAGATTTTCAGAATGGGGGTTCAGGAAGATTAATGATTTGGCTATGAAGCTTACACAGCTGATAAGACCAAATCTTCCCCTAGATCTTTGATCAGGAAACATAGTATGGAGGCATCGCCCAGAAAGATACCCTAGTTAATTTCCAACTTGAAATTTCACAGTGATTGGATATTTAGAAGAAACCTTCAGAAGGCTACTCTTACCCACTCAAGAAATTCTCCACGGAAGGACACCCAGGCCTGGACCCCTACCTATCTGTGATTACTTACATCACATAAAAGATGCCCATCACAGATCAGCAGGGTATGCCTGCTGATGGAGTCGTCACCTTTGCAGACATTGCTGGTTGCCAGGATGGAGGGAAAGAGACCGGAACAGATTACACTCAGGCTCTTAGCTCTGCCCTTGACAGGTCAAGAGTCAAGTCAAGTCACACAGTCAGGCTTAACTTCAAAGTGGGTGAGGAGATGCAATCCTACTATGTGCCAAGAGAAAAGGAGAGGCATTGGATGTCTTAATGACCTTTCCAGGACCCCTGAATGTACCTAGGGTGAATGGTTTTCAAATCTGACAGATGATACATACAATTCAAGACTGAAGGTCATAGATTTAGCTTTATTGGTGTTTTTCTTGAAGTCCTTCACCAAAAGTGTTGTCTGATGTTCAACTGGAGGAATATTATCTTAATGGTTCTGGAGGGAAGGAAGCCACAATGACACAAGTGCTCCCCTTGGGAGAGATATCTCTGAAGTTCTCAGAGATGGACAATAGACCCAAGGAAGATGCTCAGATGTGAACGTTTCTCCTTTTGGAGGTGTTGGCGTCATAAACCATGATAAACATGCTCCTGTTTTTCCCCTGCCAGCACTGGCCACCCTCCCAGATTACCTTTCCCACAGAGCGAGGACAGAGAGAGAAAAAAGAAAATGCAAACAGAAATGGCAGGGAAGACATCTGGAAGTAGCCACAGAGAAGGTTCTTAGAAGTACCGCACTGTACTTTACAAAGAACGTTCCAAAGACAAAAGTCCTTGGCTCTCCAGAAGACACAGAATTTCCAAATAAACCAAAAAACCTCATAACTGGTCTCCCCTCTTCCATCTTGTATTCCTGAACTCACTCCTTGGGGCCACTGCAGAATGGGCCTCTAAGTACCAGAAACTTAACGACAATTTCTAAGCATCCCACAGTTTTTGAAAGAGACCGAAGCCATGCGTTTTCATATTATTTATCTTCAAAATATGCATTGCTTCATTATTATCATCAATCGGATATTTTCCCAAAGGAAAAAAATTAATTGCCCACCAGAAATGTTTTGAAATGTTTACATGTGCTTCTCTGTATAAGCTCCAGAGTGAGTGTGTGGAAGCCTGTTTATAAGTTAGCAAAGTGTTAGTAAACTCTGGTTTGACACTGATAAGGTTCATATGAAAGTCATCACTGAAACTGTTGCCTAAATAATAAACAGGATCTCTTGGCCTACCCACTTTCAAGTTTCCCTCACTAAATTAAAAAAAAAAATTATATTTTAACCAGAAGAAATAAAAAATGAATGAAAGAAATGGCTGAATTATTTCTCTGTTCAGTGCAACATTTAGGAAGAAACAGCTTTGCTTGGGATCCAGGACCTTCTGGGTCAACCATGGGTAAGCCACTGAGCAAATATTCTCTTTTGTGAAACAGTGGCAAAAAGAGTGCTTCATCTTGAGTGTTTATGCCAGAATTAAATGAGATAAGGCTTGAAAGTCACCTAGAACAGTCCCGGCATCGGGTGAGTCCTCAGCAGATTACTATCATCAAAGGGAGTTTGATGGGTTTTCTCACAAGGCAGATCAATTGTCATGATGCCTCAGAAGGGATCTTTCTTCAGCCACATCTTGCCAAGAGGAGGCCTTGCAACTGGTGTTCAAAAGGCAAGGATGGGCGCAGGAGGCCCTGGGCTTTTCTCTGTGATGTCGGAGTTGGTTCTGGATTTGCCAATAACCGCTGGGTGCACTTGGGAAACTTGTCACAAGTCACACGGACCTCAGTTTTACAGGCAAAAGCCAAGGCTGATTCTATTTTAGATCACAGCAACTACTCTTCAATTGATGTCTTATAGGAGCTGAAATGAAGACAACTGATAAACGTTATGCTGCTCTGCCTTTCATGGAGTGGCGGTTTTACAGACTGGGGAGACAGAGACCCGCTGGCCAGGACCTGCCTTTCTCCACCTCCAGTGCACACACTTATGTTAAGAATGGTGCCCCCAGGCTTGCGCTGTGCAGCCAAACTGCCTGTCTTGCACTGTGGCACCCAACATTGTCATATGGGAGACAATGAAAAATGTTTGTGGACATCTCAGCTACTGGTTTCTAGCCTCTGCACTTGGTAGGGTCCCTTTGCTCCCTGTGTACTTTGCTTGGCATAAGATCATGCCTACAAGCACAGCCATTTGGCCATCAATGAATATTTGAGAAGTGATAGTGGGTGAAGCACAGAAGAAACAATAACAACTAACAATAGCAACAGCAACAAGAGGCCTCAGGGAGGACCATTCTAGAAGGGAGCCTATGGGAATGGTGTTAGTCTGGCAAGGTTGGGATAGGACCCTGGTTCTTCTACCAGGTTTGTGAAGACAACAACTTCAGGTAGCTCTCTTAACCTCTGAGTGCCTGCTTCCCCTACAAAACGGACATAATAATGCCCACTTTCTACATTGTTACGAGCATGGATCAAGCAGCCTACTGCAAACAGCTAGCATAGAGCCTGAAACCTGTTGGCGCTCAAACAATGCAAGTCCGTTTCCCTTAGTGGTTGAGTGAGGACAACTTTTATTTGTCCCAAGATTTGAACAACGCATGTCTGTATTTGGGACTGCTTTGCCTTGACCCAGTTTTATGAGCATGGCTATCCAATTGTGTTCATGTTGGCGCATTAATCACTGGGCTCCCGAGCAAAAGGCTCATGCACACTGTTGTTATCTCTGGACCAGACACTGGCAACCGCACCTGAGCTCATGGCTCCAAAAGAGCCATCATTCCAGCCTTTTTGCTCCACTCAGGCCTTGGATGGAGCTAGGTCCTCCTCCAGGCTTAAAGGCTGCTCTGTGTAGCTTCAGGAAAAACAAAGGGCTGGATTTGGTTGAGAGAATGTCGCCTGCACATTAAATAGCCACTCAGCAAGCCAAAGCCCGGGGCTGCTTTTGGGATCCCAGGTCCCAGGCCAAGCCCTGCCAGGAAACAGAGGCAAGATCCTGGGGAGTGGGGGCAGGCAGCTCCCAGGAGCAGAGGCTGGGAGTCACCCACTTCACTGTTGACACTCACGAGGATGGAAAGCATTCTGTTCTCTTTTTAAGGGCAACAATTCTCCAAGGAAGAAAAGAGCATCATACTCCTGCTGGCTCCAAGAGGCACCCCCTTGCCATCTGTCCCCTCCACACCCCATCTATGACATCTATGGCATCGCTGCCTGGTAGCGTTTGTTTGTACAATAAAAACTGAGCTGGTTGTACCCACCAAGGAATGCATGCATTTGATACAGTCTCCTGTCTCAGCTTCTTTGTAATCGCTGTAGTTCACGCCCTTGTAATTTTCTTTGTGCTCCCTTGAAGGGCACCAAGGAACGGCTTTGTGTCCCCAGCAGCCAAACCTGATTTAAGAAAATAATAAAGGACTCTTTGCACAGTCGGTGTGTTAAGGTAGAATTGGAGAATGTTTCGGGGCGGGTGGTAACACATCATGACAACATGCGTTTTAGAGCAATGCAAACGTTTGCTACCTTCCCCGGCCTATTCCACTTCCATGAAACTTTCTCTGCCCTTCCATGTAGGTTTTATCCACACTTAGCCAAAGCAGAAGTCCTTAAGCTGGTGTCTGTCTCCACCACATGCCCTGCTTGTTCCCATGTTTCTCCCGGCATGTTGGCAGAATGCACTGCAAAAACTTGGTGTTCATAATCTTTTCTGAGTCCCTGCAACCCTCAGACCACTCCATTGTTGTATCTTAGAAAGGAAGACTCTCTGCCCCTTACGAAGCATCTGTAATCTCCATGCTCTCAGATATTGTCTCCAGTCCTAACTACTCCCATTTTATAGGCAAGGAAACAGAAGTTCCTCTGAAATTCCAGGGACGTGTCTGATTTTGAAAAGATGTTTTTAGACACGGTAACCCAATCTCTGTGCTTCCTTGGTGGCTCAGTGGTAAAGAATTCGCCTGCTAATGCTGGGGATGCAGGTTCGATCCCTGGGTCAGGAAGATCCCCTGGAGAAGGAAATGGCAACCCACTCTAGTATTCTTGACTGGGAAATCCCATGGACAGAGGAGCCTGGTGGGCTATACCCCATGGGGTCCCAAAAGAGTCAGACAGAACTGAACGACTAAATAACAACAAGAAACACAGTCTCTCTCACCAAATATCTCTACTGCCCCCTGCCCCCCACCCCCTTCATATACACGGTCCTCATCTTCAGGGCCATGAATCACGGGTGGGTCAAGTTCATTTGTGAGTTGCTCCTCAAGTAATATTTGTTACTGAGACTTTAAACAGTTATGTTGCTAAAGTTTAAAGGGCAAAAATTTGCCTCAGATTTCAGGTTAGCCATGAATGACCTGTGGTCACGCATTTGCATTCTTGTCTGCTTTATGAAAGGGAAGGAGGTGAGATGCGGAGTGTCTGAGGGGAAATTCCATCACTCTCTCCACCCTTTCTGTCCTAGGCAGCCCCTAAGCCATAGGGAGTCACAATTACGGATGCCCTCTTCCTAGTTATGGGAACGCATTCAAGTGAGATGCTACATCCCACAGAATTTGGAGTGTGAAAGCTTAGGGGCTCTGGGCTTTCGTGCAGGTTATGACTCTCATGCGCGCTGTGCTTGGCAACGACTGGGAACCCCTGGGCCGGGAAAGATCGGGACTCAGTCCCGCAGGGCTTGAGACAATGGGCTTTCCAAAACGGATTTACGTAGTTCAGAAAGTTTCTCATCCCTCAACCCCATTCATGTTGAACTCTTCACAACAGCATGGACTATACAGTCCATGGAACTCTCCAGGCCAGAATCCTGGAGTGGGTAGCCTTTCCCTTCTCCAGGGGATCTTCCCAACCAGGGATCGAACCCAGGTCTCCCGCATTGCAGGCGGATTCTTCACCAGCTGAGCCACAAAGGAAGCCCAAGAATACTGGTGTGGGTAACCTATCCTTTCTCCAGTGGATCTTCCTGACCCAGGAATTGAACTGGGGTCTCCTGCAATACAGGTGGATTCTTAACCAACTGAGCTATCAGGGAAGCCTACTCAACCCCATTAGAATCCTCCAATCCCATGTTATAAAGGATACTATGGAATAACTACCTTTAGGAGTATTTTAACCTACTTTTTCATATCTCATATTTCATCTTATTCTCAAAATTGCCCTTTGAAGTAAACTGACACTATATCAACCATGCCATTTTTTGGATGATAGAATTGGAGTTATAGACAAGTTCTAAATATCTTTACAGTTTTGCAAGTCCAAATTGCTTTGTTGTTTTTATTCTAAGAAGGCATCAGTTGGACAGGTGTGGCAAGTACACACCAGCTCAAACAGTGCAATTTTAAATGAACAAGCAATAGTGAAGTCTTTTTTTTTTTTTTCCCCCCCAAATAGAACTAAGAGAAGATTTTGGCCAGAAACTAGAGGTACTATAGTACAAGACAGGCTTCTGTGTTAATTGACTGGAGGACTCTCTTATTATTAGAAATAAACATTTCTGGGTGAATCCATAACTAGCACTCAGGGACACATTAAAAGAAGGACAAAGTACTCTGGGAAGTAATTAATTATAAGTTAGGTCTTCTTAGTTCCATCTCTATATTATAAAAATGGGGTTGTGAATAGATTCCTGAATGTAAGGACAGCCTGAAAGACAACCCAGGAAAGTAAGGAGGTTTTCAAGACCTAATTTTTGCTGTTGAGAGCTTTTTCCAAATATCTCAGCAGAAAAACCAGGTGAACTTTTAAAAAATTGTGGACAAAACCACAGGACAATTTTGCTTGAACAAGTAATTTTATTTGAAATTTTAAAAAGTCAAAAAGAAAAATAAAAGCAATAAAACTGATCAATGTAGGAATTTAAAATGCCTGAAAGAATGGAAAATTACTGAAAGATTGCAAATGTGTTGAGAGCATTTCATTTCTGTATATGGGGTGCTATCCTGTGAGACGCACAGAAGCAATGTTCTTGCCTTGTGGTCCCTGCCACTGACCCTAAATTCAGCAGAGTCACACACACGGGGCTAGCAGTTGCACTTACGGGTGTGTTTTCACTTCAGTACAGCGGGCACCTGATTTTATGTTTCATCAGGGCTATGTGAAGACTTGGAGAGACTGGCTGGTGAGGGATTCATGTTGGTGAGATCTCTTCCCTCCTCCCTCAGAAAGGAGGATGGAGCTGGGGATTTATTGGCTTATGTGTGTGAAAAGACCCAAGGGAAAGAATGCGGCGTGGCTAGAAGTAGAGGTGCCACTGGCTGAGTCATTCGTGTTACAGCATCGCTCAGCTCTACTCGCTGATATCGTGATGGTTGACTTTATGTGTCAATTTGATTGAGCCATGAGGAGCTCAGATATTGGGTCAAACCTAGTCTGAGTGTGCTATGAGAGTGTTTGGGGATGAGATGAACATTTGAATTGATAAACTGATGAAAGAAGATTTCGTGAAAGGGAGCCTCATCCAATCCACTGAAAGCCTGAGTAGAACAAAAAGGCTGATCCTCCCAAAAGAAGGAGGGACCCTCTCCTGCCTGATTCCTTGAGCTGGGACCTTGATCTTTCCAGCCTTCAGACTCAGACTGAATCAGCAGCTCTTCCTGGGTCTCCAGCCTGCCAGGGTTGAACTGGAACTTATATCTTTGGCTCTTCTGGTTCTCAGGCCTGTAGACTCAGACTGGAGCTCCACATCAGTTCTCTCGAGTCTTTAGCCTGCCAACCCAGATTTCGGAACTTCTTTGCCTCTGTAATTGTAAGCCAAATCCTTATAATATATATAAGGGTCATGTGCCCATCCCTGGACCAATCCCTGTGGCTGAGGTTCTAGGAGGTGCTCCTTGATTGGTTGAACTTGAGAAAGAGGCCATCCCTGGAGTCAGCAGTGAGAATGAGCCATATGAACTGAGAGTGAGAGATGAGTGATCTCCAAGGGAGAGTTGGGGTGCATGCTTGCTAAGTCACTTCAGTCGTGTCCAACTCTGTGCAATCCTGTGGACTATAGCCCACTAGTCCTCTATCCATAGGATTCTCCAGGCAAGAATGCTGGAGTGGGTTGCCATGCTCTTCTCCAGGGGATCTTCCCAACCCAGGGATTGAACCCACATCTCTCATGTCTCATGCATTGCAGGTGGGTTGTTTACCACTAGTGCCACCTGCGAAGCCCAGCCACTGCCACCCTAAGACAGAAAGAGATGGTGGCAGGCAATCACAGATGTCCATTGCAGGGCTTTGCCTCAGTTGTTCAAATTGATAGTGATCTTTTTTATTGAGCTTCGGAGGCCGAAAAGCTAGGATGCAAATCACAGCAGTGCCACTAATAGGTTGTCTTGGACAATATGCTTCACCAAGCCTCCAATTCCTCATCTACATATGCAAGTACATAGCAAAGTAGCTAATACATGTACATACTCAGTAACTGGTACCTAATCTTATCCTAAAAGACAAGAGAGTTAAGTTATAGTGGCCTAGTTCTTTAACTGCAAAATTCATTCAAGTTGGTAGTTCTCAACCTATATATATCCCCACGATAGCTAAAGAATATTATTCTATCAATTATTGAAAGTGGTTTGTGCTAGCAAGGAATAGGGGGGAATGAATGGTCTCCTTTCAGCTAGATGCCAGAATCTCCAGGGGCACATTGACATTGAGAAGTTACCCCCCACCCCGGGTCTGATATGCAGCTTACCCTCCCGCCCAATTTAGGAATCACTGATACACCACCATTAAACTAGCTTCTTAGAGCATTTCACAACAAAACATAGATATCTTTAAACTATGCCCCCAGCCAAAAATAATTTTAAAAAGGAAAAAATATTTGGAATCGTTATGTACTCTTCCCCTTCCCCTCAAACAGCAGAAGGAGGATAATTCACAGTTACACTTAAGGCTCTAATCATAACCCATCTCTATTATAACCATGGTGGTTAAAGAATGTGCCTGCTATTTTAAGTCCATAATTATTTTTTAATAGTACTATCATTTCTTTTCATTAAGTCGGTGTCAGTGAACTAGAGCTTGGCCAAAAAAGAGTGAAAATACATGTAGTCAAAAGTTGACTGATAATAGAAGTATGCCTTTTTTCTTAATCTCTGATACTGAAATGAAAGGGATAGGAGAAACCAGGAAACACAACAAATGACAACTATTAATTTAGAGGCAGCGCGATTTGCATAGTAATGCAGGAAATGTGCCGCTGATTATTGCATTTGCTCTATCATTAGAACCCCGAGAAATGCTTCGAACTTGACTGCATTCTCCAGTTAACACTTTTTTGATAACTAAAGCATCTTTAGGATATGAATTATTCCATCTGTCCAATTGAGCGATTCTCATTCAGGATATTTCCCTTTTTAAGAAACATCTTGGGTGGGAGGTGGGAGGGGGGGTTCATGTTTGGGAGTTCATGTACACTCGTGGCGGATTCATGTCAATGTATGCCAAATCCAATACAGTACTGTAAAGTAAAATAAAATAAAATAAAATAAAAAAAGAAACATCTTTTCCCCCTGTTAACACACATTTCAAAAATATACAGAGAAAGCACATTAAATCATATCACATGCACTTTGATTTTGCCTCATAGATGTTGAAGCACTTTCTTTACCTTTTTGTGCCCCCTTTCACAGAGATAATGGACTCAGTTCACCACCTCAGTCACCCAGAATTTTGATTTCAGGAATTATACTACTTGAGTCCCTCTTCAAATCTTACCCAGGAATAATAACCCAATAGGCTCCTAATCCATGAGAACTTAAGAGAAGCTGTATAGATAATAGAAAAGTCAGAGAGGGTCAGTGGGGAAGAAAAAAGCAGAAATATCCAAAAAAGGGACCAACAGTCTTAGAAATATAAGATTTTACTTCAATTTAGTTCAGCTTTTTGGTTAATTATATATTTTTTCCACTTATGCTCTACTAACCTTTTAGTTAACTGGTCCACTCAGAATTCTAGGACTTCATTTCATTGTTTCCTACCCTTATTTATTCAGTCTTAGTCTCTTTCACGTGGTCTTCCCTAGTGGCTCAGTGGTAAAGAATCTGCCTGCAGTGCAGGAGACTGGGGTTCTATCCCTGGGCAGGAAAGATCCCCTGAAGAAGGAAATGGCAACCCACTCCATTAGTCTTGCCTGGGAAATCCTATGGACAGAGGAGCCTGGTGGACTACAGTCCATGGGACTGCAAAGAGTCCGACACGACTGAACATTGGATGGACCGATGGACCGTATGGACTGGTTCAAACCTTGGCAGGCTGGAGACCCAGGAAGAGCTGATGTTTCAGTCTGAGTCTGAAGGCTGGAAAGATCAATGGCCCAGTTCAGTGGATTGATGGCTACATTGAAAGGTGAATGTCAAAGTACATCATTCTTCAACACATCGCCTCCTTTAGAAACTTCCAGGAGTGAGGCTGAACACAAGAGATTTTTGTCTTAGGGGCCTTGGTTCCCGAACCGATCATCTAAGTCTGATGTTCCTCTAGAGGAAGTTCCCTGAGGGAATGGGTTGGGTCATTCCCTCTCTCAAGACTTAGGCCTGTGAGAGTGTCTCACAGTGGTCATTGCCTAATAATTTCCAGACTCGCAGCAGCTTGAAGACAGAGGGGTCAGACCAACAGTTAAGACAAATCTGGAAGGTCTTGAGAATCTACAAGGAGAAGAGTTGGGATCCCAGGGGTCTCTGGATACCTGAACTTGGGGGATTGTTTTTGTAAGAGAAGGGGAACAGAGTCACTGGGCATTCGGCCACTTCCAAGCTCCAAGTTCTTCCCCTTTCTTCCCCCTTGTTCCATAAAGAGTGTCTTTCAATAAGAGGAATTCTCACAATCTAACTTTTCTGGAAAACTTTCTTCACGTGATGTAAGTCCATGGCATTTCTACCAAGGACCCCTGGTCCTGTCAGAGGTGGCACAGACTTGGTGAAAAGATAGTTGGGTTTAGCGGTAAGACACTCATTTTATCACGTTTTCCATTTGACTGGCCAGCATCTTATCTTCTCCTTAACTGCATTTTGCTCCAGCATTGGCAAAGAAAGAACAGAAAGTGTGAGTTGCATGCAAATTTCACAGAAGCTTAGCATTCTGAACCTAGATTAAGATCCTCCAAGACCTATTTTTGTATTTGGGGTAAATTGCCCATTGTATGGCCATTTCCATATCAAAGAGCCACTGAGTTTATGATCCTGATCCTAGGGGTCCTACTCCGGAGCCAGTGAAGGGAAGACACCTGGAAAATACTTTGGAGATGGAATCCCTGAGAAAACCTCCCAAAAACACCGTCTAATTTAACACTTAATCCATAAAAAGGAAGTTCTGAGAACAGTTCTGCTACTTGCAGAAATAAGAATCAAAATGGACCTATTCTTATATTACAAAAAAAATCTTTCAAACAAGATCCCAAAGACAAAACTCAGCCTTGACCACCAATCAAGACTTAAACATGAGCTCAGCAAAACAGCATGGAAATAAATCAATCATCTATGCTACATGTTTCAACAAATATGCCAACAATAACAAAATTTTAGATGTGGTCTTCAAAAGTCAGTGCTTTTTATGTTCAATTCTCTGTAGCACTTTTGAATTGAGTTGAGTATCAAAATAAAGCAGTTTGTATATTTATGGGATTCTTTTCTTCAGAAACTTTTTAACTCAAGAAAAATGCATCCCATATGTGTGATAACTAAACTGCATTTCCATCAGACATATATTTTTCTTTCACACAATTTTTCAGTTAATGAAAACTGTTTTAAGGGACAGTCTTCCAAGTTCTCCTCCCACTTCCCTCAAACAAGATGTTTTAAGGCAAAAAACTAAGAGAAAATATTTCATTGCTATGTATAAACAAGTATAGCTCAGAAGGAAAGTGGGAAGCCCATTCATTTTCTTCCATCACCTCCAATCCGAGTAAATCACTCTGGTGCTTTTCATTGATGTTCCAGGGTGATATTCAGAGATCAAGAGGGATCCTTTGTAAAAATCAGACCCTGAAGGATGTTAAAATAAAAGCTAAACAGAAATTCTTAGATGACACCACTTTCAGAAAGAATTCTTTTAAAAGGGAACAAAACAAAGAGTTCTCAACTATCGTTTTTCTGTCCTTAATTCTACGTTTGAAAAGATTGCAAACTATCTTAGATTCATTTAGTAAATATTTATTGGGCATTGACCACATGTGGGCCCATTCTGGGCTCCAAGGATGTAGTCCACAGATGGGTTCTTACAGGAGCATTCAGTTCAGAGAGGGAGGTGGTGGATGGGCTCTGGCCCAGGTTTTCTGGAGGGGAGTGTAGGGAGACCACCAGAGGAGCTGGTATCTGAGGTTAAAGTGGGAGGGTAAGAAGAAGAGAGGGCAGCAAAGGTGCCAGGTGGGAGGAGGGTGCCCATCAGAGGAAAGGAGAGGAAATAGCCAGGTAGCTTCTCCATCTGCAGCCCCCTGTGGGAGAGGACGTGACAAGGATGAGGCTGAAGAACCACAGGCCCAGAACGCCAGGGCCTTGTGCGGCATGCGCAGGAATTTGGGTTTCGTCCTGGAGCGGGTAGGGGAGCCCCTGAAAGGCTGTAACCATGCAGTGACAGGCGACACTTGGGATTTCATCAGGGGAGTGACAGAGTCAAGGTTATGTTTCTCCAGAATCAGCTGAGCTGTGGTTCTGAGACTGGATCAGGGGGAGCAGGCCCAGAGGCTGAAAGGGCCTTTGGCAAGGCATCTTTGCGTAGAGCTCTTGGTGTGAAAACTCATAGCCACCGCGCAGTGCCCCCTTCCTTGCCACCTGGCTTCACTAGCTTTTTGGGGAGCGAGTGGGTCATGTGATAGGGTATCCCCCCAAATGGCACAGTCCTCAGACAGAAACCATAAGGGGATTCAGCTGACATCAGAGGATCACCAGCCACTGCAGGCGAAACAGTCAACCTGAACGTCTTTCGAGTCATCAGATATCAGGCAACTTGCATTGGGTTGTCTTGAAACTTTGAGATCCCAATTTTCTTATCTCTTAAAAATGCTATTTAAGTGGTACATATACACAATGGGAGTATTTCTCAGCCATTAAAAAGAATATATTTGAATCAGTTCTAATGAGGTGGATGAAACTGGAGCCTATTATACAGAGTGAAGTAAGCCAGAAAGA
>SJYX01016404.1:141627-188056 GCA_006410675.1 Oreotragus oreotragus | reverse complement strand
CTGAAACTCCAGTACTTTGGCCACCTCATGCGAAGAGTTGACTCATTGGAAAAGACTCTGATGCTGGGAGGGATTGGGGGCAGGAGGAGAAGGGGACGACCGAGGATGAGATGGCTGGATGGCATCACGGACTCGATGGACGTGAGTCTGAGTGAACTCCAGGAGATGGTGATGAACAGGGAGGCCCAGCGTGCTGTGATTCATGCGGTTGCAAAAAGTCGGACACGACTGAGCGACTGAACTGAACTGAACTGAATAGAGACTACAACTGAAAATACAGATACATTTAGATAGAGAGTATATGAGGAAATGAAGAAAGACCCAAATCGATCAACTGAAAGAAACATACAGTATTCCAGGAAAATGGGAAGGAGCATGCCTAACACTGACATACAGTTTTTAGATTATTAAGCTTAAGGGATAAAGAAATAATTTGTCATGCAAAAAAGCAAGTTAAAAAGTGTCTATAAGCAGGATGTGTCTATAAGGGAGGATGGGGTGAGAATCAAGTTGGCCTCTGAATTTTCCTTAGTAAAATTTAAAGCCGGAAGACATCAGCATGATGATAAACGCCCAAAGTAAAGAAAATGTGTCCTGGGAGAAGTTCACCTAAGACGTATTTCAAGTGTAAAAGCAGCATAGAGATAATCTGAAACTAACAGAAGGAACATTGGGCATACACTAATAACGAACAACTTTGAAAAAGCTGCTCGACAACAAAATCCAGCCAATTATAAGTCAAAGTAGAGAATAGGGAACCACATTAAAATGAGTAGTAGTGAGCCCTGACTTCACTTTATGTCAGACCAACACTAAACAAAACTGTGGGAATCATGATAATAAATGTGTGAATGTTGTAAATCTGGATGATGTAAAGAGAGCAATCATGAAAAACGGGCATCTAGTAGGCAGAGATAAGGAAATATGATGATGTTCCTGTTCCTATCTTTGAGACTAGAAAGCTGATGAATTGAAGCATGTGGTTCACCACAGAAGATGCAACTATTCCAACCTCTTGACAATTCCAGCATCTATATTTTAGGATAATATAAGTATGGAGTGGCCCATAGCAAGGTTTACCACCACACGTGCATGAACCAAACCAGAAGAAAACAGAGCAAGACACGTGGGTGAAGGGAGAGCTATATATACACTTGATAATCTTATTGCCATTTCTAGATCCAGCTGCATCTGGAATTAAGACCTTCTCCTTGGACTTCCTAGTGACATGAGCCAATACTTTCTTTTTTTCATAAACTAAAACATTAATTTTTTACCCTTAGAGACTTCCTTTAGAAAATAATCTTTCATAACACAAAAAATTTTGTGGCCTAACAAAACCTTCTATTTTGATTCAGATTTTTTTAAAACTCAGAGTTAAACTTAAATCCTTAATAAGAGAATATGTACAGATTAAATCCATCTTTATCAACTATTTATACCATCAACTTAAAATGTCTGTCAATATTTTTGCATGTATATGTGGAAGAAACAATATTCCTTTTATTTCAAGAAAATTTGTTTCTGGAGGATGGGATTTCATGTTTGTTATTTTAACTTTTATCTTTGTACTTTTCTGCATTGAGTGTGTAAATTCTCATTTAAAAGGAGCAAATATCAGATATCAATAGTATGATTTTTAAAAGAGGGCAAGAGGAGAGAAAGAGATCTAGATGCATCTATGTCAACTTATTAATTTGAGGTGATGTAAAGAAAGTGATTATTGATTTCTTTTTTTATTTTGTTTGTTTAAAAATTGGGGGAAACCCACGAGTAAACCAATAAGGAATAAACAAACAGCAGCATGAAGTTGGAATTCAGATGTATGATAGATGGAAGGGCTCCACCCCTCCCCTCAGTCTAAATATCTAATCTAAAGTCCTGGGATGTAGATGAGGGAACAGGACCCAGAAGGGCGGCAGCCACTGCAGTGAGACAGGGGTACCTACAGCCACAGAGCCCTGACCTCTTCACCACCAGCCTCTTAACCTGTACATTCTCCTAACGAGCTCAGTTAAGTTCAGTCACTCAACCTCCCCTCAGTCTAAATATCTAATCTAAAGTCCTGGGATGTAGATGAGGGAACAGGACCCAGAAGGGCGGCAGCCACTGCAGTGAGACAGGGGTACCTACAGCCACAGAGCCCTGACCTCTTCACCACCAGCCTCTTAACCTGTACATTCTCCTAACGAGCTCAGTTAAGTTCAGTCACTCAGTTGTGTCCGACTCTTTGCGACCCCATGGACTGCAGCACGCCAGGCCTCTCTGTCCATCACCAACTCCCGGAGTTTACCCAAACTCATGTCCATTGAGTCGGTGATACCATCCAACCATCTCATCCTCTGTCGTCCCCTTCTCCTCCTGCCTTCAATCTTTCCCAGCATCAGGGTCTTTTCAAATGAGTCAGCTCTTTGCCTCAGGTGGCCAAAGTATTGGAGTTTCAGTTTCAACATCAGTGCTTCCAAAGCAAGAGTTAATTATATTTTTCTCCAGATTTCTTATGGGTGAGGCCAACTGAAGTGTCCACATTGCACTTGGTCTGCGTGTGTGTGTTACTTTTTGAAGGTGCTTGAAACACGGTTGAAATTTCTGTGACAGAGCCCTGATTGTTTAGGGGAAGGCAGCACTGGCAAAATTAGAAGAATGTGTAACATAGACCCTTCCCAGTTAGCTCAGTGGTAAAGAATCCACCTGCCAATGCAGGAGACGCAGGAGACATGGGTTTGATCCCTGGATCGAGAAGATCCACTGGAGCAGAAAATGGCAACCCACTCTGGTATTGTTGCCAGGGAAATCTCATGGATAGAAGAGCTTGGCAGGCTACAGTCCATGGGGTCATAAAGAGTCGGACACGACTGAGTGCTTGAGCATGAACGCATGTAACACAGAAATTAGGTGTAAAGGGGGCTGTTGTTCCTATAACTCATCTTTACATTGCCTCTTTTCTAGTAAAGGAGTGGATGTAGCACCAGTTTCAGTTATATCAGTAAAAAACCTGACATTTTATGAGGAGGCCAAACAATACACGGTTACAGAGATCCTCACTTGCAACCTGGTTGCACAGAAAATGTCCCCTATGTCCTTAGTCAGTGAAGTGAAAGATGCTCAGTCGTGTCTGACTCTTTGTGACCCCATGGACTACACAGTCCATGGAACTCTTCAGGCCAGAATACTGCAGTGGGTAGCTTTTCCCTTCTTCAGGGGATCTTCCCAATCCAGGGATCGAACCCAGGTCTCCCACATTGCAGGCAGATTCTTTACCAGTCAAGCCACAAGGGAAGCCTCCACTATGTCCTTAGAAATGAACAAATCTCCTAGAAACCTGTCCTCCTACTGGTATGAAGAGAATGGCTAATAAGAAGAGATAATCTCACACACACACACAATTTGTTTATACAAAACCAAGAATTATAATCTACTACTAACTTCAAAAAGAAGTTAGACCACAGGCTATACAATTGCAAGAGAAGGAGAGAGGGAAAAATGCTGAAAGACAAAAATTTTAGATTTAAAATACCGGAAGGAAATAGTTCCTACTTAGCATTTCCACAGTCTAGGAAAGCTGTATTTATCTCAATCATGCTTCTAGATGGCTGCTTTGCCACATGGGTTTTAGCTCGGAGGCTGTCAGCTTCTGAAATTAAACATGAGTGGGGAATGCCAGAGGGTTCAGAGCAACACCATGCTGTCCACAGGCCTGGAGGTCTCCGGTGATTGACTGAACAAAAGACAAGGTAAACCCTGACATACCCCACCCCTAAGACACATTTGGATGAAATGAAGCTACTAACACCACCACACCATCTGTTAATAAATCTCCAAGAGTTGCTTCAGCAAAACCAAGAGACAAAGCATCTTTTCTGGGGAGTGTCCTTCCCTTCCCTTCCTGTGATGTGTGGCTTGTTCATTCCAAGAGGCAGTCCTTTCTCCGACAATGTTCCTATTTTAGATAACGCCTTGCACAGCAGAGTGGTCTGAGAACAAGAAGTGCAGCTTAAAAAAAGAGCAGAAGTCACTGGGCTGAAGACTAGCAGAAAATGACAACACGGGTGCAGACACCTTCAAAGTGTATGAAGGGCTTAGCCATCTGTTGGGCATCGTTGTCAAGTGATTTTCATGTGTTGTCTTATTAATCCTCATGGAAACCAGAAGAGGTAGACTCTGCCACCATTCCCATTTTGCAGATGAGGAAACTGAGGCTTGGATGAATCAGGTAGCTTGCTGAAAGTGGCAACACTAGTGTAAAGGACCAGAACTAGAACCCTTGTCTACCTGACTTTGGCCCCGCCTCAGGAAGTGCTATAGACTGTATGCTTGTGTCCACACAAATTCATATGTTAAAACCTAATCCCTTCCTCCAATTAAAAATAAATAAATAATAAGGGGGGAGGGAGGCTGAAGAGGGAAGGGACATAGGTATAATTGGGGCTGATTTGCATTGTTGAATAACAGAAACCAACACAACATTGTAAAGCAATATTCCTCCAATTAAAAAAAAAAAAGCAAAACACCAGACCACCTTACTTGCCTCCTGAAAAACCTGTATGCAGGTTAGGAAACTACAGTTAGAACTGGACATGGAACAACAGATTGGTTGAAAATTGGGAAAGGAGTACATCAAAGTTGTATATTATCACCATCCTTGTCTAACTTATATACAGTACATCATGCAAAATGCTGTGTTAGATGAGGCACAAACTGGAATCAAGATTGCAGGGAGAAATATCAATAATTTCAGATGTGCGGATGACACCACCCTTATGGCAGAAAGCAAAGAGGAATTAAAGAGCCTCTTGATGAAGGTGAAAGATGAGAGTAAAGCTGAACTAAAACTCAACATTCAAAAAATGAAGATCATGGCATCTGGTCCTATCACTTCATGACAAATAGATGGGCAAACAATGGAGACAGTGAGAAACTTTATTTTCTTGGGCTCCAAAATCACTGTGGATGGTGACTGTAGCCAAGAAATTAAAAGATGTTTGCTCTTTGGAAGAAAAGCTATGACAAACTTAGATAGTGTATTAAAAATCAGACGTTACTTTGCCGACAAAGGTCCATATAGTCAAAGCTATGGTTTTCCCAGTAGTCATGTATGGATGTGAGAGCTGGACAGTAGAAAAGGCTGAGCACTGAAGAACTGATGACTTTGAACTGTGGTGTTGAAGAAGAACTCTTGAGAGTCCCTTGGACAGCAAGGAGATCAAACCCGTCAATCCTAAGGGAAATCAACCTCAAATATTCGTCGGAAGGACTGATGCTGAAGCTGAAGCTCTAGTACTGTGGTCACCTCATGGAAGAGCCAGCTCATTGGAAAAGGCCCTGATGCTGGGAAAGATGAGGGCAAGAGGAGAAGGGGACAACAGAGGATGAGATGGTTGGGTGGCATCACCAACTCAATGGCCATGAGTTTGAGCAAGCTCTGGGAGATGGTGAAGGACAGCAAAGCCTGGACGCTGCAGTTCATGGGGTCACAAAAGTCAGACATGACTGAGTCAGACATGATTGAACAACAACAGTCCCCAGGGTGACGACTTTTGGAGGTGATTAAGTCATGAGGGTGGAGTCCTCATCAGTGGGATAAACGTCCATATGAAAGAGACCCCTGAGAGCTCCATCATCTTTTCCACCAGTGAGAATACAGTGGGAAGATGGTCATTTATGAACCAGGAAGCCAGTTCTCACCAGACACTGAATATGCAAGCCCCTAGATCTTGGATTTCCAAGCTTCCAGAACTGTGAGAAATGAATGTTTATTGGAAACATAGATCATATGTAGGAACAATTTTCCTCCACCCATCACTCCAATGACTTGATAGTTGAAATTCCACTATTGGAAGCAGTAAAACATCCTTTTCTACATTATCCCTACATTAGCTCTGCTGTTGGCTCTGCACTGGTGGTGGTGTGGTAGGGGAGGGGGGTTGNGCAGTTTGATCTCTGGTTCCTCTGCCTTTTCTAAAACCAGCTTGAACATCTGGAAGTTCATGGTTCATGTACTGCTGAAGGCTGGCTTGGAGAATTTTGAGCATTACTTTACTAGCATGTGAGATGAGTGCAATTGTGTGGTAGTTTGAGCATTCTTTGGCATTGCCTTTCTTGGGAATTGGAATGAAAACTGACCTTTTCCAGTCCCGTGGCCACTGCTGAGTTTTCCATATTTGCTGGCATATTGAGTGTAGCACTTTCACCACATCATCTTTCAGGATTTGAAATAGCTCCACTGGAATTCCATCACCTTCACTAGCTTTGTTTGTAGTGATGTTTTCTAAGGCCCACTTGACTTCACATTCCAGGACGTCTGGCTCTAGGTGAGTGATCACATCATTGTGATTATCTGGGTCATGAAGATCTTTTTTGTACAGTTCTTCTGTGTATTCTTGCCACCTCTTCTTAATATCTTCTGCTTCTGTTAGGTCCATACCATTTCTGTCCTTTATCGAGCCCATCTTTGCATGAATCCATAGCATATAAGTCCCTAAAAAATGCAATAAGCCCTACAACTGAAAAGGTCATGAGTCCCTAGAAATACAAGAAGTCATTTCAAATACCCCATGTCCTTTAGACATGTATATAAAAGGTATTAGTTTATGCCTCTCTCATCAAGATCATTTAACATGGATTTAAGATGCTTTAACCTTCAGTGGCTGAAGTTGAAGAGTTAAAGCACTGAAAGCTGAAAAACTTCCCCCAGAAATAAAAAATGTGCTTGCCCTCCTTTGTTACATTTACCATCTCTATTTTCTTTTCTTTAATATTTAAAAATTGAAGTATAGTTGATTTACAATGCTGTGTTCATTTATTTTTAATTTTTGGCCACACTTTGTGGCATGTAGGACCTTAGTTCTTGACCTGGGATCAAACCCTCACCCCCTGCACAGGAAGGCAGTGTCTCAACCACTGGATCATCAGGGAAGTCCCCAGAAGTCTCTCTTTTCTTAGTCAGAGATTGAGGGGGCAGCTCTAGCAACCACCTCTTAAAGCACATAGTCCCCTATGACTTATTTCATAACTGCCCCATTTGATGAAGATATCCTTCCCCTACACATCTTAGGGAACAAAAAGAAGTACACTCACAATCCATTGGCAAATTCACTCATCACAGGCCGCAAACTCGTAAACGTGAGGATGGGTATGAGAGCAAAGGGAAGCTGCAAAAGAGAAAAATAAGATTAGATAGGGGTACAGGGGGTCCTTGTAACACCCCAGAGAGCAGCACTGTTAGCAAAAGGGAACCACAGACCCTGCCTCACCTACTCTGTGAGAAATTATTCCTGTCATCACAACATGCTGGAGGGTTATGTGGAAATCTGTAGCATGAGCCCAGCATCAGTCATGGTTACAGTGTCTTTACAAAATTTGTATCTGCCTTGTCTTCTTAATCTCCATAAAGCCCAACAGTGTCCTATACGTTATTTAACGTTTGTTTGGATTAACGATTCTATGTGTAATTACAGCTTATAATTCCCATCCAACAGGCTTAAAAATAAAGCTCTTTCTAAAAGCCTTCTAGATGCCAGAGATTTCATATCCGTTCACTGTAGGCCAAGACTGTGCCTCTTTCTTCCTCTGAATTTTCCCCACAACCACACTAGGCTTGTTATCTAAAGGCAATACAGAAGAAAGGTACAGAATCCCTCCTGACTTAGTGAGATGTGAGTTTCCCCAGCTCCCTCCTCACTTGTAAGCTCTGAAGAACATTCAGGAAGTCATTCATCCCTGTTAGATGCTCCACGTCTTGGAAGACAGGTTGTAGGGGGTGGGAGTGGGAATGTTGCATGGCCAGGCAGAGGGCACTTCCCACACTGAGCTTTCTACCTTAAATATAAAATGAGAAAATTGGACTAAATGATCTCTAAGGAGTGTTTAAACTCTCCTGTGTTATAACATTATGAGAAAGCAGTAAAGCCTCTGTCATTAAAAGACCTTAATGTTTAATGTGGCATTTTTCATTCATCAGACTGGCAAAGATTGAAATTCAAAACACATTGGGCTGATGAATGAATAACAAAACAGGTGCTCTTGGCTCACAGGAGGGTGAGTAAACTGGCTTTGGATAGCTATAAAAATATAATAATAATAAATGATGGCAATGACAATCTAGGCCAGAATACTGGAGTAGGTAGTCTTTCCCTTCTCCAGGGGATCTTCCTGACCCAGGAATTGAACCGAAGTCTCCTGCATTGCAGGCTGATTCTTTGCCAACTGAGCAATGAGGAAAGCCCAATAATAAATGATGACAGTGACAATCATAATAAATTTGCAATGCATATACCCATTGACAATGATAAGCCACACCTAGGAGATTCTCCTAGAGATATATTTGCACATGGAAGATAAATAACTGTGCTATTTGTTGTAACAGAGAGCTGCCAGTGAACCACATATGCTTTGATTAGAGTTGGTGCAATAATTGTATGACATCATACCTTGAACACTACACTGTCATTAAAAAGAAGAATGTAAATGAACGTGAGCTATTAGAGAATGAACTCCAAAATAAACCATTAAGAGAAAAAGGTGGAGAACAATATAGTATGTTACCATTTTGTTTGGCTGTATGGTCTGAAGGGCTGTATGTGTGTGCATGCACGCACGAACACATACACTCACCCACATGTTCATAGAACTACTCTGGAAGTATATGCTTGAAAAATAATTAACAGTGATTGCCACGTGGAGGGGACTTGGAGAAGCAAGATGAAGAGGAGAGTTATTTTTCATTGCAGAGCTTTGTGTACTCTTTGAACTCTTTGCTTTGTACATGTGATGACTTTTTCATGGAAAAAAAAAAAAAACCAGTTCAAAAACTGTTTTCAGTCTATCAGAGGCTATGACAGACTCTATACAGTAGACAAATTATGTCAACCAGGTCCCATCAAGTATTACTTATCCACACACACATATAGCATTATGCATAGTATTACGTAGTGTGTGTATGTAATTATTGTCAACTGCGTTATATTTATGTGTCTGCATATATAAACACACATACACATAACATCTGGAGATTTTGTTAGCCCAGCTGGTTAAAAGTAGCAAGCTAATGAAATTCCTAGTTATTAGGAGATATTGGGGCTTGCCTGGCAGCTCAGTGGTAAAGAATCCACCTGCCAACGCAGGAGATGAGGGTTCATTCCCTAGGTCAGGAAGACCCCCTCCAGTATTCTTGCCCGAGAAATCCCATGGACAGAGGAGCTTGGCAGGCTGCAGTCCATGGGGTCACAGAAGAACAAGGAAATGCCGGTCCTCTCCCAATCTAGAGACACAGCGTCCCCGTTCTGTAATCAGAGGGCAAAGCCTCGGTCAGCCATCGTGCACAATGGTCTCTCCAGGATGAAAGATCAAGCTCCTTTTCCCTCTCATCCGGTGCCCAGGCCTCTCTCCAACACCCCTGAGAGTGAAGGGCGAACATCCAGCTTCCATCCCCGCCTGTGGTCAGAGGACATGGGCAGAAAGAGGCCTCATTGTAAGTGGCGTGGCAGGCAAACGGGCCAGCACTTGTTGGCCGTGATCTGAAACCTCCAACATAACACACGGAACAATAAAGCATCTCGGATTCACGTTTGTTGAATGTTCTCAAGCCCTGAGAGAAAAGAGGCAAAAATAGCTAGGAGTCTTGGAACCCGTTAGGAAAAGGCACTTTTTGGCATACTTGTTTTTTCAGCATTCAATGAACAAAAAGGTTCACTGTTTTCGACCACCAAGAGAACAGCCAAGTTTTCAGAACTGCAGTCACACTTTTGGCCGACAGAAGAGATTTTCCAACTGGGCTTTCATACGCATACTTACGGGTGGTCTGTCCTACCTACCACAGGCTTTCCTGTGCCAACAACTTTGTTTGTAAATCTAAGTGTAATAACAAAGCTTGTATACTCATTGAAAGCTAGATGTTCAGGACTTGTGAAAGGGTGAATACAAAAGTGTGTTTAGATGCTTCTGTGGGGAAGAGAAAACCTCTCCTCTTTGAGAGAGGTAAACGTTGCTTTAAACAGATCCTTTACATCTTTATGGAGAAGGGTGGCTGACTTGCAGTTCCTTCAACAGAAACTTGATATTGATTTATTTCTACTGGGCAGATTAAATACACAACGTTTTTGTGTGGATGACGGAGCTTCATAAATTTGTCACTGCCGGGCCATGTGCAGTCTTTGATCCTTTTAGTGGGGCCTTGTTTGGAGCCGGGAGCTGCCTGGGTGCTACACATGTGTCTCTGCAGCCATCCCTCCTGCGTGTTGAACTTGGCCGTTCTCATCAGAAGGAAAGATGGGACCGGCTTTTGAGAAAGGGCCGCACTGTAAGGGCGAGCCATTTCCATTTTAAAGTGAATCTGTTCAGAAGCCCTTGAATCTATTACCCTGCTTTCCCCCATTTAAGGCAAAGGCAGTCTGGCTACCACATGTGCGGCTTCCTCTTCATCAGGAGGGCAGATTCTGCTGCTCAGCTTGTAGGGTCATCATTGTCTCCTCCCATCCCAATCCTTTAGCACTCTACTTATAGAGGATGCCCCAAGAGAGGAACACTGTTTAATCCAATCCATGCAATTCAGTGAAGGGCTGAGAGTGCCCACTGAGCTTTCTAAGGGCCAGGCAGCATGTGGGTAAGCAGGAACAGAAGAGAATAAGACACAGTCCCTGCCTTTGAGATTCCCCTCCGCTAGCAACAAAATGAGCAGTGCATGGAGAGAGATTTGCTCTATGGACCGTGAGCTGTTACCAACCAGGTATCTGTCACAGCCTTAGAGGGCTGTAAGTGCCAGACAGGGTGTTGGCCAGTCACGGAGAGCTTCCTGAGGAGGTGGCTCCTGAGCTGGCTCTTAGAAGATCTATAGAAGTGGGGCCAGGGCAAAATGGGGAGGAGAGGCTTCCAGGGAAATGAGAGAATGAAGAAAGGCACAGGTTTGGGGAACAGAGGGCTTCCCTGGTGACTCAGCAGTAAAAGAATTCAAGAGACATGGGTTTGATCCCTGGGTCAGGAAGATAATCTGGTGTAGGAAATGGCGACCCACTCCAGTATTTTTGCCTGGAAAATCCCATGGACAGAAGAGCTTGGCGTGCTACAATCCAGGGGGTCCCAAGCAGCTGGACATGACTTAGTGAGTAAGGAACAACAACAAATTGAGGAACAGTACAGAAGAGTCGAAGATGCTTGCAAGGCTGTGAGCGTGAAGTACTCAGTGGTGGGAGGCCAGAGCAAGAAGTAACGGTCACGTTTGGCAGCACGAACTGACCTCTTCCTCTTTTAAAAATAGTAATGATGATGCTGTTTGGAGTTTTATTCTACTTTATAGATGAAGAATCTGAGGGGCCAACAAAGGCTGGGATTTGTTCAAGGTCTTCCAGCTAGTACCTAGCAACCTATGCTCACGTCCAGGAGCACGTGTGCATGCTAAGGTGCCTCTGTTCCGTTCAATTCAGTCGCTCAGTCGTGTCCGGCTCTTTGCGACCCCATGAATCGCAGCACGCCAGGCCTCCCTGTCCAGCACCAACTCCCGGAGTTCACCCAGACTCATGTCCATTGAGTCGGTGATGCCATCCAGCCATCTCATCCTCTGTTGTGTCCAACTCTGCGAACCCATGGACCACAGTCCACCAGACTCCTCTGTTCATGGGATTCTCTAGGCAAGAATACTGGAGTGAGTTGCTATGCCCTCCTCCAAGGGGTTTTCCCAATCCAGGGATCAAACCCGTATCTCTTACGTCTCCTGGATTGGCAGGAAGGCTCTTCACCACTAGTGCCACCCAGGAAGCCCAAGCGCAGGTCCTTGGGATGCTAAAACCCTTGATGGCTACATATAGGTTCCCAACAAATGAAACACGATAGAGACCTTGCAGTCACGGGGAGGTCTGAGGAAATAGAGAAAAGCACCATGTTGCGAGACGAAAACCAAAGTGTGCTGAAGATTTCAGTTATTTCCCAGTAACTTACATGTGGAACTAAATTTAAAAGACAATTTTAAAGGTCTTCTAGAAGAATAAATAGGAAGAGTAGCTAAGAATTATTTTGGAATAATAAAAAACAATGCATATCTAGTCCTATCAGAATTGAAAGCAATATTTTGCTAAACCAAGGACCACGAGCAAATCCACGAGAGCCGACAGACCTAAAATGGACTCTACAGTGTGTGTGTGCGCGATGTCCGGCTCTTTGCGACCCCATGAATCGCAGCACGCCAGGCCTCCCTGTCCAGCACCAACTCCCGGAGTTCACCCAGACTCATGTCCATTGAGTCGGTGATGCCATCCAGCCATCTCATCCTCTGTTGTGTCCAACTCTGCGAACCCATGGACCACAGTCCACCAGACTCCTCTGTTCATGGGATTCTCTAGGCAAGAATACTGGAGTGAGTTGCTATGCCCTCCTCCAAGGGGTTTTCCCAATCCAGGGATCAAACCCGTATCTCTTACGTCTCCTGGATTGGCAGGAAGGCTCTTCACCACTAGTGCCACCCAGGAAGCCCAAGCGCAGGTCCTTGGGATGCTAAAACCCTTGATGGCTACATATAGGTTCCCAACAAATGAAACACGATAGAGACCTTGCAGTCACGGGGAGGTCTGAGGAAATAGAGAAAAGCACCATGTTGCGAGACGAAAACCAAAGTGTGCTGAAGATTTCAGTTATTTCCCAGTAACTTACATGTGGAACTAAATTTAAAAGACAATTTTAAAGGTCTTCTAGAAGAATAAATAGGAAGAGTAGCTAAGAATTATTTTGGAATAATAAAAAACAATGCATATCTAGTCCTATCAGAATTGAAAGCAATATTTTGCTAAACCAAGGACCACGAGCAAATCCACGAGAGCCGACAGACCTAAAATGGACTCTACAGTGTGTGTGTGCGTGCGTGTGCGTGTGCATGCGTGTGCGTGTGTGTGTGCATGTGTGTGTGTGTGTGTGTGTCTTGATTAGGTTAGCAATAATCAGTGTAACTTACTGGATGAGGAATTACCATTCAATAAATGTCTTTGGAAAATTCAGCCATTAACCCCAATTGTTATCAAACATCAAAATATCTGTAGACTGATTTCAGTGTTAAATGTAAAAGGAAAGGAGGGAGGGGAACTAACTCAAAAATGTAAGTGAACAACTGAACTCTGGAAAGAGCATTTTCTAACCAGAAATGGTTCATGAGATCACAAATGAAATACTTAAAAGGTCTGACTACATAGCAATTGTATAATTTCCCAAGTAGAATTTTTAAAAGGCAGATGATAACTTAGAAATTTATTTTCAGCCAGTATTATAATTATTCCTAATGAATGATAAGATGTTTTTAAACCCTAAGGAAAACACTACCTTTTAAAATTGGCAAGTGATATGAATAAACCACCAAAAAAAAGGAGGGTCATCCATTCGGCGGGCAGTCGATGCTGGCTCTGGGCTGGGAGCACGGCTGGGCTGCGGATGGGATAATCTAACATGGATTTTCCAGCACGGAGGTCTCAAGGGGGACAGAATTCTCCCATGGTGGCTGGCTTATAAGCAAGTGTAAAATGACAACCAGTTGGCCACTTCTGATCAAACCTAGGCGGTCACATAGCATCACATCCCTGGCATTCTATTAGTGGCAAGTGAGTCACTACAATCAGACCTGGTTCATGGAGAAGGAGTCAGATCCCACAGCTCCATGGGAGGAGATAGAGGAGTTACAGATGTGTTTTAAAACTGCTGCAGAGACATAGAAAGCAGACTTGTGGTTACAGAAGGGAAAGGTGGTAGGGAGGCATAAGTTAGAAATATGGGATTAACAGAGGCACACTACTGTATATAAACTAGATAAGCAACTGTATAGTGCAAGGGACCATCTGCAATATCTTGTAATAACATATAAGGGGAAAGGAAAGAGAATCTCTTTGCAATCCTATATATATATATGTTTAAATCATCACTTTTCTTTACACCTGTAACTAACACAAAATTGCAAATCAACTACATTAAAAAAAAAAAGACATTTCAGAATGAGATATTATTCCTATCACATTTTAAATTAAGTTAAAATGAAATAGTTTTTAACAATAATACTCTGTGTTGCTAGAACTGTGATCGGTATGTTTTTCCTAAGGAGACAATGCATTTCCAGAGCTTTGTAAATGCTTGAATCCTGCGTTCAGTAATTCCCCTTTTAGTTATTATCCTAGGGTATGATCAAATTTGCAGTCAGACATTCATCAAATATTTATCTACCTGCCATCATTCATGCTTTTTTTTAAAAGCACAATTATGTTGAGCAAGAGGATGATGGTTAAATGGATTGTGTTGAATCCATACTAGAGACTATGATGCAGTGTTTTTAAATCTTTTTTTGATAAATATGTAATAACACAGGAAAATGTTACAGTGCTGTGGAAAAGGATGATATAAAATTAAAATTATGCATATGTATATGTATATATACATATACAGGGCATATGTATAGAGTTTATTTTTAATGGATATCAATTGTATGTGCACAGAAAAAGACTGGAAGAATAAACAGCCAAATATTAACAATGATTATTGCCCTGGTGGAGAGAGAAAAAGGATGATTTTTATTTTCATATTATATAATATATTATACTTCCTTATAGTTTCCATATGTTCTATAATGTATATTGTTTTGCTTTTGTATATAGAAAAATAAATAAGAAACATTGTTTTTTAAAGTAAAGGGGAGAATATTTCATCTACACTCATTCCTGAGTGGTAAGAAATTTCTCTGTAGGTTTAGAAGCAGGTTATTCAGAAAGGTGCCACAAATCCATTTAAAGATCCTCCTCAAGGTGAGATTTCTCTAGCTGTGTTTCAGAAGCACTTGAAGCTATAATTTTAGATCCTCTAGATATGTCCAATAAGGTTACTCTAGCCACAATTCAATATCCTGAAAAGTTAATAAATAAGAGAAATCAAAACAATAAACTCTAAATCAGACAGGTTTTCCAGAGGGGGGAATTCTTTAAAGAATTATATGGTCTCAGAAATGCTGCAAGGAGTCCAAAGAGATCTGGAAGGACCAAGCAGAGCATCACTTTCCATGGAGACTGAAACTGGCAGCAGCGTCCAGAGATAGCCTGTGGTTAGTGGAGATGAAATGTTGTACCTCTGGTGACAACCACAGCCCTTTCCCCTTATTAGAGGTCTTCTGTACCATGAGCCTCATGACTTCCTCTTCAGGAGTGGTGAGCAGAAGGGGTGCTAATGAACAGGAACCATCCTGCCAGGATGTGAACCCCACAAATGCCACACAGCAGCAGAAAGGTAGACATATACACCCAGTGCGCCACTTAGAAGGGACACAGTTTTACCCAGGATGGCAAAGAAGTGTCACTCACCCACCCACTCCACTCTCCTGGGACTTTGAATTAATTGATTTAAGATGATTGCAGACAGCAATCATCAATCAGAACACTTTGCTGCCAAGTGTAGATTCTTCCCGAAAACCCTTCTTTCAATGGTGCCTGGAATTGACCTGTGGGTAGAAACCAACTTGACAGATTCCCCCAGATTCAGAATAGCCTGGATCCACCTAAAAAAGAGCCCTCACTGATGTCTGCAACCAGTTCCACCAATGGATTGCGAAGCCTTGCCTAAGATGTCCTTAAATGGACCGTGTTACTGCTGCTAAGTCGCTTCAGTTGTGTCTGACTCTGTGCGACGCCATAGACGGCAGCCCACCAGGCTCCCCCGTCCCTGGGATTCTCCAGGCAAGAACACTGGAGTGGGTTGCCATTTCCTTCTCCAGTGCATCAAAGTGAAAAGTGAAAGTGAAGTCGCTCAGTTGTGTCCGACTCTTTGCGACCCCATGGACTGCAGCCCACCAGGCTCCTCCGTCCATGGGATTTTCCAGGCAAGAGTACCAGAGTGGGGTGCCATTGCTTCCAGTTACATGTGCTTTAATTTGCTTCTCGGGGGTCCCGGAGGCTGCTCTCCAGGTGGAGGCGCTAGGCTGGGCTCTCCTGCAGCGGGCCCCCCACGCCAGCTCTGCAGACCCTCGGGAAGGGCCATAGATTCTACATTTATATTCTAGACAGTCACAAAGTCTGTTGGGGAACCAGGAAAATTGCATAGTGCCCAGCTTCTCATAGGCACCACACCTCAGGGCCAGCAGGTCTATTTAAGCCCCTCATCCACCACCTTATACCTTTCATTTCACAAAAGAGCGGGCTCTGTGTGTCTTACATGTTGCCCTCAGGCTCCTTGGGAGGTTGTGTATTCTCCCTTCTCTTCTTGACACCACTCCACTCAAGAGTCTTTGGGATCTAATCACATTGTCAAGAACATGATGGACACTCAAAAAATCTTAAATCAATTAATTCAATATTTGGGGCGGGGGAGTGACACCTCCATTACCTCCATTAATTCAAGTGATCAAACTAGAGAAAGATGGGGGTTATTCCATGGAGCCAGCTCATTAAAAAAGACCCTGATGCTGGGAAAGATTGAGGGCAGGAGGAGAAGGGGACGACAGAGGACAAGATGGTTGAATGGCAACACTGATTCAATGGGCATGAGTCTGAGCAATCTCCTGGAGATGGTGAAGGACAGGGAACCCTGGCACGTTGCAGTCCATGGGGTTGCAGAGTGTCAGACACGACTGAGTGACTGAACAACAATTTCATGGAGGGGATTTCCCAGGTGGCATTAGTAGCAAAGGAACTGCCTGCCAGTGCAGGAGATGTATGAGACTTGAGTTGGATCCCTGGGTCGGGAAGATTCCTCTAGAGGAGGGCATGGCAACCCACTCCAGTATTCTTGCCTGGAGAACCCCACAGACAGAGGAGCCTGGCAGGCTACAGTCCACAGGGTTGCACAGAGTCAGATAGGACTGAAGTGACTTAGCATGCACGCATATTCCATGGACATTCAAAAATGTTAAATCAATTAATTCAATAGTTAGGGAAAAAAGTGACACTCCATTAATTTAAGTATCAAACTAGAGAAAGATGGGTGTTATTCCATGGAGCCAACTCATTAGAAAAGACCTGGATGCTGGGAAAGATTGAGGTCAGGAGAAGGGGATGACAGAGGCACGTTTCGTTCCACATATGCCTTTTCCTAGGCTCTATCAAAATATATGGGCCTCATGGGGTGTGTTCCTGGTTTGGGATGCCTTAAATAAGCTTTAGGGACTCTTTGCCACGCAAGAAGTATGGTGACCACTGACACTCAGGGTTATCTGCCCTGACAGCGTTCCACTGGACAATCAATCCACACAGGAAATGCCCTACAGCCGGAGATTGAAATGCAGAGCCTTTACAGCTGGGCATGCCAGAGCCATCTGCAACTAGGAAAGGTTAAAATAAATAGTGGCTTGAGCAAGATCCATCTTGATGAGAAGTCTGTGCAGTATCCAAAGTCCTGGAATGCTCAGCCACTTCAGAAGGAGACAAATTGCCAGATATCTGCAAATGGGGCAAAAGCCTCAGGCCACTTGCTTTGCACGTCTGCATGCAAAGACTGCCTGGGACCCTGGAGCCCACAGGCAGATGTTTTACCACCCGGCTTCCCGGCTCATCTGGTGAAAGACCAGGCATGTGATCCAGGCCTGGGCCGGGGACCACCCCCTGCAACCAGATGTTCACTAACGAACCTCTAAACCAATCAGCAGTGTCCATGCCTGCTGGAGGGAGAATGCTCTGTTTATTTTGAACTCTGCTTGCTTGTTGCTGGTGGACGGGGGAGACCTATTTGTAATTCCCAGGCTCTTCTCCACTCCACACTCTCCCTCCCGCCACAGCTCCTGAACTGTCGTGTTCAGCATGTTGAGGCTGGAAATCTCTGGCCTGCCATTGGAGGATTGGACACGACAGTGTAACTTATCCCTGAGCTTCAGCTGTACCACGAGTGTCTTCTAGTTGACTCAGGCTTCATTCCTAATGTTCACAGATCTGTTTTCCAGTCACCTCCCACTAGAAACTAAATATGAATTTGTCCTGCTTCACTGACAGGACCAGCGGTAAATTTGAGTCCACACAGAGTGTCTCGCTCTTTTATACACACACACAGACACATGCGCATGCACACTCCTTCATCTTCATCCTCTGAGAACAGTTTCTCAGTCTTAACACCGTTCACATTTTGGGCTGGATAGTTCTCTGTGGCGGGGCCTGGACTGGGCATTGTGAGATGTTTGGCAGCACCCTTAGCCTCCATCACACCACATACCAGGGGCACTGCCCCAGTGGGACAACCAAAAATCACAATAGCCCCTGGGGAGTAAAATAGTTCCCGACTCCATGGCAAACCGTGGTCTCCTTAGACCTAAAAGGGCCATATCATTGTTAGCTTTTTGTGAAGCCAAGAGATATTACACATTGAGTAAGAAAGTTCCCCTTTTACAATTTATTTCTTGGATTAAACAAATCAAGGCATTTAAGTAGTTGGGAGAACTTCCAAGAATTCATCTGAGGAACAAGGGCTCTTCAGGAGGAGTCAGTCATCATTCCTTGAGGTTGAACGGATTTAACATACAGGGCATGGGGGCCTCTGTGACCCATGCCTGCACCTTCCTATCTTATGGGGGGATGACTTATGAGAAGAGATGTCATGAGAGGCCCCCAGCATCTCCTCACCATCCTGCCTTCTCCATCAGTGTTGCTTGTATCCCAGCCAGCCTCCTCTGTTACGTCAGAGTAAGAACAGGAAGGGAGAGTTCTCACCAAAGCATGTTTATCAGAAATAAGAGGAATTCAAGGACAGCCCCTGACAGGGGTCTGTTTGTATAGGTCCCCTCCCCTGGGCTCCCTGAGCCCTCTGCAAACTTCATTCTCAGACCACTTAGCATCTTGTACTGGGGCCTCAGGTCTGTCATCTGTCTCTACCTAGACTGCAACCTTCCTGAGCACAGAGGTTGCGTTTCATTCAATGATCACTCCTTGAGCTCTGCACAGAGGTTGACACACACTTTTAAAAATAACTGATATGCAAAACCAATACAATAATGTAAAGTAATTAACTGCTAATGAAAATAAATTAATTTATATTAAAAAATAACTGATATATATTTAGTACTTGCATACTGTGCTATGCTAAACCATTTTAGTCATGTCCGACTCTTTGCAACCCCGTGGACTCTAGCCCTCCAGGCTAGAATACTGGGACTCCCTAGGCAAGAATACTGGAGTAGGTTGCCATTTCCTGCTCCAGGATTTAGTACCTGTATACTATACGGTTCACATACGTCATCTCATTCAAATATCCCCCAAACCCTGAGAGGTGAGTACCTGATGATCTCCACTTTGCAGAGTGGAAATGGGGGTTAAAAGCTCATTCAGAGGCTCCCAGCCTGTGACAGAGACAGAGCCAAGTGCCCAACCCAGGCTGTTCAGTCAAAGCTCTTAATCCCTGAACACCACCAGGCACTTGATACTCAATGAACTAATGGGTGAAAGAATAAAGTGGCCCCCCCAGTGATCTTGCCAATCAGAGAATGTTCACTAGACTGTGGTGACCGCCAGGTGACCCTATTCTCTCATCAGAGGGAAATCTAGGGAACTAAGATTCTATCTCACCTCTCCTTGTTGTGCTGAACACACCCTGAGGGTAGCTAGAAAACATTTCCTTGTGTTTTTTCCTCCTTTAGGAAGAAACAGTCACCCCCTCAGCACTGCCCCCTCCAGGCCCACATCCATGATTGTGCTCACCTGCTCTGGGGCTGGGGATGTGACTTGGGAAAGTCAAAGCAGAAGCTGGGGAGTAAACAACCCTGGCCAGTACCAAGTCCATTCATTTCCGCAAACACTGATTGATGAAGACCTAGCAGCACCCAGGCTGGACACTGTTCAGATCATAGCTCTTGCCCTCTAGGCTCCCGGGGCAGCAAGGGAGGGGCACACACCCAAAGAAAGCTAAGACAGCCAAGTCTTGGTAAAAGTCATAATCAAGGTCCAAACAACGAAGCAGGAGGAAGCAGTTCCTTCTGCTCTGAGACCAAGAACTGCTTTGGAGAGGAGGCTGGGTGTGAAATAGATTTGAAGAGAAGATGGAGGATTGGGAAGTTCTGGTGGAGGGGATACCAGGGGGAGGGGGTTCCAGGAGCAAAACCATGGTGGAAATGGGTGGGCGCTAGGGGAGGGTGAGGCTGAAATCTAGGCTGGGGCCAGACCAAGAGGACACATATGTCTCCAGCCAGTGGTGAATTCTGCCCACTTTGTTCAAAGAACAATAACTGATGGGTTTATCTAACTTTAATTTGGATTCCACTGGAAGCATATCCTGAAACAAGTATTTGGGTGCAAGTTGTTTATCTGGGAGGTGGTCCAAGGAAGCACTGGGAAGGCTGTGGGGGATGCAGACAGGGGCGGGAAGGCTGCCAGAGCAGGGTGTGTTAATGAGCAGGTTACCAATCAGGGCAACTGGGCCTCCATCCCACTGGCAGGGATGTGCTGGAACAGCTCAGACTGACTCACCACAGCCAACTGTGTACATCTCTCCCCAACTATGAGTTCAGTGGCATCTTGAATTCTGCCACAGTGGGAGTTTCACACCACAGAAATTAGCAAATGCCACAGATTAAGGCTTCATCTGTGCCCATCCTCCCTCAAAGAGCTTGCTTACCAGCACACCACTGCCTGCTAGGGACCCTGAGAGATGATGAGTAGGGGGCAGAGAGCACTGCGGAGCCAGGGTGTGCAGCCATAAACATTCACTGTTCACTGGCTAAGAGCTGCTCCAGGAGGGTTACCTGCTCTGCATTCCAGAAATCAGACAAGTACCGTCCCAGCTGAAGAATACCCTCAGGTGGCATCTGTGTCCCATAGTGCTGCTCTGACACACACCATGGGCTTCCCAGGTGGCTCGGGGGTAAAGAACACCCCTGCCAATGCGGAAGACTCAGGAGACTTGGGTTCAGTCCCTGAGTAGGGAAGTTCCCTTAGGGGAGAAAATGGCAACCCTCTCCAGTATTCTTGCCTGGGAAATCCCAAGGACAGAGGAGCCTGGTAGGCTATGGTCCATGGGGTCACAAAGAGTCAGACATGACTTAGAGACTAAATAACAACAACACATACCAAGGTGAACCAGGAGAAGAGCTGGCACAGCATCCTTCCGATCCCACCCGGCCCCTCCAGATGGGCGGGTGACCAACTCAGCGGCCTGCAGCAGCCTTCAGTTTGGCAGGAGACAGGTGCAGAGAGGATAATTTTTCTGCAGAAGTGGAGCTGCTTAGGGCTGACTTCAGGTAGACCGTCTTGTGGAAGAGTCTGTTGTTTAAGAAAACCACCAAGGAGAAGAGGCGCAACTGAAATGGGTATGCTTTGCCAGGGGTCTTTGCTTCATTGGCGCTGATAATGAATAAAGGCAAGAGGATAGAGAAGAGGCAGCCACTGACAATGTAGGAGGACTGCATTGCTGTGAGGAAAGCCAGGGGCAAACTAAATCCAAAGTAGGAAGGCCAATTCCTTTCCATGTTTGACAACTGTTGGTGCATTTCAATTCCTTTATTGAACCAACGATATTCGAAGCAGTACAGTGAGTAGAGGAGAGACATATGCAGGAGACTAACCAGCTGACCAACAAGATGGATGGGAAAGAGACTCACAAACATCCCCTGGAGAAGGAAGAGAGCCTGAAGCAAGAGGTTGAAGAGCATGTCAGCAGTTATTTTGCTGACACTAGGAAATGGGTGAGGCTTCCTCCCGGATACCCCAAATGCCAGGTCAGCTATATTCTGAAACCAAATCATGTCGACGACGTTGCTGAGCACGAAGAGGGGGAGCACCCAGAGAGCAATGAAATTTGATATGAGGAAGAACTCCAGCCACGACCAGACATCCCCGTGTAGCAATGGTTCACCAATAATCTGGGCCGTCACTGACTGAAGGATGGGAATAAACACTCGATAAAACAAGATAAGACTGAACCAGAATACTCCACCGTTCCAAGCGCAGCACTGAAAAATCCTGCTAACAATACGTGGTTCACTCTCCTGCTTCCTCTCTATGCTTTGGGCTCTCCTCTGAGCCAGGACACTGCTTGCCCTTCTTCGATGCTGCTCCTCTCTCTTTTGTTGAATTCGAGCATCTAGCTTTGAGATGGTACAAATTCCCCAGATGGAGTCTTTGATTCCCCTGGCAAGATCCTGCAGAAAGGTTTGGACACTGTCAGCCATCTCTTTACCACCCAAACTATCAACTACACAAAGGAGAGAGAAGTATCCTCAGATTTCTAATCATGAAGGACCAGGCAGCTTCGCTGCCGTGGCTCCAGCTCCGGCTCCAGCCGGGTCCCTCGCCCACCGCGGGTCCGCTCGTCTCCTCTGAGCCCCTCCGCACCAGGTTGCATGCTCCTGTCTGGGTGCTGCCAGGGCCAGGGCCGCTGCGCCCGCACTGGGCATGCCCGGGCTGCACGGGGCCCCAGACTGATTCTTTACTGGATGAACCACCAAGGAAGCCCAAGAATACTGGAGTGCGTAGCCTATCCCTGCTCCTGGGGATCTTCCCTACCCAGGAATCAAACCAGGTCTCCCACACTGCAGGCGGATTCTTCACCGCTGAGTTACAAAACATGCTGCATTTATTAGAAAGCCATACAAGGAGTCACATGGGCTCATAAGGTCCAGATTCCCCAGCAGATTTTAGAAAAGGCTTTTTTTTTTTTTTTTTTTTTTAAGGCAAAATGAGGGAGAGAATCACAGGTGTGTGCTCAGCTTGTGTATAATTTTCTGAATGGTTGATGGTGATATAACAAGTTGGTGTCATAGGGGTTAATACCATCAATCCTCAGACTCCCATCAGTCTGGGGGCCATGTTCTCATAGTCTTAATGAAGTTAACTTCTTACATCTGGTGGAGGCTTTATAGTATTTGCAAAACAACTCAGGAAGTTGGGTCAGGCACCATTATCTATGTATTTCAAGAAGAAACTAAAGATCCTGTGACTGCTATATGCCTGATCTGTTGTTTAAATTGTTACCAGTTCTCTTGGCCCAGCTGCTATTCTTTGCTACTATAAATTCACAGTCTTTAAATCAAGTCTTGAGCCAGCCTTTTGTGATTCAGGAGAGACCAGGGAGACTAAAGCTTTTCTACAAAGAGGCAGATGGAGCACATGGGAGGGTGGGCAGTTTGGTTCTGGGAAAGCCCTATAGGGTCCAACTTAGTTACTGAAAAATGGAGAAAGACTAAATGAGTGACCAAGGTTTGCATAATTAGAAAGTAACAACAATGGAGTTCGGGTTCACTTTCCATGTAAATATATACCTTTATGGAGACTGGTATTGATAGCCATTCCTAAACTTGACAAATCAAGCCCCAATTTTTATATCCCTGTCATCTGCAAGGATAATGCTACCTAAATATTCACTTAGAAATTCATGTTTTCTAAAGGCAGTAGACTGGAAGTAGGGTCAGACAGCAGAAGCAGGAAAATCTCAGGGTTCACAGAAGAGGATGATCTTCCTTTCTACCTCTGCCTAGGACTAGCAAAGCCCTAGTTGTTTCAGCTGGGCACTGCTGTGAGAGGTAGGGGGAGAAGTCCACTGTAGGCAGGATCTGATGCCTCTGTGTCTTTCCCTCTGTAATATTGTTATTTATAATGAGAAATATATAAGTAATCTTTGTCCCAGTTCATAAAACAGGTTCTTGAAATGCTTATAAATTCCTAAGTAGTAAGAATGGTAGAAGTACTTTTGTTCTAATGAGGCAACTCTGGTTGTGCCCTTGGATGGGGGCTGGTCACCAGAAAGACAAAGCCATGGTTAGAAGTTTCATATTTTCAGGCCTCCACTTCCCATTCTCCAGAGAGGGGCTGGAAATTAACTTTAAAATAGATGACTCCTATGTGAGAACGCCTACATAAAATCCCAATAGCATGAGGTTTGAAGGGCTTTCAGTTTGGTGAACACATCCACATATACCAAGAGAGGGATGGGCCCCTACTCCACAGGGACAGAAGCCACCCAGACCTCAACCTATGTATCTCTTCATCTGTCTGTTCATCTGTATCCTTTAACACCTTCTTTACTAAACTAGCAAACATAAGTCTTCCCTGAGTTTTAGAAGTTACTCTAGCAAGCACATCAAACCTGAAGAAGCAGCTTTCTGGAACTTCTGATTTATAGCCAAGTCATAGAGAAGTTGAGGGTAATCTGGGGAACTACTGCCTGAAACTGACATGTGAAGCCAGTGGCAGTCTCCTGGGACTGGGCCCTTAAACTACAGGACCTGACAGTACATTTAAAAAGATACATAGTGTCAGAATCAAGTTAAATTTTAGGACACCCCGCTGTGCTGCAGAATTGCTTCTTGTGGGGAAAGCCCCACACACATCTGGCATTGAAACAAAGGAAAACTGTTTTGTTTTGTTTTTCCCTAAAACAGCAAGGTTGTCTGATAATTTCTTCCACTTCTTCCTCTCTCTTGATGGGATACAGTGCAGGTGCCCCAACATGTGCCACTTGGCTGTGTAGATTATTTCAACTTGAAGGTAAGGAAGGTCCAAAAGACTCTGAAGGTGAAGGTGAAGTCGCTCAGTCGTGTCCGACTCTTCGTGACCCCGTGGACTATAACCTATTAGGCTTCTCCATCCATGGGATTCTCCAGGCAAGAATACTGGAGTGGATTGCCATTTCCTTCTCCAGGGGATCTTCCCGACCCAGGGATCAAACCCGGGTCTCTCACATTGGAGGCAAATGCTTTAACCTCTGAGCCACCAGGGAAAGAGCCTTTGAACTTCCACATAACTGCCTAAGAGATTAGAATATAGAGCCTGTTCCAGGAGCGATATAGCACTATAGATAACTATGCAACACTAGATAACTCCAGTATACTATGAACTAGGTGTGGTAAACAGGGAGGAACTCAGCAAGGCCAGTTTGATCGAAGTCCTCTCTGTGTTGTATTCTCTCTAGATTGACCAGCGAACATTTGTTTAACAAACATTACTTAGGTCACCCTCTCCACACTCATGAGCAAATATAGCTAGGAACTGCTGGATCCTGAACTTAAACCATATGCTGACATTTAAACTCTAGCCTACTGGAAAACATTTTCATTCCTGTTCTAAAAGTAGGAAAAGGGAAGTCTTATTGGATGGGTACCACTCCAGCCCTTCTTATACCTTCCTTGTGTCTCATGTCACTCGCTGAAATCACTGTTAATATTCTCACATATAAGTGAAGACGGAGGCTCAAACAGACCAATCATTTTCTTACTCAGTCATGATATTTTGTTCATATGGTTCATGCACTACGTTTGGGATACAAAGATGAATAAGACAGATCCCCCACAACTGGGAGGAACAAAGGGAGGTGGGGTGTTTGAGGCTGGGGGGTGGGAGAAATGAGGCAGACCAGCAGCAGCTACAGTGCACACACTGAGCCGGGGGCCTCGGCAGGTGGCGTCGGGGCTCTGAGAGCAGCACAGACAGCTCAGTCCAGGCGCGTGGAGGGGAGACGGACAGGGGCACTGGGAGTGGAAAGGGGAAACATGAGACGACGTGGGGAGCATTTCCAGAGGTCCTGGGGAAACTGAGCATGAGGTCCTTCTCCAAGAAGACATGTGCAGACATACACAGCTTCAAACAGAGGAACAATGGAGCAGGCGGTACTGTCTACAAGCAAAATTATAATGAATTAAATCATGGAGTAAGATAATAATCAATGAAACAAAATGCTTTACATGAGATGTGGACTATATAGAGGGCCTGTACCAAAAAACCCTAGGGAAGAAAATGGCAACCCCTTCCAGTATTCTTGCCTGGAGAACTCCGTGGACAGAGGAGCCTGGTGGGCTATAGTCTGTGAAATCCAATTAAAAAAAGTTATACAAATGAACTTATTTACAAAACAGAAAGAGCCTCACAGATTTAAAGAACAAAGTTACAGTTACCAGGGGAAAATGGTGGAGGGAAAGGATAGATTGGGGGTCTGGTACTGACATGTACACACTGCTATTTTTAAAATAGTTAGCCAACAAGGACCTACAGTATAGCACAGGGAACTGTGCTGAATATTCTGTAATAACCTAAATGGAAAAATAATTTGGAAAACTCGTGTTGCCAGTACACTTTGAACTTTATACCATTTATGGCCTTAGACTTGTATTGTGGGGCCATAAAATTAACTACTAACTTATTCATCTCTCTCAAACTCTATTGGTAAGTTTTATGCCCTCCAAGGCATGACCCTGTTTTATACTTCATTCCTTGGGTCATCCTATTGCCTCACACATAAAAGGACTCGATTTATTTTTGGAAAGAATATAGGCATGTATTCAAAAATGATGAACAATGAAACCCCTTTGACATAGAGAAATAACAGCCATTATCATTGTCTTTTTTTCTCTCTAGAGATTTAAAAATATCTTTCAAACTAAGTCAAAGAAAACACCCAATGAAACTGCTTCTTCTTACAGAGACACTCAACTAGTCAATAATAAGGAAGAAACAATGCAAAATCAACACTTTCCTGACTTGATCAAGCGGCTTACTCTAGAAAGTTATTATCCCAAAAAGATGACCAAAGTAAATTCTCTTTTGATAAATAAGACCTTCCTCCATTAGCTCATGTTAGTGTTGAATCATCCAAATCAGGTAATACAATTTTGAAACTGTTAATGTTTGAATCAAACACACAGTTAGAACAATAAAGCAGTTAAAGCAAGTTCCCTGAGGAAGACATTCTAATGTGCCTTTGTCTCTTTCCAAAATTCTTTTCCTACCCTGTTTCTCCCATGTTCTTTATCTGGTGCTCCCCCTAGGCCACCAGAAATAAACATGAACACACACCATCCCCACTCCCTAACATCAGTCTTCCATTTGTAATAACCTTAACACCAAGGAATCACAATGTGAGCACAATTATAAATCACAATTATCTAATCATAATCATATAAATGAATATAAATCACAATTATAAATAAATAAATAAGTAGGATTCCTTAAAATCAGCTGATCTTTTAGAAACGGGGGAAAAAAAAAACAAAAGTGAAACCAGTTTTTCACTTCCTGCTTGCCCTTTTACCACAGAGGGAGGTGAAGTCTAGGCTGGAGATATAAATAAGAAAACTGCCAGACTTGGGGAAGGAACCTGCTCTGCTTTGTTGCTCATCTCTCTGGAGCAAACTGAAGACAGGAACTTGGCCTGAAGGAGACAGGTAAGTGAAGGAAAAGGAGAGAAATGGGTAGACAGAGAGATACACCAACATACTCAGAGACTAAAATAAAAACAGAAATTGATGGAAAACGGGAATAGGGACAGTCAGAGATCACAACAGATTAAGGCATGATGAGAACACAAATATGAATCTAACATTCTCATTGTTTCAATAAACAGCTCCAAATCGGAGGGAAAGGGAGTATATTATCAAAAGAGACAAAGCATTTGGTAACTTCTATCATCAAATAAAAGTGAATCTACACTTACACTTACACTGACTCATTTGAAAGGATTATTTCAATAAAGGGAAAGAGACTATTGTAATAGAGAAAACAATTCAAACAGAACGCCAAGCATCTCAAAGCACAGGCAGAAAGGAATTTTCTTTTGTAGGGAAGGGTAAACAAGCTCGAATGAACACAGAATAGAGGGTGTGTATAAAAAGAAATATTATTATTCTTAGGAGGGATCATTAAAGAGGGGTTGTATGCTGGATCAGAGCGAGGATGGATCAACTTTAAGGGGGCTAAAAAGGAGAGAACTTTAATTAACGTTTAGTTTCAAACACTCCAGTTGGTCAGAGGACAAACAGCTCAGTGAAAGCTTCATGAGGCAAAGAATGGAATTTAAAGGGTCTTTGTCTGATGGTATATTTAAAATAAGTAACCAAGAAATATCTGCTGCTGCTGTTGCTAAGTCGCTTCAGTCGTGTCCGACTCTGTGCGACCCCACAGTCAGCAGCCCACCAGGCTCCCCGGTCCCTGGGATTCTCCAGGTAAGAACACTGGAGTGGGATGCCAGTTCCTTCACCAATGCATGAGAGTGAAAAGCGAAAGTGAAGTCGCTCAGTCGTGTCCGACTCTTTGCAACCCCATGGACAGCAGCCCACCAGGCTCCTCTGTCCATGGGACTTGCCAGGCAAGAGTACTGGAGTGGGTCACCAGTTCCTTCTCCAAGAAAGATCTAGTGTATAGCAATAAAGAAAGAAAGAGAGAAAGAAAGCAGTTAATTTTTTAAAAGGGGTCTGTGTCTAGCCTCCTCATATGTAATAGGGGAACACACAAATGAGTCTTACCTAATTCATATGCAAAAAGGTGGCTATTTGCAGTAAGTTCATTTTCAGAGCACAAAAGATTGCCTGGATTTCTTTTAACCATCACTACTTTCCAAGAGCAAAGGACTCATGAAAAGTTTGACTTTATGATGATTCATGTAAATAAGAGGTGCTCTGGTAGATACAGAGAAGAGGGGAACTAACTGGACCTGGAAGAATAAACAAAGGCTTCACAAATAAGGAGAATTGGGTTAGGAGTATAGTGTCCTGGGAAATGCTTATCTAATATAATATTTTGCTGATCTAATATTTGAATTGACCCCAGGGTTTGATCCCTGGGTCCAGAGGGCACTAATCCCATGCACGAGGGCTCCACCCTTATGACCGAGTCATGACCTCCCAAAGGCCCCACATCCTCGTTCCATAACTTTGGGGGTTAGAATTTCAACACATGAATTCTCTGTGTATGCTAAGTCACTTCCCATGGGATTCCCTGATAGCTCCATGATTAAAGAATCTGCCTGCAGTGCAGGAAATACAGCAGATGCAGGTTTGATCCCTTGGTCAAGAAGGTCCCCTGGAGGAGGAAATGGTAACCCACTCCAGTATTCTTGCCTGAAAAATTCCACGGACAGAGGAGGCTGGCAGGCTACAGTCCATGGGGTCACAAAGAGGTCAGACATGACTTGGCGAGTAAACACACAGCACAGACACTCACTCACTCCCAGGTGGTCTCATCCAGCCATATGGGTTTAAACATGAATTCTGGGGGATCATAAACATGTAATGTACAGCAGACGGGGAGCCTCAGAGGCTTGCAGTAGAAAACCATTAGCACGTATGGATCTAGAGAGAACTGAGGGGCCGTGGCTAGGGCCCTAACAGCATCTGCTGTGGGTCTGAACTGCCCAGGAGTTACACTGAATAAAACATCCCCTGCCCCAGGAAAGATTGCTAAGTATGTGGAATGCAACCCACACACCACCTCCATCAGTTGGCTCCCTTGCCTTTTCCCTGCATACACATCTGTAACCTTCTTCCTGATGGCAGACAACCAACTGCTACAGATTTAGCAGATTAACAAATTATTCTTCACTCAGGAACTCACTTTTCTTGGGCTCTAAAATCACTGTGGATGCTGACTGCAGCCATGAAATTAAAAGATGCTTGCTCTTTGGAAGAAAGCTGTGACAAACCCAAACAATGTATAAAAGTAGAAACATCACTTTACCAACAAAAGTCCATAAGTCAAAGCTATGACATTTCCAGTAGTCATGTACGGATGTGAGAGTTGGACCCTAAAGACTGAGTGCTGAAGAGCTGATGCTTTTGAATTGTGGTGCTGGAGAAGATTCTTGAGAGTCCTTTGAACAGCAAGGAGATCAAGCCAGTCAATCCTAAAGAAAATCAACCCTGAATACTCATTGGAAGGACTGATGCTGAAGCTCCAATATTTTGGCTGCTGCTGCTAAGTCGCTTCAGTCATGTCCAACTCTGTGCGAACCCATAGATGGCAGCCCACCAGGCTCCCCCGTCCCTGGGATCCTCCAGGCAAGAGTACTAGAATGGGTTGCCATTGCCTTCTCCATTCTTTGGCTACCTGGTGCAAAGAACTGACTCATTGGAAAAGCCCCTGATGCTGGGAAGGATTCAGGGCAGGAGGAGAAGGGGACAACAGAGGATGAGATGGTTGCATGGCATCATTGACTCAATGGACATGAGTTCGAACAAATTCAGGGAGATAGTGAAGGACAGGGAAGCCTGGCGTGCTGCAACCCCATGGGGTTACAAGGAATTGGACATGACTTAGCAACTGAACAGTAACAATAGGAACTCACACTACCTAGGGATATTTTCACTGTACTAGAGAGTTGGACTGTGAAGAAGGCTGAGCGCTGAAGAATTGATGCTTTTGAACTGTGATGTTGGAGAAGACTCTTGAGAGTCCCTTGGACTGCAAGGAGATCCAACCAGTCCATTCTAAAGGAGATTAGCCCTGGGATTTCTTTGGAAGGAATGATGCTAAAGCTGAAACTCCAGTACTTTGGCCACCTCATGCGAAGAGTTGACTCATTGGAGAAGACTCGGATGCTGGGAGGGATTGGGGGCAGGAGGAGAAGGGGACGACTGAGGATGAGATGGCTGGATGGCATCACGGACTCGATGGATGTGAGTCCGAGTGAACTCCGGGAGATAGTGATGAACAGGGAGGCCTGGCGTGCTGCTATTCATGGAGTCACAAAGAGTCAGACATGACTGAGCGACTGAACTGAACTGAGGGCTCCAGAAAGATAGAATAGTCTTCAGAATCTCCTAAGGTGCTAAAGTGGCATTTGTGGAATAGATATTTTAGTCTAACAAGCCCTGTGCCCACCACACACCCACACAAGCCCAATAATTGATATTAGTTTGGTTCCCCCCCAAAGTAAAATTCAACATGCAGAAAGTTTAGGGACTGGAAGATGACAGCTTCCTTAAATAAGTAAGGCCATCTCTTCCCAGTGGCAGATACGGCACTGCCTGGATCCTCCAGAAAACGAGGTCTTGCTATTAGACTCTCCCTCTCTGTGCCCCAGTTTTGCCACTCCAGGAAGCTCATAAGAGGAGGCTGTGACAATTGAAAGATTTTGGATTCAGCTCTTATTTTCATCCGGCGAACTCTGACACGCTCTGTTCCCCCACTGCTCTGGGACTTCGTGCGAGTGGAGATATTCTGTCTTCGAAGTGCTGAGAGCTCCTTGGAAAGAAAGCCTTGGAGCAAGATAAGGAAGGTCGGACAGCAAATCTCCTGTTACTGGGCTTTGGAAGGGCCAGAGGAGCAGAACCCTGGGTAAGGGGCGACAAGGATGGGGAAACAGCTGATATATATTCCTTTATAGGGGCTGAAGCAGAAAAGGCAAAACAAAGTTTGGAAAAGAGATGTATGTTAGAGGTCACAGTGTTCAACTTCTCACGTGTCCACCCCAAGAAATGGACGATTACAGGAATATATTCACTGATGCGCCGTCTCCCCCCCATCATTCCCTGTAAAGTCGTCCCTTTCCAGCTTTTGTCCCAAATAACTAATATAATAAACAATGTCTCCTTTACTCAGCACTCCAAAAGCCATCGTTTTGTTTAACCACAATTCGAAAAAACAATTGCTTCACTGTAAATAAATCCCTGGACTCTACAATATGCCCTGATCCAGGAAAATACAAGAACCTATTTTAAAAGCTCCGTGTATTTTCAAACACAGGACATTGTTTCACCATAGAAACGCTATTTTAAAGAATCCTCCCAACCGTAAACTCTAGACAGCATCTTCGGGTGCAAAAATTAAGGCAGCACAGAAGTGAGATGCGCGGTGGAAGAAGAGATGGCAAGGGAATTCAGGTTGTTTGTTCCATCTATTCTGCCCATCACCCAGGGTCTTAGAGCGTGACTAGAAACTCTGACTTCAAACTGGAGAGGGCCTGGCTGAACCAGTCTACACTGGCTGGACAGCAATTGTGACCAGCCTGGACAGGCAGTGACAGCCTCCAGACCACCATAGTGACAGGTTTCCTTCCTAGAGCCAGAAGGAGGGTGTTGGTCCCCGGCACATGGACACTCAAGTGGGGTTCCTGTAGGGAAGGCAGAGCTCCCTGTATTGTCAGAGATATGTGTGTGCTCAGGTGTATCTGAGTCTCTGCAAACCTGTAGACTGTAGCCCACCAGGCTCTCCTGCCCATAGGATTTTCCAGGCAAGTATACTAGAATGGGTTGCCATTTCCTCCTCCAGGGAACCTTCCAGACACAGGGATCGAACCAGTGTCTTCTGGGGCTCTTGCATTGCCAGTGCATTCTTTACTGCTGAGCCATCTGAGAAGACCCTGTTGTCCAAAGGAATCCACAAAAATCATGCCTCTTTCCCTCTCTCCTAAGTGGAGGTGGGGGTGGGGTGGGACTTGACTGGATAATGGAGGCACTTCCTCTGCTCCTTCTCCCCAGCTGAGGCTGTTCACCCCACCACCTGCTGAGGACCCTTGAGAGATGATGTCCTCTTGAAAGCAGATAGTACTGTGGGAGCTGCGGTATTGATCCACTGACACCTGCCAATCACGGGCTGAGGGCTGCTCCTGACCAGCATCCCACACTGCCCTTTACTAGGAGGTGCACACACCAAGCCACAGATTGGGAGCCTCAGCTGCTTGCAGTAGTGAACTCTTAGTAGGTGAGGCAATAGGGAGAGTGGAGAGGCGTGGCCAGGGCCCTAACAGCATCTGCTAGGAAACTGAACAAGCCAGGGGCTACATGAATGCAAGGTTCCCTGCTCACGCTCCAGGGTCTTAAGATTACACCTCTTCGCACCCTAGAGAATCCTCGGGACCTAACCAGTGCCTTACTTTTGCCCACTTACCGAGTCCACACAAGGCAGTGGGGCCAAGAGGTGGATGTAGGGTCCGTCCTCAATGTCAAACCACGTGCCCCTCAGGCTGAAGCTCCCCAACCTGTTGTCTGCCGCTGAAGCTCAGGAGACAAGGTGCCTGGGGGAGGGCAGACCTCTCAGCTCTTCAGCAGCAGGGGAAGGACCAAGGACCCCTCCTCTGAGAGGTGCCCAGCCCTCATCAGTGCCTAGGGAATATTCCAGGACCCCGACACTCAGGAGCCTCAGACTCCGAATCTGTGCTAAGGGTTCAGTCTCCTCCTGTCACTTGCTCTACCGCATCTGATTTTCCTGCAGCCCAATATTTCTGTTCCCCTGCCCATTGTGAACAGGAACAGCCATGACTCAGGAAAGAGACAGTCTCAAAGATTTAGCACAAACATCCTTCTCAAGTCAGTAAGCCCTAGACCAGGGGCTGCACTCACTTATTCCATGAATCAGTAAGCCCTACGGGGACTGTGCTCATGTGGGCTGGGGGTGGGGCTGCTTGCTGCCCTGGATCTGTCTGCCTATTTCCAGTAGCATCCCTGACTTCTGTTCAGGCCTGCTCTCTCGGGCGACAGCTTAGAGTAGATTTCATGACCCAGGCCGAGCTATTCGACTCCTTTCATTTCATATCCTTAGTGNATGTGGGCTGGGGGTGGGGCTGCTTGCTGCCCTGGATCTGTCTGCCTATTTCCAGTAGCATCCCTGACTTCTGTTCAGGCCTGCTCTCTCGGGCGACAGCTTAGAGTAGATTTCATGACCCAGGCCGAGCTATTCGACTCCTTTCATTTCATATCCTTAGTGAGAGTAGGCGTGGGTGGGGAGGTGAGAGAGGGCTGGGATCGATCTAGGCTGGTCTCATCAGAATTGTCTCCATGGTTTTTCTGGGCATTCTAGGGAAAGGTCATTTACTCTCCTCTGCCAGGTGTGGGGCCGCTGGCACGCAGGGCAGGAGAACAGAGCTCCTCAAAGGAAGTGAGGCCAGGAGGTGACGTCCTCAGAGGAGCTGTGATGAAGCCAGATGTATCCCCTGGACTTTCAACTTAAAATAAACATAAATTCTCTCCGGGCATAAGACACATGGAACTGGTTTTTCCATCACTCACATCTTCAAATGAAGTCTTGGCCAGTGGGCTTGGTAACAGACATTTTCCTTGCTTTTCAGAGGATTTTCCACCATCTTCGGAGATGACAGATGTTTCCCAATGATCAGCTTTGCTGGTGGCAGGTGGGATCCTCTGTGCAGCATCCACATGGGTGGGGCCCTGCCTGTCTCCTTCCCAGCCTCCCTCAACCTTTGCTCCCAGTCTCTGATCGAGCCAGAAACCTGGGGGGGTCATCCCTGATTCCTCTTTGTCCTTTGCTCTTTGAATCCAATCAATCATCAAGTCTGATTAATTCCATGTCCAGACAACTCTCCAGTTCACCCATGACTTACCTTCTTCTCTGACATCACCCCAATGTGAACACCTGTCTCCTTCTATGAGGGCTCATAAAACAGCCTGGCAAGAATCTCTCCCTCCACACCTGCCTCCCTGTAACCTTTTTTCTGCTGAATATCCAAGTGAAATTGCAAAATGTAAATCTCACCCTTATGTCTACCCCTCTCCTGTTTAAATCACTTACATGTTTGTATGTGTGTCTCACCTACACTGTTCTGGACACAGCAGCCCCTTCATGGTCTCTGGAATGTACCAAGCTCTTTTCTGCCTCTAGCATGTATGAGACTCTTATCGCTGCTGAAATGAATTATCACAAACCCAGTGGCTTAAAACAACACAAATTTATTTCTTAGGGTTCTATAGGTCAGAATCTCACATGGGTCTCAAGTCCACATGTCAGCAGGAGTGTATTCCTTTCTGGGGCTTGGGGTGGTGTGAGAGGGGTTGGGCGGAATCTGTTTCCCTGACTCTCAAACTTCTAGAGGCTGCCTGCATTCCATGACTCATGGCCCATCCTCGTTCTGCAAGAACTGCATCTCTCTGACCCTTTTCTAATGTCATATCTTCTTCTGCAGTGGGGAAAGGTTTGTGCTTTTAGACTTATGTGATAAGACTGGGCCCTCCTGGGTCATCCAGAACATCCTCCATCTCAAGATCCATAACCTTTATCTGCAAAGTCTCTTTTGGAACATCAGGTAAGATATTCACAGGTACTGATTAGAGTGAAAAAGTTGGCTTAAAGCTCAACATTCAGAAAACAAAGATCATGGCATCCAGTCCCATCACTCCATGGGAAATAGATGGGGAAACAGTGGAAACAGTGTCAGACTTTATTTTGGGGGGCTCCAAAATCACTGCAGATGGTGACTGCAGCCATGAAATTAGAAGACGCTTACTTCTTGGAAGAAAAGTTATGACCAACCTAGATAGCATATTCAAAAGCAGAGACATTACTTTGCTGACTAAGGTCCGCCTAGTCAAGGCTATGGTTTTTCCTGTGGTCATGTATGGATGTGAAAGTTGGACTGTGAAGAAAGCTGAGCGCCGAAGAATACATGGGAAATAGATGGGGAAACAGTGGAAACAGTGTCAGACTTTATTTTGGGGGGCTCCAAAATCACTGCAGATGGTGACTGCAGCCATGAAATTAGAAGACGCTTGCTTCTTGGAAGAAAAGTTATGACCAACCTGGATAGCATATTCAAAAGCAGAGACATTATTTTGCTGACTAAGGTCCATCTAGTCAAGGCTATGGTTTTTCTAGTAGTCATGTGTGGATGTGAGAATTGGACTGTGAAGAAGGCTGAGCGCCAAAGAATTGATGCTTTTGAACTGTGGTATTGGAGAAGACTCTTGAGAGTCCCTTGGACTGCAAGGAGATCCAACCAATCCATTCTGAAGATCTACCCTGGGATTTCTTTGGAAGGAATGATGCTAAAGCTTAAACTCCAGTACTTTGGCCACCTCATGAGAAGAGTTGACTCACTGGAAAAACTTTGATGCTGGGAGGGATTGAGGGCAGGAGAAGAAGGGGACGACCGAGGATGAGATGGCTGGATGGCATCACGGACTCAATGGACACGAGTCTGAGTGAACTCCGGGAGTTGGTGATGGACATGGAGGCCTGGCGTGTTGCGATTCATGGGGTTGCAAAGAGTCGGACACAACTGAGTGACTGAACTGAACTGATTTTGTACAGATTTTTCTGTGTGCCTGAAAAAATGTCAGCCCTATGGTGGATGCTCTACAAAAATCTGATGAATGAATGAATGAAATTGGCTCTGAACTTAAAGCTTAGCCCTGCCTCTTTCTTTAGGACAAATTCTCACCTGAGGCAGAATGGCTTTAGGGAGCTCTGACCTGGCATTCTGGAATTAAGTACCCAGACTCCCTTGCTGTGACCCCACCTCTGCCTTGTCCCCAGTTAGGATCCCAGGTGTCCTCTCTGACTTTATGAGCCAAGCCTCTGCCTGAGTCCCTGTCTTATCCACTCTAGTCCACATGACCCTTGGATTAGAGTCTACTCTTTTTTGTTGCTGTTGTCTTCATTATAAAAGTTTATTGTTAGAGTTTATTCCTATATGCTGAGGGGTACAACTATTAATATGTCTCAGTATATGCAATAGTAACTCTAGGGTAATAGTCATTCTGCAAATAATTGTACTGGGGCTCTGTTAGGCATGGCTCATAACGGAATCAGAGCAAGAATGATGCCAGAAAAATCTTGACAGTAGAGCCATTACTGTAGGAAAGTTCCTACGGTGTTATGCAACCTGCAAGGCATCATCTATCAGCTGATGATGAGACTCAAGTAGGTGTTGGTGGGATGAACCTAAGGAGTTGGTGGGATGAACCTAGGATCTACTCTTCTTTTTTTTTTTAACTTTTTATTTTGTACTGGGGTATAGTGGATTAACAATGTCATGACAGTTTTAGGTGAACAGCAGAGGGACTCAGACATACATAGACATGTATCCTTTCTCTCCCAAACTCCCCTCCTATCCAGGCTGCCGCATAATATTGAGCAGAGTTCCACGCACTATACGGCAGGTCCTTGTCGATTATGCATTTGGAACATAGCAGTGTGGGCAAGTCCATCCCAAACTCCACAACTATCCCTCCCCCTGGTCCATCCCCCAGGCAACCACAAGTTCATTCACTGAGTCTGTGAGTCTCTTTCTGCTTTGTAAGTTCATCTGTATCATTTCTTTCTAGATTCCACATATAAGGTGTGTCATATGACATTTCTCCCGCTCTGACTTGCTTCACTCGTGTGACAATCTCTAAGTCCATCCCTGTTGCTGCAAATGGCATTATTTCGTTCATGTTAACGGCTGACTAATACTCCACTGTATGGATGTATATGCACCACGTCTTCTTTATCCATTCCTCTGTTGATGGACATTTAGGTTGCTTCCATGTCTCGGCTATTGTAAACAATGCTGCAATGAATCCTGGGGTGCCCGTATCCTTTATCTAGGTCTACCCTTGACTGCTGCTGGGGAGGGGTGCATTGCCTTCCAAGCGCTTCTCAGAATTACTAACTCTACACATCATCGTCTGTCTCCCTCAGCAAACAGCACGTACCTGGAGGACAGTGTTTGCTTCTGTTTTGTCCCCTCTTGGATCTGCAGGACCCCCTAGTGCCCGGTGTCCTGCCCAGACACTCAGTGGCTGCTCTAGTGCCCGGTGTCCTGCCCAGACACTCAGTGGCTGCTGTAACTACACAGAGGCCCCAACACTCTTGTCTGGATCTCCCAGGACTGCCCATGGATCACTGCCTGTCTCAGTGCTGGAGTGCCACCCCCCACCCCACACTGACCGCTCTGCTCACTGAGCCCAGGTCCTCCAGAGGCCAGGTCTGGACTTTCTCTTCTTGTTTCCAGTCCAGCCCCCTTGCCTCTATTCCATGCTGTGGGAATTTTATCTCTACTGCATATTCTGGGATGAATATCAACCTCCGGAATAGGAATCGGTTCAGAGAGAATATAGGATTTACTCATGCAATGTTTGTTGAGCCCCTGATCAGTGCCAGATCATCTGCTGCAAGTTTCTCAAAACTGAGCAACCATAGGAACTCCCCTTGAGAATCCCCTTGAATGGCAAAGAAACAAATAACTACCCTAGAGTGATAAATGTCCCCAATTCTGCCGCTACAGCTATGGGGGTGGGGCCTGGGGGGAGAAAAGCCAAGTGTCTCTGGTTGTCTTTCCAACTAGACCATCCTGCTAAGGGGAGCACTCAAGAATAGGCTGCCCCACCCTGGCTTAGGGTGAGAGCCCACAGAAAGGTTAGGGGGTGAAACCAAGGAGTGTGGACAAAACATTACTTCTCATTTAAATGAAATTCATGTCTAATTCCAGCAAGACAGAGGCGCAGGCTCCGATGTTACAAAGATTTGAGAAATTGACAGGTCTGTTCTCAGGTGAGGATGTGCATGTCCGCCTTCACGGAAGGTCTACGGGAAGAACGAAGCAGTCTAAGCAGTGTGTCTGGAGCAGGGCCAGACTTGCCAAACTAGGAAAGAGGATACAGTTCCCCTGGGCCCTACTTCTCAGAATCTCTTCCTCTGATGCCAAAGCGCTCAGTGGGGAAAATCGCAAAACAGTAGTTAAAAAGATTTTCAAGTTGGAAAATGCAGCCCTGAAGTTAATTGCTAGGCACTAGCCAGGTCAAGGAGTTCTCTTATTTGTCAGCTGAGATGGGGCGATCTGGGAGCAGCCAGAGTGCCAGCAAGCGGGTGACATAGAGATGAAACGTGTCATTCGTCCCCTTAGTCTTGCTTGCCCATGGACCCCCATCAGAGGCTGGATGGGAAGACAGTTGCCGGCCTGGTGCATTTCTCCAACTTGCAAGCTGACATTAGTCGTTTACTCCCAGCTTCAGTTGTGGCTGACACAGAGTTTTACTAATGCAAAGTGATCTGCCAAACCATTTTGGCCGTGTCTTGCTGGAAGCCGGAGAGAAGACAAAGAACGCTATAAAAAATAACAAGCAAGGCAGAATGCCCTGCCTGTCTCCCTGAGGTGACACCAGCTATTTTCCCATGGAAATAAAGAGAGAAAAGGAATAATTAAGAGGGGGGAAGGGTGGAGAGAAGCAGAGAAACCCATCTGTAAAAACAGGAAGGTTTTCCAAGACTTTTCAGTAGCGAAAGAATAATTATTACATCCTTCCGAGGGGATTCAAAATTCCTGAAAATTGAGAGAACACAAAAGTGAATCAACGCTGTTGTTTGTGTTGTTTAGGCAGTCTTCCCAATTGTTACCTGAGCCTCAAAATAAGTTTTAAGAACACCACTCTGTTCTCTGATGTGAAGGGGCCTCCGTGGGGCTTCTCCCCTAATCCGGGTAAGTAAAGAGTGGATTAAGCCAGTAATTTTCAGTAGCTAAAAAAGAACTACAAAGGCGCAAGTGCTACCAATTATATCTCAACACAAACCAGTGCCTCCTTAAGCCTGGACGCAGAGAAGGCAAACAATTTCATTGTCAAGCAGGGTGTTCTGGGGCGAGGAATGGCCTGGCAACATGCTGTGTGCATTAAAGGCGAGCTATCTTGCATGTGCAATTACTCAACACATCTTTAAAACTGTAAACACTTGTTCACATGTGGAGAAGTTTAGAAACTGCGAGGGCTTGGAAAACCCACCTGGCAGGCGGGCTCCCTTCTTTTCTCCCCAGTTGAGTAACCCGGCTCGGGCGCCCGCTGTTCCTCTCAGAGCCAAACCCAAGTCATCGGAGAAATCATTAAGGATGGGGGCAGGGTTGGGGGCAGGAGTTCACGCGCGGGCTATTTTTATCCCGTGGCTCCCTCTTCCCCTCTCTGGATTGACCCTCTCCCATAAACCGTGCCTCCCTCTCCCCCCACCAAAACTCCCCCCATCTCCGTGCCTGCCCCGGGGAGCTGGGACCTCGCCGAGATGCCATCTGGCCTGGACTGGCTGCTCTCTCCACCTCTGAGTGGCTCGGAGGGGACTGACGTTTCCAAATAAACCCAGCGGAGGAGGATGTCTGCCCAGCTCTGGTTTTGGAAACAGCAGACGGTGTGACCCCAAAGACTACCCGCCATGCATGGAAAAATAATCTCCCCCAACACAAGGCCTGGCGTGTTGCGATTCATGGGGTTGCAAAGAGTCGGACACAACTGAGTGACTGAACTGAACTGATTTTGTACAGATTTTTCTGTGTGCCTGAAAAAATGTCAGCCCTATGGTGGATGCTCTACAAAAATCTGATGAATGAATGAATGAAATTGGCTCTGAACTTAAAGCTTAGCCCTGCCTCTTTCTTTAGGACAAATTCTCACCTGAGGCAGAATGGCTTTAGGGAGCTCTGACCTGGCATTCTGGAATTAAGTACCCAGACTCCCTTGCTGTGACCCCACCTCTGCCTTGTCCCCAGTTAGGATCCCAGGTGTCCTCTCTGACTTTATGAGCCAAGCCTCTGCCTGAGTCCCTGTCTTATCCACTCTAGTCCACATGACCCTTGGATTAGAGTCTACTCTTTTTTGTTGCTGTTGTCTTCATTATAAAAGTTTATTGTTAGAGTTTATTCCTATATGCTGAGGGGTACAACTATTAATACGTCTCAGTATATGCAATAGTAACTCTAGGGTAATAGTCATTCTGCAAATAATTGTACTGGGGCTCTGTTAGGTATGGCTCATAACGGAATCAGGGCAAGAATGATGCCAGAAAAATCTTGACAGTAGAGCCATTACTGTAGGAAAGTTCCTACGGTGTTATGCAACCTGCAAGGCATCATCTATCAGCTGATGATGAGACTCAAGTAGGTGTTGGTGGGATGAACCTAAGGAGTTGGTGGGATGAACCTAGGATCTACTCTTCTTTTTTTTTTTAACTTTTTATTTTGTACTGGGGTATAGTGGATTAACAATGTCATGACAGTTTTAGGTGAACAGCAGAGGGACTCAGACATACATAGACATGTATCCTTTCTCTCCCAAACTCCCCTCCTATCCAGGCTGCCGCATAATATTGAGCAGAGTTCCACGCACTATACGGCAGGTCCTTGTCGATTATGCATTTGGAACATAGCAGTGTGGGCAAGTCCATCCCAAACTCCACAACTATCCCTCCCCCTGGTCCATCCCCCAGGCAACCACAAGTTCATTCACTGAGTCTGTGAGTCTCTTTCTGCTTTGTAAGTTCATCTGTATCATTTCTTTCTAGATTCCACATATAAGGTGTGTCATATGACATTTCTCCCTCTCTGACTTGCTTCACTCGTGTGACAATCTCTAGGTCCATCCCTGTTGCTGCAAATGGCATTATTTCGTTCATGTTAACAGCTGACTAATACTCCACTGTATGGATGTATATGCACCACGTCTTCTTTATCCATTCCTCTGTTGATGGACATTTAGGTTGCTTCCATGTCTCGGCTATTGTAAACAATGCTGCAATGAATCCTGGGGTGCCCGTATCCTTTATCTAGGTCTACCCTTGACTGCTGCTGGGGAGGGGTGCATTGCCTTCCAAGCGCTTCTCAGAATTACTAACTCTACACATCATCGTCTGTCTCCCTCAGCAAACAGCACGTACCTGGAGGACAGTGTTTGCTTCTGTTTTGTCCCCTCTTGGATCTGCAGGACCCCCTAGTGCCCGGTGTCCTGCCCAGACACTCAGTGGCTGCTCTAGTGCCCGGTGTCCTGCCCAGACACTCAGTGGCTGCTGTAACTACACAGAGGCCCCAACACTCTTGTCTGGATCTCCCAGGACTGCCCATGGATCACTGCCTGTCTCAGTGCTGGAGTGCCACCCCCCACCCCACACTGACCGCTCTGCTCACTGAGCCCAGGTCCTCCAGAGGCCAGGTCTGGACTTTCTCTTCTTGTTTCCAGTCCAGCCCCCTTGCCTCTATTCCATGCTGTGGGAATTTTATCTCTACTGCATATTCTGGGATGAATATCAACCTCCGGAATAGGAATCGGTTCAGAGAGAATATAGGATTTACTCATGCAATGTTTGTTGAGCCCCTGATCAGTGCCAGATCATCTGCTGCAAGTTTCTCAAAACTGAGCAACCATAGGAACTCCCCTTGAGAATCCCCTTGAATGGCAAAGAAACAAATAACTACCCTAGAGTGATAAATGTCCCCAATTCTGCCGCTACAGCTATGGGGGTGGGGCCTGGGGGGAGAAAAGCCAAGTGTCTCTGGTTGTCTTTCCAACTAGACCATCCTGCTAAGGGGAGCACTCAAGAATAGGCTGCCCCACCCTGGCTTAGGGTGAGAGCCCACAGAAAGGTTAGGGGGTGAAACCAAGGAGTGTGGACAAAACATTACTTCTCATTTAAATGAAATTCATGTCTAATTCCAGCAAGACAGAGGCGCAGGCTCCGATGTTACAAAGATTTGAGAAATTGACAGGTCTGTTCTCAGGTGAGGATGTGCATGTCCGCCTTCACGGAAGGTCTACGGGAAGAACGAAGCAGTCTAAGCAGTGTGTCTGGAGCAGGGCCAGACTTGCCAAACTAGGAAAGAGGATACAGTTCCCCTGGGCCCTACTTCTCAGAATCTCTTCCTCTGATGCCAAAGCGCTCAGTGGGGAAAATCGCAAAACAGTAGTTAAAAAGATTTTCAAGTTGGAAAATGCAGCCCTGAAGTTAATTGCTAGGCACTAGCCAGGTCAAGGAGTTCTCTTATTTGTCAGCTGAGATGGGGCGATCTGGGAGCAGCCAGAGTGCCAGCAAGCGGGTGACATAGAGATGAAACGTGTCATTCGTCCCCTTAGTCTTGCTTGCCCATGGACCCCCATCAGAGGCTGGATGGGAAGACAGTTGCCGGCCTGGTGCATTTCTCCAACTTGCAAGCTGACATTAGTCGTTTACTCCCAGCTTCAGTTGTGGCTGACACAGAGTTTTACTAATGCAAAGTGATCTGCCAAACCATTTTGGCCGTGTCTTGCTGGAAGCCGGAGAGAAGACAAAGAACGCTATAAAAAATAACAAGCAAGGCAGAATGCCCTGCCTGTCTCCCTGAGGTGACACCAGCTATTTTCCCATGGAAATAAAGAGAGAAAAGGAATAATTAAGAGGGGGGAAGGGTGGAGAGAAGCAGAGAAACCCATCTGTAAAAACAGGAAGGTTTTCCAAGACTTTTCAGTAGCGAAAGAATAATTATTACATCCTTCCGAGGGGATTCAAAATTCCTGAAAATTGAGAGAACACAAAAGTGAATCAACGCTGTTGTTTGTGTTGTTTAGGCAGTCTTCCCAATTGTTACCTGAGCCTCAAAATAAGTTTTAAGAACACCACTCTGTTCTCTGATGTGAAGGGGCCTCCGTGGGGCTTCTCCCCTAATCCGGGTAAGTAAAGAGTGGATTAAGCCAGTAATTTTCAGTAGCTAAAAAAGAACTACAAAGGCGCAAGTGCTACCAATTATATCTCAACACAAACCAGTGCCTCCTTAAGCCTGGACGCAGAGAAGGCAAACAATTTCATTGTCAAGCAGGGTGTTCTGGGGCGAGGAATGGCCTGGCAACATGCTGTGTGCATTAAAGGCGAGCTATCTTGCATGTGCAATTACTCAACACATCTTTAAAACTGTAAACACTTGTTCACATGTGGAGAAGTTTAGAAACTGCGAGGGCTTGGAAAACCCACCTGGCAGGCGGGCTCCCTTCTTTTCTCCCCAGTTGAGTAACCCGGCTCGGGCGCCCGCTGTTCCTCTCAGAGCCAAACCCAAGTCATCGGAGAAATCATTAAGGATGGGGGCAGGGTTGGGGGCAGGAGTTCACGCGCGGGCTATTTTTATCCCGTGGCTCCCTCTTCCCCTCTCTGGATTGACCCTCTCCCATAAACCGTGCCTCCCTCTCCCCCCACCAAAACTCCCCCCATCTCCGTGCCTGCCCCGGGGAGCTGGGACCTCGCCGAGATGCCATCTGGCCTGGACTGGCTGCTCTCTCCACCTCTGAGTGGCTCGGAGGGGACTGACGTTTCCAAATAAACCCAGCGGAGGAGGATGTCTGCCCAGCTCTGGTTTTGGAAACAGCAGACGGTGTGACCCCAAAGACTACCCGCCATGCATGGAAAAATAATCTCCCCCAACACGCTCAACCGAAGAAGGTATAGAACCTAAGGACTCCAGCTTATAAAGATGGGAATCAAATGGAAATAAAGCGAGGGCTGTTCTCTGCTGTCCGCCGCCCCCTGGCCTGGCTCACTTGACAACCACACTCCTGTATATGTCAGGGGTGAATCAGACGTCAGATTGGAAAAGATCCATGAGATCACCCTGCTCAGCTGGCTGCCCAACCGAAGGGCACGGCTGTTCCTTCTTTCCAGGTCTGATGTTCCATCCCCCACAAGGAGCTGCTCCTTCTGTGTTGAATTTGTCCTTGTGAGACCACCGGGGAGGGAGCAAAGCCCAGTCCCTGGCCTCTCAGATCCCCCCACATTCTATGCTCTGCTCTGGAAGATCCAGCACTTCTAAATTCAGAGGAAAATACAACCAGCAGTGGAAAGATGGCAATAAATTCACGAGAAATTAAAGTTTCGCTCGAAATGGAAATTTTGCCATCACCAAAATCTGCCAGATTTTAGATCAGGGAGTTGGTAAGGAGGTTTCCAAAATGAAATGATGTCTACAAGTTGTTTGTTTTAAAAGACGTAATATATAGAGTAAAAATGAAATAATCATCCCACCCGAATAAGAGTTATTTCTTTCCCAGCAGACCTTTTCCAGGCTCTATAATTTTACTGTTAATGGGCAGAGGGAATGTAATCAGCTAGGTAATGGGCACCCCTAGCACTGAAGTCATTTAATTAGCACCAGTAAATGAGAGTTACCCAGGTGCTGGAGCGCAATTAGTTGTGCCCAAAACATCTCCCACATCAGCCAGTAATTAGAGCTGAGGATGGGAAGCTGAGCGCCCTGAGAGAAGAATGTGACACAGCCGAGGACTGGTCCATGCCAGAGGTCCAGCTCTGCAACTGGCTGAGCAATGCTAGCGCCCCACATCCTTGAGGAAAGGCAAAAAATGGAGTTAAAGAATCACATTATAAATGATCGCAATCTAGTGTTCTCTGAGTGCTAATAGAAGTCATCTGGGCTCTGAAGCCATTATCATCTAGGTTTGAATCCTAACCAGAGGCTTTCAGTAAGTGACTAAGATCTTTCTGTCTCAGTTTACTCATCTGCAAAGTGGGTATAATAATAAAATCTACCTGCAGCTTAAATGAGTTAATATATGTAAATGCTTAAAAGAGTGCCTGGGAAGGGACATGGTAAGCCTTTCATAATGTTGTTATTTTTAATAGATTATTTTTATTATTAATCTTGTTATCATTATATCTTAATCTCATTTTCTTTTGACACAGCCAGTGCATCCTGGTTACCCCTGGTCATCCTGCCACGGTGGTGGAATAAGCAGAGTAATAGTTTTAAGACATGTATGTGGACTGTAGAAAAATGAAACAGATGAACCTGTTTGTAAAGCAGGAATAGAGACACAGACATAGAGAGAAAAGGTATGGACACCAAGTGGAGGAAAAGACGGGTTTGATGAGCTGGGAGATGGGGAATGACATACGTACATTACTATGTATAAAATAGACAACTAATGAGAACCTACGCAGGGAGCTCTACTCAATGCTTTATGGTTACCTAAATGGGAAGGAAATCCAAACAAGAGGAGATACATATACACTTAACGGTTGAATCACTTTGCTCTACTGGAGAAAATAACACAACATTGTAAAGCAACTATACTCCAATAAAAACTTAAAAATAAACAAAACATTAATAAAGTAAGTCATATTGCTTATATGTAAAAAATAATAATAGGTTCTCCTTAATGCCTACCATGTGTCAGATTTTCACCTAGATTCTCTACCAGAGATGGGGCCCACAGATGAACTCCAGCCTGCCACCTGTTTTTGTAAATGAGATTTTGTTGGAACTCAACCATGCTCATTTGTCTACATAATGTCTGTGGTTGCTTTGCTGCTGCTAAGTCGCTTCAGTCGTGTCCGACTCTGTGCGACCCCATAGACGGCAGCCCACCAAGCTCTGCTGTCCCTGAGATTCTCCAGGCAAGAACACTGGAGTGGGTTGCCATTTCCTTCTCCAAGGCATGAAAGTGAAAAGTGAAAGTGAGGTCGCTCAGTTGCGTCCGATCTTCATGACCCCATGGACTGGAGACTACCAGGCTCCTCCGGCCATGGAATTTTACAGGCAAGAGTACTGGAGTGGGTGCCATCACCTTCTCCGTGGTTGCTTTGGGCCTTGACAATAGGCTTGAGTAGTCCTGAGGGACCATATAGGCTGCGAACCTAAATATTCCTATCTCGCCCTTTCAGCCTACCAGTTCAGTCGTTCAGTTGTGTCCAAACTCTTTGTGATACCATAGATTGCAGCAGGCCAGGCTTCCCTGTCCATCACCAGCTCCGGAGCTTGCTCAAATTCATGTCCACTGGCTCGGTGATGCCGTCCAACCATCTTATCCTCTCTCGCACCCTTCTCCTCTCACCTTCAATCTTGCCCAGCATCAGGGTCTTTTCCAGTGAGTCAACTCTTTGCATCAGGTGGCCAAAGTATTGGAGTTTCAGCTTCAGCATCAGTCCTTCCAATGAATATTCAGGATTGATTTCCTTTAGGAATGACTGGTTAGATCTCCTTGCTGTCCAAGGGACTCTCAAGAGTCTTCTCCAACACCACAGTTCAAAAGCACCAACTCTTCAGCGCTCAGCTTTCTTTACAGTCCAACTCTCACATCCATACATCAGTTCAGTTCAGTTCAGTCGCTCAGTCGTGCCCGACTCTCTGCGACCCCATGAATGGCAGCACGCCAGGCCTCCCTATCCATCACCATCTCCCGGAGTTCACTCAGACTCACGTCCATCGAGTCCGTGATGCCATCCAGCCATCTCATCCTCGGTCGTCCCCTTCTCCTCCTGCCCCCAATCCCTCCCAGCATCAGAGTCTTTTCCAATGAGTCAACTCTTCGCAT
>SJYX01016404.1:128610-140393 GCA_006410675.1 Oreotragus oreotragus | reverse complement strand
CAGTCACCATCTGCAGTGATTTTGGAGCCCCCAAAAATAAAGTCTGACACTGTTTCCACTGTTTCCCCATCTATTTCCCATGAAGTGATGGGACCAGATGCCATGATCTTCGTTTTCTCAATGTTGAGCTTTAAGCCAACTTTTTCGCTCTCCTCCTTTACTTTCATCAAGAGGCTTTTTAGCTCCTCCTCACTTTCTGCCATAAGGGTGGTGTCATCAGCATATCTGAAGTGATTGATATTTCTCCCAGCAATCTTGATTCCAGCTTGTGTTTCTTCCAGTCCAGCGTTTCTCATGATGTACTCTGCATATAAGTTAAATAATCAGGGAGACAATATACAGCCTTGACGTACTCCTTTTTCTATTTGGAACCAGTCTGTTGTTCCATGTGCAGTTCTAACTGTTACTTCCTGATCTGCATACAGATTTCCCAAGAGGCAGGTTAGGGGGTCTGGTATTCCCATCTCTTTCAGACTTTTCCACAGTTTATTGTGATCCACACAGTCATCCATACATAACTACTGGAAAAACCATAGCTTTAACTAGATGGACCTTTGTTGACAAAGTAATGTCTCTGCTTTTTAGTAAGCTGTCTAGGTTGGTCATAGCTTTTCTTCCAAGGAGTAAGTGTCTTTTAATTTCCTGGCTGAAATCACCATCTGCAGTGATCTGGGAGCCTTTAGTTAGCCTAAATTCACCCTCATAACAACCTATGAGGTAGGCTTTCTTTGTTTCCTCTTTTCAGATAAAGAGACCAGAACTCAAAGTAGGTAAGGGATGTGCCTAAAATCTCCTCCAGGGGCTAGACCTCATTTGACTCTAACACCTGCCCCTTCTGGCCATGCACTGCTAGATCCAGGAGCCCAGAGTGTGTTCTCAGCTCTGGCTCCAACACTGTCCACCGAGGTGGTAGGGATGTGAGCTGGACAGAGGCAGGGAGGCGGCTGCTGGTCAAGGTGATCTCTGTCCCCTGGAACAATCGATCATTTGCAAAGGGAAGTGCTTCAGGGCAGGGACCATCTGAGTCGAGCATCCTCCCCTGCTACATGCCGGTAGCTTATTCACAGTCCTTGCCCGGGATCCATTATTGAGGCACAAGGGTGGCAGAGCAGGTGCTTGGCTGGGGACAGTTTCAGGGCTGTGACAAGGAACTGACACTGAGTTACTCCTTAGATACCAGTAGGTAACACTCGCTTACCAAATGATGTGGTAATTACCCAGAGATCTGTCAAATTTCTGATGTGTTCAGAAAGCATAGGTTATTGCTACCACATGTGGTGGGTGTGAAGAAGTATTTTCCTTGTTGGAAAAGTGCCTCAGATTTCAAAGTCCTGGAAGATAAAAGGTTCATCTCAGCTGCCTTTAGATGGATGCTCATGTCAGAAACGCCAGCCGCCACACATGGCAGGTGAGTGGGAGGGCTTCCAGGGTGGGGCTTGGAAGGTAGGACATGGCCTGGGTTGGCTATGTGCATTTGAGCAAGCCACAGCCCCTTTCTTCAATGATAAAATGATCCTAACTGTTGACTAGAAGAACCCGCCTGCCAGTGCAGGAGACGCAAGAGAGGTGAGTTTGATCCCTGAGTCAGGAAGTTCGCCTGGGGGAGGAAATGGCCACCCATTCCAGTATGCTTGCAGGGAGAGTCCTATGCACAGTGGAGCGTGACAGGCTATGGCCCACAGGGTCACAAAGAACCGGACACAACTGAAGCGACTTAGCACGCATGTTGACTAAAAGGATGAACAGTGTGAGAGCTGTGAGTTAAGGTTTATTTGGGGCAAAACAAGGACTGAAGCCCTGGAGACAGCACCTCAGATATCTCTGGGGAACTGTTCCAAAGAGGTAGTGGGGACAGGTCGATACATAAGATTTTGGTGAAGGGGGCTGCTGCTGCTGCTAAGTCGCTTCAGTCATGTCTGACTCTGTGCGACCCCACAGACGGCAGCCCACCAGGCTCCCCCATCCCTGGGGTTCTCCAGGCAAGAACACTGGAGTGGGTTGCCATTTCCTTCTCCAATGCATGAAAGTGAAAAGTGAAAGTGAAGTCGCTCAGTCATGTCGGACTCAGCGACCCCATGGACTGCAACCTACCAGGCTCCCCCGTCCATGGGAGTTTCCAGGCAAGAGTACTGGAGTGGGGTGCCATTGCCTTCTCCGGGTGAAGGGGGAGTTCAATGCAAACAAGTACTTACTTTACAAAAGGTTTTCTACTAGTCGAAAGGAGCTGATGTCACTATGAAGGGATTTATTGCTTTTCTAGATATGAAGGGGCTTCCCTAGTAGCTCAGATGTTAAGAATTCTCCTGCAGTGCAGGAGACCCCAATTTGATTCCTAGGACGGGAAGAGCCAGTGGAGAAGGGATGAACTGCCCACTCCAGTATTCTTGAGCTTCCCTGGTGGCTCAGCTGGTAAAGAATCTGCCTGCAATGCAGGAGACCTGGGTTCAGTCCCTGGGTTGGCAAGATTCCCTGCAGAAGGAAATGACTATCCACTCCAGTATTCAAGCCTGGAGAATTCCGTGGACTGTATAGTCCTTGGGGTCGCAAAGAGTCAGACACGACTGAGCAGCTTTCATTTTCACTAGATATGAGGAGATGCAAAGACTGGGATCTTGAAATGAGTTTCTGAAAATATCTAACTATCTACAGACCTGTTTCACAAGTTTCCCTGGAGCACAGAGTGCCTCACTCTCCACCTTGAACTGCCTTCAAGGCGTGTCGAAGGTCAACAGTTGCAGCAACACAGGATTCAGTCTCGCAGAGGCAGATGGCAAATGCTCTTCTTGTTGTTCAGTGACTGGCAAATGCTCTTGGCAAGGGCCAATTTGTAGTTGACAAGATGAATCTGCAGTTCCCATGCTGTAAAATCAGGTTCCATTTGCTGCAAGGGAGGCTGTCCTAGGCATTAAACTGTCCCAGACAGTTTAATGAGCGCGTGGCTGTTGAAATGATATCATTCAGATTCATACTCTTGTCTGCTGTGTGACCTTGGGCAAGTTAGTTAGCTCCTCTGTGCCTCTTTTTCCTCACTTGTAAAATGATGAGCATGGAGGTACCAGCTCTGCTGTTTTTATCCTACTTTGAGTAAAGAGACAAGCCCAGTATCTGGCCCATGATGAACACCACGCATGCCATACAGGTACACACCTTATTTTTTACCAAGCCATTTTTCCCAGTCAGGATAAGCTCTGAGATCCTTTTATGAGGAAGTCAATTGCAAGCCTGACGAGTTAGGACCCTGATTTTGCTGTGGAATCTTTCTTCCACTTTCTCATCTCAACCTCCGTATCTGAACTGTGAAGTTGGGTTGAAAAGTCTGGGGCCTCTGGGGGAAAGGGTGGGGGATTTGTGTGTCTTGGTGTGTCCCTCCCCCCTCTTACTTTGTCTCTGCCACGTCTGGGACCTGCCACGTGGTCTCGGGGCTTCCTGCTGGGTCAGTGTGAGGAGCTGACCTCAGAGCCGTCAAAGGTGGTGGAAGTTAGAAGCACTCGGTGTAGGCACTGGGTTTGGCCCCGATGTGCTTTTCTCACTGCCTAGAGCATCCCCGCCTCCCCTGTCCTCCTCCGTTTGCTCCTTCCTTCCATAGAGGCTGACTGAGCGTCTTCTATGGGCCACGGTCTGCTCTAGTGAATAACGATCCCTTCACTGGCACGCGTGTTCTATTGGAGAGTGTGAAGGAGATATATAAAAATCTAGGCAAAGAGATATTCTAATACAGAGGTTCCCAACCCCCAGGCCACAGATAGGTACCTGTGTGCAACTTGTTAGGAACTGGGATGCACAGCAGGAGGTGAGCAGCCGGCAGGGGAGCAGTGAGGTTTCATCCCTTGGTCTCATCACCCCCCACCCCTCGGATTACTGCCTGAATCACCTCCCCCCACCATCTTCGGGAAAACTGTCTTCCATGAAACCAGTGTCTTGTGCCTAAAACTTGGGGATCGCTGCTGTAATACATGATGGCAAATGATGAAAAGAATAATTAAACTCCAGCAGAGGTATTGATGAGGCTTCCTCCTCATTTCAGATACTTGGAGAGGACCTCCTTGATCAACAGAGACCAGATGGAAGTGAGGACAGGAAGCCAGTAAATATCAGGGGAAAGAGAACTCTAGGAAAAGGCATGAACAAAGGCAATGAGGTGGGAGTACACTTGGGGGTTAGCGAGACATTAAGGGGCCAGAGAGGTGTGAGGGGAGGGGAGAGAAGCGGGAGCTCGTGGGGAGCCAGGTCCGGCAGGGCTTTTGAGTCCATGATGAGGACTCGGGCCCAGTGCTTTGAGCCTCTGGAGGCTCTTGGGGCAAACCTCTGAAATCCAACTCAAGTTCAAAATCCAGTTCTGGCCCTCACTAGCTACTTGACCTTGGCTACTTCACCTGTTTTGTACCTCGGTTTTCTAATCTGTTAAATGGGGCTGGAAGCCCAGTCAGTAAAGTGATAATGCTTGTTTGGAAAATACAAATTTACTCTAATGCAATTTATCATGTGCCAGGGAACAATTTTAGCATATTTGAGCAATTTCATGCTTGGCTATCCATGATTTCAACTGCAGAACACACAAAGTGAACAGAAAACTGCACCCAGTTGAGTTCCGTCCAGACACACAAACACACACACCTCCAGCCTCTCCCAGCTGCCCCAGTATGCTGCCCGTGTGGGGGCCACACCCTCTCCCGGTGTGTCATCCCTGTTTCAGAAAGCCCTCCTCTTACCGAGTCACAGTAACTCACAAGCTGACTCTGTTTGACTCTTCTGACATCCATGTCAACAAGTACTTTTCCAAAGTAAAGGGTCATATCTAGAGTACTTGTTATGTATTTTGCACAGCACATTGATTTTTAGGAATGCGTATGTCTCAATACAGCGGAACTAACTAACTCAATACAGCGGAACTCACCTCCTAGAATTACCGTGAATGTTGAAAGTAGTTGGACTTCCCAGGTGGCGCTAGTGGTAAAGAACTCGGCTGCCAATGCAGGAGATGTAAGAGATGTGGGTTCAATCCCTGGGCCGGGAAGATTCCCTGGTGGAGGGCATGGAAACCCACTCCAGTATTCCCGCCAGTATTCCCGCCTGGAGAATCCCATGGATAGAGGAACTTGGTGGGCTACAGTCCATAGGGTTACAAAGAGTTGGACAGAGCTAAAGTGACTTAGCATGCAGACACATTGAAAGTAGTTAGTACTTACAAAGCAATTACATGCCTAACCAGCACACACTTAGGGCTATAAGGACTTGTCATGCTTATCACTGTTGCTGTTGTTATTATTACTATAAGGGCCATGCCCTCCCAAATGGCTTACTCTGGCAGCTGGGTTGATAACAGGCTATAAGGGAACAAGAATGGAAACCCCGAGACCACTTAAAAGAATGCTGCAAAACCCCAGCGGGCTGTAACAGGAAAGTGGGGAGATGTGCTTGGATTCTATTGGGAAGGTTTATCCCACCACATTTACTGATGGACTAGGTATGGGTGAGGGATGGGAGAGAAAGGATGACTCCAGAGATGTTGGCCTGAGCCAGAGAAGCATGGTAGTGCTCTCCTCTTCATTGGGGAAGATTGTGGAAAGAACACTCTTTTGGACCTATTCACCGGGAGGCCTGTTAGCTACCCAAGGGGAGGTGCCACGGGGCAGCCCTTTCCACTACTCCTTTCTTTGCTGTCCCTGGATGAAGGGAGATGTCTTGCCTCAGGTTCCCCATCACCCCGGGGTTTCTTTCCTCCCAGCAGTCCTCAAGTTTTTGGTACATATTTACTAGCTAGACTGTAAACATCATGAAGATGGAACCATGTCTTATTCGCTCACTTGATTCATAGAGCAATGGAAAAAATAGTTCCCAAAATAAACGAATGGATGAGAAGCATGGAGGCACCAGCTTCCGCATCACTCCCAGGAATGGCTCTGTTCTGCCAGTGGACTGGACCACCAACCCATCAAGGAGTCAGACCAGGAGGTAGACAGGAACCTTGCCAGATCCAGGGCTCCTCATTGGAGATGCTCCTGGCATTTTGGATGAAATTACTCTTCTTACAGGACACTTGGCATCCCAGAGCCCAGACAGTCATGCCTGATTCACTCCCTGGGCACTGTGAGAACAAAACTCCCTTGGTAGAGATCCACAGTTGCAATATCTTATTAAAATAGCCACCATCATGTCTATTGAATACATCCTGCAATCTGAAAAATATATACCACCAACAAAGCACAGAGTTTTTACTAATAAAAATGCAAATGTTATACAAGTCCTCTGGCTTTTACTAATACAAATATTTAGACGAGATCGGGCGCGTTCAGGGTGGTATGGCCGTAGACTAATACAAATATTTAGAAAGATAGGATAAAATTTTAGTGATAATGTGACCATCTGTCCAGATTTGCCCCTGATTTTCCCAGTGTCAGTATCCCTCAAACCCAGGTAAACCTGGATGGTTGGTCAGCCTGGAACCACCCTCGACCTCACAAGGTTCATGCATTTTTCCAAAAGTTGATCTCTGGTCCTAGTGTGCAGACTCCCTTCCTGATTGACTAGAGGACTGATCTCAGAGAGTTATGTGACTCTGCCAAGGTCACCCTGTGACAGATTTCTATGAGGGCCAATCCCCACTGGCAACATGAACATACAAACTAAAATGCACTTTCAGTAGAGCCCATCCATCCTTCCATCCATCTCCCTAAGGAATGAATACACTATCCATTCAGCTCTGACTAGCTCCTGGCTCTTTCTAGGAGTCTCTAGAGCAGGGTAGATGGCAGGGACCACACAATGAGATGATAACCAGGTTCCTGCGACCTGCACCCCATAGCTTATTGGATCAGCAGTGAAGCTGTACCCAGAGATGACGAAATGACTCTGGGAAAATATGACATAAGCAAATTATATTTCAGGGGCTTTTGTTTCTTGCTAACTGCAAAGTAAACTCATCTGCTTGTTAAATTGCACATTGAGATAGTTAAGAAAGCAGGAGGAAATTAGCCATCTTATTTAAATTTTTAAAAGCAGATATACAGGCATATAAGCCCTATTCCCAGGCTCTGAGCATATCTGTGTGTCAGGCTACGTTTAACTTGGTTATTAAAATGCTACCAGGGGAGCGCCTGGACACGGCCACCTTAGAGGCTATCTCACAGTCGAATGTACTCCGCAGAACAAGAAGGGCCTTTCATGCAGGGTTGTGGGTGCAGCAGGGCTTAGCCAACTCAGCGTTCCAAAGTGGGCCTTCATATCACAGCCACTCAGGTGGAAAGGGCGCAGCTGGCCTGTCCCTCCTCTGCTGCTGCCTAAGGTCACAGATGAATAGAGCCCGATTGAGGAGTCGAGCTGGCCTCACAGGCGGCTCAGTGATGTGCAGAGGAGGGTGTCCTGTTCAGAGATAAGGCTGGAGTCAGGGAGGCTGTGGGCTTCCTGGGGCGGTCGGTTGATAGCGGCAGAGACAACGCAGCATTGTCAAGAATGGCCAGCTCACTTTTGGGCAAAATGAAGCTGGGAGGACAGCATGGCTCACATGAATGCTGATGGGGACGATGCCTGAGACTCCTTCCAGGAGGTTTCGCTTCCAAAAAGTCTTAGTTTTAAACGACAATCACACCCACACCCACACTTGTCTTGTGTCTTCCAATCATTTTCCATTCTATGCAACTCAAAAAATATAAACCCCTGTTTGTTTAGTGCCTGGGCCAAGCACAGTGGTTTAAGAGCACAGGCTCTGGAGGCAGATGCCAGCTCCTGTATGTAGCAGATGCTTAACTAATAGACGTTCAGTCATTTAGCCCTGTCCAACTCTTTATGACCCCATAGACTGTAGTCCACCAGGCTCCTTTGTCCATGGGATTTTTCAGGCAAGAATACTGGAGTAGGTTGCTGTCTCCTTCTCCAAGGGGTCTTCTTGACCCAGGGATCAACTGCATCTCTTGCATTGGCAAGAAGATTCTTTACCACTGAACCACCAGGAAAACACTCAACTATCAATAGCTATTCTTTATTGTTTTGCCAAACTCTGATTGTAACAGCATCTGGTAGCAAAGGCCCCTCTAAAAGAAACAAGCAAATTAATGCAGTGCTGGAGTAAGGGTCAACGCAGATGACTGCAGAATCTTTGCCCACGATGCTGATGTCCTTTCAGGAGGGAGCATCACACAGAGAGTTCTTGGCCCCTGATCATCTCAGTCATGGGGCTAGCAGCTTCCAGCCAGGAATGTCGGGAAATGAGGGCTTCCTCTCTATCCAGTAAGAGGAAACTCTGGGGAAAGGCAGAGCAGCACTCTCTGCCCCAGGGGTTTCATCTGCACTGGATGCTGCCTCTGAGCACTGACTCAGGGCCCTTTAGATCTGTTCATCTAATGATGCCTACCCACAAGACTGGCAGAATGTCACAGACATAGTACATGATCAATGAACGTTTCTTATTAATAAATTTAGATTAGTTGGGGAAATTATATTCATCTAAATACCTAGGTTAAAATTCTGTAATTAGAAAAATGTAATTAAGCAAAATATTCTTGAATCTATAGAATAAAATTTATACCAACCAGACAATTGGATACAATGGCACTATTCAAGTGAAGCCATCCATCAACAATTGAATGTCAGTGTAATTGACTTCTTTTCTACTCTGTTTTCACACATGATCCTTCTCCTTCTCCTCTGCCTCCAGGAAATTAGTTCTCTTCTCTTTGTGAAGTCAGAAAAAATATGAAAAATGATTTGCAAATTTTTCCAATTGTAATTAACATACTTTTCTATTAGAAGAAAGACTCAAATTAGGCAATATATTATGGAGGAAATCTCTTAATAAGCCCATGAGGTTTAGAGTAGGTAATTAAGAATTGAAGAATTACTTATAAAAATTTCCATAGGGATTAACTGTACCAGAAAATGCAGTAGATAAAAGTCAGGAGTGAGAATTTCTTGATTAATTACGAAGAAACATTTTTTTATTCCCCCAAAATGACAGAGGACCGTGGAAGGGAAAACCACAAAGAAACTGAGAAGAACCCACAGACATGAGGGCACAACTCTGAGAGTAGTTTTCCACCAGCCAGGGAAATGTTCGAGAAGGCAATGACCAGTAGCATCCAGTGACTTACCATCCAGGGTAAGGATGGAAGAGAATTTGGCATCTAGAAGCCTAAAGCTGTCCTCCCTCACAGCATTCTCAGTGACATGATGGGGGCAAAAGGTGAGTTACAGCATGAGGAGGGAAGAACTTTTAGGAGACAACAAACAGAGAATCTGGAAATTTCTCTATCAAGACCGGAGAGAACTTGGCTTAGAAAGAAGAGGGAAGGCAGAGGATTTGATTCAGGCTAGACTGGAGACTGGTGTTTGGGGTGGGGGGATCAAAGATGCTTCATAAAAGTCAGTAATGGTGAGTCCATGCCAGGTAAGAAAGGATGCTGCTACACAGAGACAGTGGTGGGACTGTACAGAGTGAGGCTTGCAAAGATCAAGAGGCAGGTTTATTGGAAGCCAAGGACAGAGTGGAGCCCAATAGGAGCTTGTGAGCCAAGAGTAAACTGTTCAAACTTATATTTACGGAAGCAAAGAAGACATGGAGCTGCCTCTTCCCAGAAGTTTGAAGTCTAAAGACAGTGTTCAAGGACGCGAGAGCCTTCAGTCTTAGAGGGATTATCCTCAGGGACATTCAACCTGACTAGACTGTCTACACCCCTAATTTGGGAAGGATGTGAACCAGACATCAAAGACATAGGAAATTATGTACATCTTCAGGTACCAAGAGAGTACCCCACAGGCAGTGGCTTCATGAATCTCAGTGAAGTTGAATCAGAAAATTTGTAGAGTTGTTCCAAGCACAATGCCCAGGTTCGGTAAACGGCTTTATCGGTCAGTAGGCCACAGATTGAAAGTTTTGGTACTAACTATGGCTCCTCTCTTGTACCCTAAATAGGTCAGTTGTATCTTCAAAATAAATCCTGAGTCTCACTGCTACCCTTAGTCTATGCTACCATCCCCTCTCCCCTGAAATCTATAAAAGAGCACTTGAACTTGTCCCTGAATTTCCAACATTTTCTCTTTGTCTGTTCTTGATTCCACAGGCAGATGGTTCTTGTGAAATGCAAATCAGATCATGCCACACAGTTCAGTTCAGTTCAGTTGCTCAGTAGTGTCTGACTCTGCGACCCCATGAATCGCAGCACGTCAGGACTCCCTGTCCATCACCAACTCCTGGAGTTCACTCAGACTCACGTCCATCGAGTCAGTGATGCCATCCAGCCATCTCATCCTCTGTTGTCCCCTTCTTCTCCTGCCCCCAATCCCTCCCAGCATCAGAGTCTTTTCCAATGAGTCAGCTCTTCGCAGAAGATGGCCAAAGTACTGGAGTTTCAGCTTTAGCATCATTCCTTCCAAAGAAATCTCAGGGCTGATCTCCTTCAGAATGGACTGGTTGGATCTCCTTGCAGTCCAAGGGTCTTCTCCAACACCACAGTTCAAAAGCATTAATTCTTCGGCACTCAGCTTTCTTCACAGTCCAACTCTCGCATCCATACATGATGACTGGAAAAACCATAGCCTTGACTAGACGGACCTTTATTGGCAAAGTAATGTCTCTGATTTTGAATATACTATCTAAGTTGGTCAAAACTTTTCTTCCAAGGAGTAAGCGTCTTTGAATTTCATGGCTGCAATCACCATCTGCAGTGATTTTGGAGCCCAAATAAATAAAGTTTGACACTGTTTCCAATGTTTCCCCTTCTATTTCCCATGAAGTGATGGGATCAGACGCCATGATCCTCATTTTCTGAATGTTGAGCTTTAAGCCAACTTTTTCATTCTCCACTTTCACTTTCATCAAGAGGCTTTCTAGCTCCTCTTCGCTTTCTGCCATAAGTGGGGTGTCATCTGCATATCTGAGGTTATTGAGATTTCTCCCAGCAGTCTTGATTCCAGCTTGTGATTATTCCAGCCCAGCATTTCTCATGATACACTTTGCATAGAAGTTAAATAAGCAGGGTGTCAATATGCATCCTTGACGTACTCCTTTTCCTATTTGGAATCAGTCTGTTGTTCCATGTCCATTTCTAACTGTTGCTTCCTGACCTGCATATAGGTTTCTCAAGAGGCAGGTCAGGTGGTCTGATATTCCCGTCTCTCTCAGAATTTTCCACGGTTTATTGTGATCCACACAGTCAAAGGCTTTGGCATAGTCAATAAAGCAGAAATAGATGTTTTTCTGGAACTCTCTTGCTTTTTCCATGATTCAGCGGATGTTGGCAATTTGATCTCTGGCTCCTCTGCCTTTTCTAAAACCAGCTTGAACATCTGAAAGTTCATGGTTCATGTATTGCTGAAGCCTGGCTTGGAGAATTCTAAGCATTACTTTACTAGTGTATGAGATGAATGCAATTGCGTGGTAGTTTGAGCATTCTTTGGCATTGCCTTTCTTTGGGATTGGAATGAAAACTGACCTTTTCCAGTCCTGTGGCTGCTGCTGAGTTTTCCAAATTTGCTGGCATATTGAGTGCAGCACTTTCACAGCATCATCTTTCAGGATTTGAAACAGCTCAACTGGAATTCCATCACCTCCACTAGCTTTGTTTGTAGTGATGCTTTCTAAGGCCCACTTGACTTCACATTCCAGGATGTCTGGCTCTAGGTGAGTGATCACACCATTGTGATTATCTTGGTCTTGAAGATCTTTTTTGTACAGTTCTTCCGTGTATTCTTGCCACCTCTTCTTACTATCTTCTGCTTCTGTTAGGTTCATACCATTTCTGTCCTTTTTCGAGCCCATCTTTGCATGAAATGTTCCCTTGGTATCTCTAATT
>SJYX01016404.1:27476-127529 GCA_006410675.1 Oreotragus oreotragus | reverse complement strand
TTTGCATTTCTTTTCCATGGGGATGGTCTTGATCCCTGTCTCCTGTACAATGTCACGAACCTCATTCCATAGTTCATCAGGAACTCTGTCTATCAGATCTAGGCCCTTAAATCTATTTCTCACTTCCACTGTATAATCATAAGGGATTTGATTTAGGTCATACCTGAATGGTCTAGCGGTTTTCCCTACTTTCTTCAATTTAAGTCTGAATTTGGAAATAAGGAGTTCATGATCTGAGCCACAGTCAGCTCCCGGTCTTGTTTTTGTTGACTGTACAGAGCTTCTCCATCTTTGGCTGCAAAGAATATAATCAATCTGATTTTGGTGTTGACCATCTGGTGATGTCCACATGTAGAATCTTCTCTTGTGTTGTTGGAAGAGGGTGTTTGCTATGATCAGTGCATTTTCTTGGCAAAACTCGATTAGTCTTTGCCCTGCTTCATTCCATATTCCAAGGCCAGATTTGCCTGTTACCCCAGGGGTTTCTTATTCTCCCGGGACTCCCCACCCCACCCGGGAAGAAGTAAGCTCCTTTCTGTGGACTCACAGACCTGGCTCGGCTGGTCCCCTTCACTGCCATGTCCGCTCTGCTACGTCGGCTCTTCCTTCAATGTATCAAGCATGTACCTGCCTCAGGGCCTTTGCACTTATGAGCTGTCTGCCTGAAGATGATCAACCGGGACAGCTGGCTTTCTCACCTCATTCAGCTCAACTTCTTAAAGAGTCTTCCTGACCACACTCCTAAAGAACAGCCCTGTGACCTGCCCCTCACTGAGCTGAACCTGTCCTCAGAGCTCTTCCTACCAACTGATGTCTTATCATATTCTGGCTCCTCCATTAGAAGGTAAAGCTCATGACAGCAGGGTCTGCGTCTGTATTGTTGACCGTCATGTATCCCCAGCTCCTAGGAAAGCCTCTGATGATAGTGAAGCCTCAACAACTATTTGCTGTTGGACTGACTTAATAACAGAAAGACAGAACCTAACAGTTACTAATTTATTCCCCATTTTACAGGGGGAGACAATCAATGCAGTGTATCTAAGGTGTCTGGAGTCCAAATATAGTGCAGAAATAACATAATATTCTACATTAATTCTATTTCAAGTGAATTTTTTTCAAAGACTCTATCCTCCTGGCTTTAAGTGCTCCCAAGATTCAAGGACCCTTAGCTTCTCGGCTCACGGTCTGCTTGCTCATTTGCTTATTTAGATACCCTGCCATGCTGTTTTGCAATGCACAAAAAAATGGAAGCAGAGATAGTAATGGTTATTTCCTGAAAGAGAAACTTCTTGTCTCGTAAAGATTATAAAAGTTCTTTATTTAGTGTTTATTTATTTAGTCCAGGTTTTCAAGAACCTTAGCAAGTACTCATGCAACGTCATTTGCTGATGGAATTACTTCTCCTGCCTAAATTCTCAACAGTCTTTGGGGAACAACTTGGGGTGACGCAGTCCCCTGATCTTGAGTTTCCATAGTCTTCATGGACAGAGACACACCATCAGTCTTTACAGTGAAATGAAATCAACAGTGCTCTACCTTCCTGCCCAGCCTGATTGCCTTTGTGGCTAAAAACCATGCCTGGTTGTTGGGTCAGAGAGATGCAAATGGACTGCTGGGGCTGAATCAGCAAACTCTGTTCCGTGTGTACACACTGATGCTGAGAGGATAACAAAAAGATCCCAGAAACAATGAGCTCCAGGCACATGATTCTGGATGCGTGTGAATGTTCAATTCTGATTTACACTCTGGTAATGAAAACGAGGCCGAGAAATGCCAAGAACACACAAAGCATTTACTATCAACGCATTTTTTGCTGCAATTGTTTAGGTACTCTTTTAATCAAGCTGTAATTGCTGTTGGGAAATTAACACGGAGGCACCTCTCTACAATCATGCAAACTCTAATTACCCTCACAGTCTCCAAAGAGTGCCACGTGGCACTGAAACAAAACTTCAAAATTGAAAATATGCTCCCCCAAAGAGATTTTTCAGCTTCAACACCACATTATTTCATTAAGGAGGTCCTATTTTGAAAGACAAGTATCCACAGAACTGAGGTCAGTCTCCCCATGAATTGTTTGAATCCCTATCTTCAGACACTTCATCAAGCATGCATTCACCTTGACTGGTGTACCTCTGGGGATGGTGAACTTACTACTTATTAAGGAAGTCCTCTAGCAAACTGAACTCTGCCTTCTGGTAAATTCCATCCAAGATCTAAGATCTGTCTTTCAGAGCTACACATTCTACATGTAACTTTTCTCCCACTTGACAGGTTTTCAGATGCTTAGAGAGGCCCTAGAGAAGTATGTTAGGCCTGGATACAGTATTGAAAATGGGATGTCTTAGATGGAGTTCCCAGAAAAGTTTGTGAGATGAAGGCAAGTGATGTAATAAGAGTTCAGGGGAGACAAATAAGGAAGTGCAGGACAAGGAAGGAGGAAGGAATCTAAACAAGTGGGAATTTTCAGGCAAAATCCACAGAACCCTCAAGGTAAGAAAAGCTTCAGAGCTGCTCATCCTGAGTCAGGCTTTCACACTGCCACCCTGAGAGTCATCGGTCAAGGATGGCCCTAGACTGGGGGAGAGTCAGGATAAACTCTCAGGCGTTGCGACACTGCACATGTCAGCAGAGCATTTCAGCATCTCGTGGGACACTCTTCAAAGGAAAGCTACAGATGCCCACCCTCAGAGGCAACTGCACCTGATACCTGGAGACATTTTCACACAATGGGAAAACCAGATCTGAGGTGGCTCTTCTTAGAGCAGTAATGTTTTTGGCTACGAAAATAATAACTGGAAGTCATCTGTTGCTACTGCAGCTGCTAGGTCGCTTCAGTCGTGTCCGACTCTGTGCGACCCCATAGATGGCAGCCCACCAGGCTCCCCCGTCCCTGGGATTCTCCAGGCAAGAACACTGGAGTGGGTTGCCATTTCCTTCTCCAATACATGAGAAAAAAAGTGAAAAGTGAAAGTGAAGTCGCTCAGTCGTGTCCGAAGTCATCTAGCCAACTGTAAGAACTCCAGCAGCTTTCTCTCACTTCGCCATGAGAAAGCATGAAGCAAAGCTCTCATCCCCCAAGTAGAAGATGGAAAGGCACTTCCCTGGAAAACTGATCAGCTCGACAGAAAAATCCAGAAGTGCTGAAGGTTTGAGACTTGCTGAATGAAGAAGCTGGGTCAACCTACAGTGAGTGTGTAAATACACAGCCCATGAGTACACACACACACACACACACGCTCAAACGTAAAACTCTTAAACAATCAAGGAGTACCATTAACTTAAAGAAAGCTTGTAAGCCAGAGATCAAAGGCAACAAAAATAAAAAATAAATAAATAAACTTGTGGGAAATCAAAGCAATGTTTAAAAAAAAGAGCGCTGTAANTACACAGCCCACGAGTACACACACACACACACACACACGCTCAAACGTAAAACTCTTAAACAATCAAGGAGTACCATTAACTTAAAGAAAGCTTGTAAGCCAGAGATCAAAGGCAACAAAAATAAAAAATAAATAAATAAACTTGTGGGAAATCAAAGCAATGTTTAAAAAAAAGAGCGCTGTAACTGCCATTCTCAGAAAGCCAAGAGAAATTATTTTACCCATGAAATAAGAATCAGAGGCTATAAAAAGGGAGTCGTCATAAAATAGGAACAATAAAAAAAAATCTTAAAGTTAAAAAGCAGAGAGCAGAAATGAAAGATTCCATAACAATTTTGGGAGATCAAATAGAGGAAGAAAAGGTCAGAGAGGTAGGAAATAAAGAGACAAGAAAATTAAAGCACAATTCCAAGAGGTCCAACCTTCTAGAAGAGAAGTGTTCCAGAATAGAGGACTGAGACAGCCATGGGGAGAAAATCACCTTTAAAATCTCAACCATCAGATTTCCTAAACTGTTAGACCGTAGAGCAAAGCTTTCAAAATTCAGAAGAAAGATGGCTTCCAAACTAGAATTCCATTTCCAACCAGACCATCCATTAAGCCTGAAGGTAGAATAAGACATTCTTAGCTATACAAGTTCTCCAAACTGTAGTTTCATGCATGATTTTCTCTGCACACTTGAGAGCATGTGCTCCACATATACAGACAAAATATTTATAGTTTTATTTATATAGCAAAGCAGGAAGAAGACAAAATGAGATTCAAGATACAGAGGCTCCAACATGGGAGAAAGGGAATACTAAATCGCGATTAAGGAGATAGAGGATTAGTGCCAAGAAGTAAACCTGGAAGGCAGACAGATCTGGTGGTAGTGAAAGAGTAAAAAACAACAAAAGGGATGAAGGCTGTCTCCACAAAAAGGATAAAAGAGAGCGATCAGTTGATGGGTTAGAATATATTGAGAGAAGATTTATACTTCTGGTGAATTGTTTGGGTATATATACATTAGCACTAGAAAACTAAGCAGACATATAAAGCAATAATCAGTTCTAGTGGAAATAAAAAGATGTACAAGAAAAGACATGTGATCATAGTACACTAGCTGGCTCAGTCTAAATTACACCCCTATGATGAGGTCAATATTACATATTGAATATGCTACCTGAAAAATGATGATGTAAGTGTTGGGGAGGATGTGAGAAGCAAGGAAAGTGTAGGAGGAAGGCATGGGCAAGACAGTTTAGGGTCTTCACCTTCAACAACAGTGGGTCAACAGACAACCTCTAGAACTAACAAGAAAAAAAAGAATCAAGACATAAAAGTATGTATTAGCTTTCTATCACTGCTGCAACAAATTACCAAGAATGTAGTAGCTTAAAACAACACAAATTTATCATCTTACAGTTCTGAAGGTTGAAAGTTTGAATTGAGTCTCTTTGGCCTAGAGTCAAGGTGTCCGCAGGGCTGTGTTCCCTCTGGAGGATCCAGGGAAGAATCTACTTCCTTGCTTCTCACACTCCTAGTGGTTGCCTACCTTCTTTGACCTGTGGCTTTCTTGTCTCATTTTCAAAGCTTGAAATGATGAGTCAAGTCTGACACAACTTTTGCCTCCTTCTTATACTTTTAAGGTCCCTTGTGATTACCTTGGACCCATCCAGATAATCCTGGGTTATCTCCCTATTTTAAAGTGAATGGATTAGGAATCTTAATTCTTCTGTCAATTTTAGCTCCCCTTCATTGCATAATCTAACATATTCACAGTTTCCAAGAATTCAGACTTGGACATCTTTGGGGGCCATTATTCTGCCAACCACAGAGTGAAAATGTATTACTGGGAAAAGTGATATGAAACCACGAAAGAGTGGAAAATATCTCCTCTTAGACGAATTGAGGTTAGGGAGGGGTAGGGTGGAGGGCAGCTGTTTTTCCTTATAAACTAGTACTGCTATTTGTCTTTAAAGAAAACCCTAAGTTAATGTATAACTTTAGTAAAAACAACAATTAAATTACCAAACAAAACTGTCATAGCCAGGAAGGAATTTTAAACCAGCCAGAGACATAATCAAATTTACCTTTAAGCAAGCTCCCACTTAAAGATGATTCAGAGGTGACGGTTAAAAACTTAAACGCACCCATCAGTGATAGGCCTGGGGAAACAGCTCAGCAAGATAAAAGAAATGTCTCTACTGATGTCTGAACAGTATGATCAAAACTCTGGCAAGGAAATCTGAAAAGAAAAGAGAACAGAAAGATGGCATGTTTACATCAGCCATCCGGAAACTTCAGAATCTGTACGTGGGCTCAGCTCCCCAGTCACATCTGCCTGACCTCTTAGCATAGCCCAGAGCTCCCTGGGGAAGGGGCCAGGCCTCCATTATGACCAGGTTTAAGCAAGCACTTGCTATGCCCTTGCACAGAGAGTGACACACAGTTTGTAACTACAAAGTCATCTCTATCAGGTCTCCTGAAGTTCTCATGACAGCCGTGGCACTAACAGAGCTTTTTTTTTTTTTTCGTTCTTTTGGCTGCTGCCTTCCAAATATTTCCTTAATGTAAAATTAACGCAAACTTCAGCAGCAAGACAAGGAAAATCAGACCTGAAGAGTTAATGGTCCATTGAAACTAACACTGACTCCTTTCACTGGCTTTTTACATTATTGTATCATAAAGATAATGGGCAGTGAATCATTCGACCAAGAAGGAAATAGTTCAAAGTTAAAATTCTTCCAGTTCAATTCCCAGCATTAAATATGTTTGTGTGTTGGATGTGACAGCAACAGCTAACAAAGGAGAGTGTTCACGAGGCTGAAGTAAACGTCTTCTCACCTTTGTTTTATAAATGAAGAAACTGAGTCTTGAAAAGATTACAGAGCCTGTGAAGGACAATCAGCTAGTGGGTGTTTCAACCGCTCGTCTCTCGGATCCTCAGATGTGTACTCCTCTGCATCGTGCTGCCTTTGGGGCAATGTGGCTCAAACCCTTTCACAGGCAGGGGTTCAAAAACACCAATTAGAGCAGGGCCCAGCTTACAAGTCAGGAGCAACATTACTAGCAGAGAACATGGCACCATTGTGTGGGTGTCATGAAAACCACCATCATCCACGGAAGAACCAGACATCTCAGAATAATAAGCCACCCTGTAGAGCCCCGCCCTCCATTTGCTGCCTCTGATCCCTCCAAGTATCCTCTGGCAAAGAAGAGATCCTAAGGGTCAGGGGCTTAAGAGAAATTCGAGAGACACATATCTAACCTTGACTTTTTTCAAAATCCAGTGCATGTTATGAGAAGTGTAGCCGTGGGTGCATCTTTGTGGCCAGACAGCTAGGTCCATCCAGGTGAAGGCTCATCAGCATCCATGGAAATCAGGGTCCAAGATGCTGACCTGGTGCAGGATGGACACATAGAATTCCCCGGCACTGCCTAGTGGCATCGTCAGCAATGCATTTACTGATGCCACCTTCATTTCCCTTAAAATATTGCAAAGTGAATTGGGAGTGTGAGGGTATTATTTAGTCAACTTTCTGCAGACAGGCTGCCCCCAAGAGCAGGAGTTGGCTGATTTTTCTGTAAAGGGACAGACAGTAAATATTTTAGGATTTGCAAGCAGTACAGTCTGTGACATGACTATGTCACTCCATGTCTGTAGTGTGAAGCAGGTATGGACGATATATAAATGAATGCATATGGCTGTATTTTGATAAAGCTTTATTTATGGACACTGAAGTTGGACTTGAATTTTCGTATGTCACAGAATATTATTCTTTGTTGTTTTTCCCAACCATTAAAAAATGTAAACATTATTTTTTTTTTCACTCACAGGATGTAGAGAAACAGGCAGCAGGGCAAATATGCCAACCCCTGCCCAGATGATCCCAGTTTCCTTCCAGGCAGGGGCAGCCTCCTGTTTGTTTCTTTTCTTGGATCATTATACATCATGAACAACTTCAAACCACTTTTAGGCTTCTGTCCTTTTAGGAAACAGTATTCATGACTCCCGCTTGCTTGATCAAGTCACAATGGCAAGAGCAATTATTACTGCCAAGGACAAGAGCAGCAGTCCATCAGGAAAGAACAAGGTGGTGGAAGAAAAGAATAAATCAATTATTTATCCTCTAAAAGGAAGAAGAAGGTGAAAACAGAAATGAGGAAATACACAGGTAAATACAAATCTATTGCAGGTTATACTTTCCGCCTAGTTGTTCCACCCTGAGGCTAGAGGTGGATACTCTTCCATATCTCTGTCCTCTTCTCACATTTTCAGTGTGCCATCTTTGGCAGGGCCTTAGATAAGTCATTTTTGCTTTTAAAGTCCCACTCTCCACTAGGTAAATTGAGGACATTAGCATAGGTCTCTTCTTATCCCCAAAGACCCTATCGGTCTATCCTTCCTTTACAGAAGAATAGTCTCCAGATTCTCCCTGAGCATCCTTTCCCCAACTGCTCAGACCATGAGGTCTGGAGGGAGCTCTACATCCACCTCTGGGAGTGGGCCGGACGCACCATCCAGGCCCAAGCCCATCAGCATGTATATTTCCCCAGCCACCGTGGTTGGTTCAGGAGGAGGCCTGAGACCCAGTCAGTGAGATCAGCATCACTTCTAATGAAAATCTCAGAGCAGCAGCAGGTGCTTTTAATCTGAACACAAAGAAGATGTTAGATTTAGAGTTGTCACCTCCAATAGAGAACCTGAAATTGCTGAGGACAACCAGACAGAATGAAGTTAACATCATGAAAGGCAGAACCAAGAAATGGAGGAAACCAAAACTTTGCATTACTGGTGCCCTGAATTCACCAGCATCCTGAACTTTTCAGGGATATAAATAAACAAAAATCTTTTATGGCTTCAGCCAATTGAAACTGGGTTTTCTGTCGCTTTCATCCAAAAGAATCCTGACACCAGAGCTGAGAGTGTTTTTGAGACTGTCTTTACTGGGAGCCAAGCTAAAATTTGAGACTGCCTCTCCCAAATGATAGACAATATAAATTACAGCATTATCCCCTCCGCCCTACTGTCTACTTCAGCACAGACTGGCAGTCTGTTACACAACTGGATGTGGATACCCACCCTTGTTCTTTCTTCCATCTCTGTGTATGAATAAGGAAAACAAGAATTATTTTAAAAGGAATTCTTCTGAACGTTTCTATTTACCCAGCACACACAGATCATTTCACATTTAGCAGGCACTCGATAAACACTTAATGAATGATGGAATAAAGGAAAGAACATTTCTTGTGCAGACTAATGCTTAGTTTCTTTTCTTTTCTTTAATGCTTCCAACAGAACAAACAGCAGACAAAAGCTAAGAAGAAAGGAGATGATTGATTTTATTGAGTTACCCTTGGTACAGGACACATCTGGTGGAGCGGGTTCTGGCCTTTCTGATGTAAGAGGGACACAGGGTACTTGGAGAGGGTACAAAGATTAAGCTAACGAGGGGTTGGAAAGCATAACACGTTTAGCCAGCGTAAAAGACCTGACAGCAGCAAAGAACAGCTGGAGGCACTTGTGCTGCTGAGCTGCGCTCAGTCGCTCACCTCTGACCCTGCGGCCTCCCGGACGGCAGCCCACCAGGCTTCTCTGTACATGCTAGGCAAGAGTACTGGGATGGGTTGCTGTTTCCTCCTCCAGGGGATCTTCCCAGCTCAGAGACTGAAGCCGAGCCTCAGCCATCTCCTGCACTGGCAGGGGGATTCTTTACCACTGTGCCACTTGGGAAGTCCACAAAGAAACCCTTACTACCGAGACGCAGATGTGTAGAGCGGACTTTTGGACTCTGAGGGAGAGGGAGAGGGAGAGGGAGGGATGATTTGGGAGAACAGCATTGAAATATGTATACTATCGTGTAAGAAATGAATCTCCAGTCTATGTTCGATGCAGGATGCAGGATGTTCGGGGCTGGTGTATGGGGATAATCCGGAGGGATGATGTGGGGTGGGAGGTTGGAGCAGGGGGTTCATGTTTCAGAGTTCATGTAAACCCATGATGGATTCACGTCAATGTATGGCAAAACCAATACAGTACTGTAAAGTAAAAAAAAAAAAAAATTAAAAAATTAAAAATTAAAATTAAAAAAAGGAAAAGAAAAGAAACCCTTACTACCTAACGAATGTACAGAACCCGAGAGTTTAGAGTCAATCTCGTCTCAAACTCTGCTCACTTTACAGAAAGGGAAATTGAGGCTTCCAGAAATATAGTAATAGGGGAAAATGTCAAGATGTCTGAGATGCATTCTCGAATTTTAGTTTTCAAACTGTGGGTTTTAAACCTATTAGTTGATTGTGAAATTAACTAGTGGGTTTTGATCATTGTTTTTTATTAATGAATGAAAATTAGAATAGAAAAAATTCAAGCATATTTTTTGTAAGAGTAAGTATTTTTGCATACAACTTTGTTTTAGTTTATACACACACACACACACAAATGTACAGATTTTGTACTGAGTCAGGATGTAAAATGTATCTCACACTCTAAATCAAGTTTTGTAAAGTTTGTAAACCATGGATCTAGGCAGATGATAGCTTTGACTGATCATCCACTATGTCCAGATTCAGCAGAGAAAATCTGTCCAGTGCTCAAACCTCATGCTTGTAACAGTGAGTACAAATCTGACCAATCATCATAATCACCAGGGAAGATTTATTTAATACAGATTCCTGAGTGCCACTTCCAAAGATTCTTGAAATCTGGAATGACTTTTGAATTTTTTAAAAGTTTCTCAGGAAATACTCATGCACTGACTAGTTTTGGGATCAGACATCCCTTGGAAGGAGAAAAGTCAGCAAAGGACCAGTCTTCGTTGGACCCGTCTACAAAGTGCTGTGGGAGTGAGCAGAGAAAGTCACCTCAGTCTGTCATTTGGGACACTGACACATGTGGCTCCTGTGGATTGCAATGTTTGCATCAAGTACCATCCAAGGTTGTTTATAAACAGAGATCTGTTTCCTGGATACCTAGAGACGTCAATGGGAGAGGCTAGCGTTATTCTGATGCCAAAACCAGACAAATGCAGAAAAGAAAAACAAAAGCAAAAACTAAAGACAAATATGTCTTATAAATACAGGCGCAAAAATCCTCAACAAAATACTAGTAAGTCGAATTCAGCAACATATAAAAAGCATTGTCCACTACAAGCAAGTGGAATTTATTCCAAAGAATACAAGTTTGGTTTAATGCCCCCCACATCAATGAATGTAATATATCATATCAATAGAATAAAAAACAAAATATATATGATTAGTTCAATTTATACAGAAAAAGCATTTGATAAAGCCTAGCAACCTTTCCTCATAAAGACTCTCAACCAACTAGTAATAGGAGGGAATTTCCTCAACTGATTAAGGGGATCTTTGAAAAGCCCACAGGTAACATAAAACTTAAGAGTGAAAGTAAGATGCTTTTCCCCAAAAGTCAGAAATAAGACAAGAATATTTGTTCTTGTCACTTGTCGTCAACACTGCTTGAAATTATAACCAGAGATATTAGGCAAGAAAAAGAAGTAAAGAAAACCATATTAAAATTAAAACTATCTCTTCTCACAGGTGGCATGATCTTGTATGTAGAAAATGCTAACAAATCCACCAGAAAAAAAAGTATTAGAACAAATAGATGAGTCCAGCAAGGTTGTAGGATACAAGGTCAATATGCAAAAAGTGAAAGTATTCCTATACACTGACGATGACAAATCTAAAAATGAAATGAAGAAAACAATTCCACTTACAAGAGCACCTAAAATAATAAAATCCTTGCAAATATATCTACCAGAAGAAGTATAAAACTTTTACTCTAAAAATTATAAAGCATTGTTGAAAAACTCAAGATCTAAATAAATGGGGAAACATCCCTTGGTCATGCAGCAAAAGAATTAAGATTGTTAAAATAACAATACTTCTTAAAGTGATCTACATATTCAGAGTAATTCTTATTAGAAACCCAACTGGTTTCTTTTTAGAAACTGACTAATCCTAAATTTCATACAGAATTCCAAAGGACCCAGAACAGTGTCAAAACAATCTCAGAAAAGAACAAAGTTGAAGGAATCACACTTCTGACTTCAAAACTTACTACAAAGCAAGAGTAGCAGTGTGCTATTGGCATGTGATAGACTGGCAGCAGCGTGATACTGGTAACAGCGTGACCCAAAGCAGCAATGTGGTGCTGGCGTAATGACAGGTGTAAGGAATGCAACTGAGAGGCAATAAAAAACCCTGTGTATCTACGGTTACCTGATGTCTACAAGAGCACTAGGACCATTCAGCGGAGAAAAAGGAACCTTCCAACAAACGGTACTGGGAAGACTGGATCGTTATAAGAAGAGAATGAAGTTGTAGTCTTCAGTTCAGCTCCGTTCAGTTCAGTCGCTCAGTTGTGTCCAACTCCTTGCGACACCATGAACCGCAGCACGCCAGGCTTCCCTGTCCATCACCAACTCCTGGAGTTCACTCAGACTCGCGTCCATCGAGTCAGTGATGCCATCCAGCCATCTCATCCTCTGTCGTCCCCTTCTCCTCCTGCCCCCAATCCCTCCCAGCATCAGAGTCTTTTCCAATGAGTCAACTCTTCTCATGAGGTGGCCAAAACCAATAGAGTACTGTAAAGTAAAATAAAGTAAAATGGAAGCTCTTTAAAAAAAATTTTTTTTAATAAATAAATAAATACCAAAAAAAAAAAATGTAAGAACTCAAACCATAAAACTTTCAAAGCAAGAGTAAGCCATGGTCTCCGATCTGGCAATGGATTCTTTTTTAATATAAATAGGATATTGTTAATTAATCAATTAATTGTATTTGGCTGCAGCAGGTCTTAGTGGCAGTGCACAGGATTCTTTGGTGCATCACGTGGGATCTTTCCATGTGGTACATGGGCTCAGTAGTTGCGGCACACAGGCTTAGTTGCTTTGTGGAAAGTGGGATCTCAGTTCCCTGACCAAGGATTGAACCTGCATCCTCTGCATTGCAAGGCAGTTCTTTAACACTGGGCCACCAGGGAACTCCCTGGTTTCTTAACTATGTCATCAAAAGCACATGTAACAAAATAAGAAATAGATAAATTAGATTTCATTGAAATTAAAACCTTCATGTTCCAAAGGACACTATCCAAAAAGTAGAAAGATGACCCACAGAATGGGAGAAACTACCTTCAAATCATTTACATACCTAATACAAGACTTGTGTATATTAATAGGACATACAAAGAACTCTTACAACTCAATAACAGAAAGACAAGAAAAATTACAAATGGGCCAAAAATCTGAATAGGTATTTCTCCAAAGAAGATATACAAATGGCCAAAGAGCACATGAAAAGACGCTCAGCATCATTAGTCATCAGATAAATGAAAATCAAACCCACTGAGATACCACTTCACCCAGAAAATGGCTATTATCTAAAAGACAGATAGCAAGTGTTTGTGAGGATATGAAAAAATCAGAAATTTCATACACTGCTGGTGAGAAGGTAAAATGATACCGCTACTTCTGGAAAGGGCTTCCCAGGTAGTTCAGTGGTAAAGAATCCGCCTGCCAGTGCAGTAGACTCGGGTTTGATCCCTGTGTCAGGAAGCTCCCTTGGAAAAAGAAATGGCAACGCACTCCAGTATTCTTGCCTGGGAAATCCCAGACATTGGAGCCTGGTGGGCTGCCACCCATGGGGTCGCAAGAGTCAGACACGACTTAGTGACCCACCAGCAGCATCACTTTCGGAAAACAGTCTGAAAAGAGAAGTCCTGATACACGCCACAGCAAAAATGAACCCTAAAGCCTGGTGCTGAGTGAAGGAAGCCACGCAGAAAAGATCACATAGTGTGTTATTCCGTTTACGTTAGATCTCTTGATTTACAGGAACAAAAGTAGATGGTGGTTTCCAGGGCCTGGGGTCTTGGGGAAAATGAGGAGTGACTGATAATGGATATAGGGTTTCTTTTTGCAGTTGAAAAGTATTGAATTAATTCTAATGATAGTTGCACATCTCTGTGAACATAATAAAAACCACTGAATTACACAGTTTCTGTAGCTACACAAATTACCTCTCAAAAAAGCTATTAAAACAAGCAAACAAAAAAGAACTCTCTAGACTGGGAAGAGCAGACTGTGCCAAGGGAAAGTGCATCTTACAGAAAGCTTGCTTCATGGCAAAACAGGTCTCTACAGAGACCGGGTCTAGGAACTCAAGGAGGCTGGACAGAAAGGTGACAGGCAGAGGCAGGAAGGGCGGGCAGTAGAAATTGCCTAGTCCCCATTACAAAACAATCGGGCGTCTGGATTCCACACAGAGTTTTTGACAGATACTCTTTGATATGTAGTTTCTATGCAAGATGACTTGGGGGTTTGAGTCATTTAACACTAGAGTTGCTTCCGCACATGTCATAATCCTTTAGAAGGACAATCCTTGAGATCAGAGCCCCCACTGTCTCCAGAGGGTCCCTACGTCTCCAGTGGCACATATTAGGTGCTCAACAAAGATTTGTGGAAGGATAGAGTTTGCTTAAAAGTGACACCTCTGTCCAAGTAGGTTGTATGACACCCATATGTCCCATGTGCTCTGCCATCACTTTCTTTTTCTGTGGGATGGAGATTAGGGTAGTGTGCCATGTGGATTAAATAAACTAATACATGTCTAGCACTTAGCCATCTGCCTGAAATGAAGAAAGCGCTGAGTATCAGGACATCATTGTACTATCATAGTTATTGCTGCTATTATTTCTGTTGCTGCATGTAATGATTACTCAGTAAATCTTGATTCACTCAATAAAGAGTTGAAGCATAAAAAAGAAATCACCTGTCAGGGAAGATTTTTAAGTTCCGGGCCCACAAAGCTGGAGGCTTTCTCTGCAGGTCTTAAAAATCTATAATGATAGTCTGTCTGCACTATAAGCATGGCCCTGACTTAAATTAGGGAGAAGATGAAGGAACATTCAAGGATCCTCCCAGCGCACAAGTTACACATGGCATCTACACACAGCATGAGTGAAAAGAGCTCACTCATCAAACAGGGCCGCAGAACATTTCCCCAGGTTTTGTTTTTTTTAGGGAGAAGCAATAGTTCAGATGAAACTGGCTCTTTACTGACCAAATGCATTGCTCAGCAGCACCTCTGGAATATCTGACTCCCTAACAAGGTTTTCCTAGGATGCATCATGCTGACACGTATACTGGATGCTCCTTCTGTTTTATTCCATTCTGGCAAGCGCGGGCTCCAGACATCAATACGAGGGTTTGAGGAGCCAACTCTTCCTCGATTACACCTTGTTGTTGTTCAGCTACTAAGTTGTGTCTGACTCTTTGCAACCCCATGAACTGAAGCACACCAGATTCCCTGTCCTTTACCATCTTCTGGAGTTTGCTCAGACTCATGTCCTTTGAGTCGGTGATGCCATCCAACCATCTCATCCTCTGACGCCCCTTCTCCTCTTGCCCTCAAGCTTTCTCAGCATCAGGGTCTTTCCCAGTGAGTTGGCTCTTTGCATCAGGTGGCCAACTTAGTTGCACAATTTTTAGACCCAAAGCCTGCATCGGGCATCAGCCTTGGTAAAGCCATGGACAGTCCTTTATCGGGCTTTTCCCAGTGAGCGTGAGGCGCTCCCCTCCCACCCTCATCACATACACTGTGGGATTGGAGTGATCAACGTGGCGCTTGAATGACCCAGTCTTGAACTAGTGCCTTCTCACAGGTACCTGGTCACAAGTGTGGCATAAGTGTGACATCTGTCTTGACAGAGGTAGCACATTATTTGACATTTATTCATATTTTCATTGCTGATAGGATGGGAAGTAGGAAATAAAATTTTTTTTAAGCCCAGAACAGCTCACCCATGACAATGTGTGAAACAGAAAACTGCTATTGTAGAGAGGGTGCTTGTTGGATTCTTGTGGGTAAAATTAGAGACTTGTCAATGAACAGGACTGGCACCTGCTCATTCTGAAAGGTGAGTCAGGGGACCACTGGCGGCAATTTGCTACTGTTTCATACAAACCAACAAAAGTAATCAAAATCAATGTATAACCTTGTGTTACTCTTCTTTCTTTACATAGCCTTTTGAGAGAATTTCACATGAGGAAACAAGTACAGCAAGAAGAATGGTTTACAGTCCATTGCCACGCTATACCTTCATGCATCTTGGAATACTGGGCACAACAAACTCAGCCTGGCTGAGGACCTGCCGTAACACAGCTTGTTCCTTCTCCTAAACAGCCAACGACTGCCTTTTCTACTTGAAAGATGTAAAAATGATCTGAATTTTGCCTCTGACATTTTCATAAAAATCACAAACATTTCCTCAGCAAGTTCTGATACATATCCATACATGTGACAACCCCAAATCTAGTGCAAAGATAAAAAGAACCATGCTTGACCTCCAAGACCTGGGTTTGAGCCCCAGCTCTGCCCTGTAATAGCCAGGAGTTTATGGTGTTTCTCACCTCTTTGAACGTCAGGTCCCTCCTTATCAAATGAGGATATCTTCATTTAAAATCCCCCTGGCAGGATGCTTGTAAGGATTAAGTGAGAGGAGGGAGGTAAGCGATGCCTTCAGGCTGTTGCTTCCAACGTCTCACATGCTTTCTGTGTTCATTTCATAATCATCGTAAAAATGCAGTTCTCTTGGCTTAGTGCCAATCAACACAAGGCGATTATAACTATTGTCCAAGGTAGAAGAGCTCCTGCTTCACTTACTGGACATTCTTAAGTTTTGCATTTGGATGCTCTGAATCAGCAGGGACTGGTAACCGATCCAGGACCTAGGCTGTATCTGTGGCCTTTGTAACCCAGGTGGTCCCAGTGGAGATCCTTTACTTTATAGGAAAGTCCAGCAGAGGATGGAAAATGTGTAATCTCAGTATAATCCAGGGGAGTCAAATGTCCGTTAGGCTGTCCCACTGGGGTCTGGACCTCAGTCCAGGATGTGACCTTCCCCTTTGTTGCTCCAGGAATTTCGTTTCAGTAGATTTGGTTAGTTCCTGGAGCTGGGAAAACCCTGGATAATGAACTTTCAGTAACTAAACTCATAAAAGAGTAGTAGATAACCAGAATGCCAATGTATGGATTTTTAATGAGAAACAATAAACTGTTAAAAGACTAGAATGATCCCATTGGTAGGTCAATACATTCCTTCCCTGAAATAAAGGGAAACCACATTTGAATTGGGTGACGATTGAGTCAGAAAACGGAATATCATGTTGTTTAGGCATCTTCTTCATAAAAGATATTTTGAGGCATTCTCCCCCATTCTGGAGTAGATAGAGAGTTCTAGAGAATGCCGTTGCTCAAACTGTTTAGTTAAGTCTTCTGGAAAATATTAAGTACACGGAGAACATGTCCTTTTTCTGTCTCTCAAATGTGTGCTTGGCCTCCATACTAGGCATTGTGCCAAGTGTTTTAGTGACATTTCTATTCAACCCTTCCATCAATGGTATGAGGAAAGGTGTATCATTATCATGGGATCACATAAACAGAAATTTAAGAGGAGACATTTGCTCATAGACACACTGCATGCTAAGTCACTTCAGTCGTGTCTGACTGTGCAACCCTATGGACTGTAACCTAACAGGGTCCTTTATCCATGGGGTTCTCCAGGCAAGAATACTGGAGTGGGTTGCTATGCTCTCCTCCAGGGGATGTTCCTGACCTAGGGATCGAACCCAGGGTCTCTTATGTTTCCTGCATTGGCAACCAGGTTCTTTACCACTAATGCCACCTGGGAAGCCCCATAAAGACATGCTGGTAAGTGGAAAAACCAGGATCCACACTCAGTCTGAGTAGTCTGATCCACATTCCCAACTATGAAATTCTACCATCCACATGTGCCAAGTTGCTTCAGTCATGTTTGACTCTCTGCGACCTTATGGAACGTAGCCCACCAGCCTCCTCTGTCCATGGGATTCGCCAGGCAAGAATACTGGAGTGGGTCACTATGCCCTCCTCCAGGGGATCTTCCTAACCTAGGAATTGAACCAGTGTCTCCTGTGTCTCCTGCATTGGCAGGCAGATTCTTTACCACTAGCACCACCATCCATATTGGACTAAATTACTACAGCCAACCTTTGACCGCACCGACCTCTGACTTTCTTCTTGGTGTGTCCTACACTCCCCAGGCACCTGTCAACTCACCATTTATAAAGTGTCTGATTAAAAGGATGCCTTAAAGTCTGATCTCATCTAAGATACGCTGACTTAATTGAACTATGCTTAATTAAATCTCTCCTCCTTCAGTGTGTCTTCCTAGAAAAAAAGGAAAAAAATATAGCCACAGATAGTCAAAACTTGGAAAGACCATCAAATCATGTGATCCAGATTTACTCTTTTATGGATACAGAAAATGAGATCTAGAGAGGTTAAGCACTTAGCCCAAGGTTTTTCTTTATGTAATGCTCATCAAACACGTATTGAGTGCCTACTAAGCACAAGGTAAAAATACAAATTGTTGCTTTGATTCTTCAAAACATAGCCCTTAATTCTTTCTCCAGCAACTGTTCTCCATCCTATACTACAGCAGTTCCAAAAAAAGATAGAGTTCTGGGTATTTTTTAAACCAAAATGTAACCTCTCCCCCTGATAATGCAATGTAAAGTGTGCTTTGGGTCCAATTGCCTGTCACCCCCTGTCATCAAGTTAGGATTTCTGTCCCTCGAGATATCTTGAGCTGTAACTGATTACTCTTGCCCAATGCTCACTGCCACATGGATGTCCCGAGGTCAGGTCCTAGTGGACCACACTGATGCCATGTTGGGGTGAGGCCTGGGAGGATCCTGATGTTACAAGTCACTCCTCACTATATTTCTTAACCCATTCAACAGCTCTGTATGAATAGCTCCAACTGGTTAAGGAACTAAACATTAAAAGACAGATATACCACCCCAGGGGCTGCCTGTGGGATCCCAGTTGAAAAGCCCTCTAGACTAAAAAGCAGATGTGGCTTACGTAAAAGGGTGGAAGGACAATGGATAGCCCCCCCCCCCCATCTGTGCCATGCAGCCACCACAGTGGTCATCAGCGAGCCAAGATTCAGCAATGCATCCAAGCCCCACCACCCACATCCACCAGCCTTTGTGCCCAGTTCAGAGCAGAGCGGTGCAATGGTGACAGAGCAACAAGCAGGAAAAACCAGGCAATTCCACTTGCCATGAAGCCAATTAAAATCCTCATTGTTTCCCTGGAACTTGGTTCTCCGGCTTTTCACCTCGGAGTGGAATTTTACGCCATCAGCAAGTCCATCTTGAGTCACTCCTGCCATGATCAGGCTTCACCAGGATGCACCCAAAGATACAACAGGCTCCTGAAGCAGCCTTCCTGGACCATATAGGCACACTGCTGTGCTCATCTGAGCTCTCACATTTCCAAAAAGTCAAAACAAATGTCAAATCCTTTCTGGCACTACCCTGTACAGCCCAAGGATTGAGCCACAAGGGAAATGAGGTCATCTGAGTTTCAGGCAGTGGATATCTATTTATTGAGTAGCTGTCCTAGGAGAGGCATAAGGATATGAAGATGGACACAGCACCACCCTTCCACTCTAAGAACTCCGCATCCAGATTAAGCCCCAGGTGCCCCGAGGAGTGAGCCTACTGTATTAGAAACGCTCTTCTGGGTGTTGCAATGAAATGACTCCAGGAAAGCAAGAGTTAAATCACACTACAGGGGGAGGTGGGACAGTGTGGTAGTTACATCCGGGGCTTTGGAGTCAGCCCGCTGGCGTTTAGTTCTCAGGCCCCCATTTAGGAACTCTGTGACAGGGCGAAAGTGTGCACATCTGCTGTGGCCTCCTTTAAAAGTCTCCGTTCTCTTGAGACTTCTCCAGTGGTTCAGCAGTTAAGACTCCACGCTTTCAGTGCAGGGGATGTGGGTTCGATCCTTGGTCAGGGAACTAAGATCCCACATGCTGCGCAGCACAGCCAAGAAAGTTTTTAAAAACAAAGAAAATTTTAAGAAGTCTCTGTTCTCTCATTTGCAAAATGGAGTTCACTGTAGCACCACACAGAGGGGCATTGTCAGCTGCAAGTAGCTGAGCCGTTTTAGTGTTTAGGACAATACCTAGCTCACAGTAAGAGCTCAATACACCTTAGCCACTGCTATTTTTTAATTGCTAACCTGTAATCCACATAAATTAATGAATTAGTCTACCAAACGAAACAGGGGCACAGAAGCAGGGAGGAAAGAAACTAGATTATATACTTTTTCAATTGTTCCTTCAGAAAAAAAAATTAAAACCCTGAAAGAAGTGATAATGGATGCATAATGGATGATGCTCAGAAACATAAGCATCTCTGTCCTCATTAACAGCCCCCCCACCCCCACCGCCCTTCCTAGACCTGCTCAAGGGCCCCCAGCACTACTTGCTTGCAGTCAGGCTGGTGGCCATTTGGGTACCGCACACCTACATCTCATTTCCTCCTCGGCTCATCTTCCATAGCCAGGAAAATGCTTGGAAAAAAATAAATAAATAATGGTTGTTTTGCAAATGAGAGCCCTTCCAAACGGTACAGTGCCTGGGGCACGAACACTAAGCCTTGCCACCCTTCCTGGGGATATCTCCCACAACACAAACGCGGGCCAGGGAGGCTTCAGAACAAGGATAATTGATGTTCATGGGCAAGTCCCAAGTTGAGCACGTTTAAAAGATTTATTGAGCTCCTCCTACATGTCAGAGTTGGTTCTGCGCTGGAAAGTGATCGACAGTGTCTGCCTCTACGTCCAAGTGAGAAATTCGACCGATAATAACGCAAGTCAACAACAGTCTGAGAGCAATTGTGACTTAAGGGCTCCACAAGCCTCTGTTCTCAGCAGACAGGCAGACAAGTTGGCTTTTGCTATTAAATTGATTTTTCTCTATTCAAATTCTGAAAAATTAAACCATGTATTTAGGGCACATCTTTATTAACCACAACACACATCCCTTCACAGTACTGAATAACCAAATATGTCCCATAAAGTCACAGGGCACATGTAACAGAATATTTTTTAAAAAATTTTGCATCAAAAATGCTATCAAAAGCACCAGGTCTGTCCACGTGGGCTGCGCCACCCCCTGTTCAAGTTTTCACCTCACAACTGTGGAGTCCCTAGGGTACTGCACTCGTCTCCTAACTCATCTTGCTTTGTTTCTGCCCCTCTCCAATTCATTCTGCACAAGCCACCTTTCTAAAATGCACCCCTTGGGACTTCCCTGGTGGTTCAGTGGTTAAGACCCATTCTTCCAATGCAGGGGGTTTGAGTTTGATCCCTGCTTGGGGAACAAAGATCCCATATGCCAGGTTGCCAAAAACAAACCAATAACTAAATAAAATGCATCTCTGATCATGTCCTCCCTCTGCTTAAAAGTCATCAGTGGCTTGCATTACTCGTAATCTAAAGGCTGAAGCTAGCTCACAACCTAGTCTGAAGTTCAAAATATATAATGACACCCTAGGTGCTCAAAAGTCAGAATGCAAGCCAGCCAAAACAACCTTTGTGAACACGCAGCCATGATACATGTATTTTTATTTTAAAATTATCTACACACACTTCATCAAGCCTATCGAGTATCAATATGATTCAGTTTTTCTTCATAAAAACAAATGCAAATATAAGTTCCTACCCCCCCCCCCCACCATCTGTGCCATGCAGCCACCACAGTGGTCATCAGTGAGCCAAGATTCAGCAATGCATCCAAGCCCCACCACCCACATCCACCAGCCTTTGTGCCCAGTTCAGAGCAGAGCGGTGCAATGGTGACAGAGCAACAAGCAGGAAAAACCAGGCAATTCCACTTGCCATGAAGCCAATTAAAATCCTCATTGTTTCCCTGGAACTTGGTTCTCCGGCTTTTCACCTCGGAGTGGAATTTTACGCCATCAGCAAGTCCATCTTGAGTCACTCCTGCCATGATCAGGCTTCACCAGGATGCACCCAAAGATACAACAGGCTCCTGAAGCAGCCTTCCTGGACCATATAGGCACACTGCTGTGCTCATCTGAGCTCTCACATTTCCAAAAAGTCAAAACAAATGTCAAATCCTTTCTGGCACTACCCTGTACAGCCCAAGGATTGAGCCACAAGGGAAATGAGGTCATCTGAGTTTCAGGCAGTGGATATCTATTTATCGAGTAGCTGTCCTAGGAGAGGCATAAGGATATGAAGATGGACACAGCACCACCCTTCCACTCTAAGAACTCCGCATCCAGATTAAGCCCCAGGTGCCCCGAGGAGTGAGCCTACTGTATTAGAAACGCTCTTCTGGGTGTTGCAATGAAATGACTCCAGGAAAGCAAGAGTTAAATCACACTACAGGGGGAGGTGGGACAGTGTGGTAGTTACATCCGGGGCTTTGGAGTCAGCCCGCTGGCGTTTAGTTCTCAGGCCCCCATTTAGGAACTCTGTGACAGGGCGAAAGTGTGCACATCTGCTGTGGCCTCCTTTAAAAGTCTCCGTTCTCTTGAGACTTCTCCAGTGGTTCAGCAGTTAAGACTCCACGCTTTCAGTGCAGGGGATGTGGGTTCGATCCTTGGTCAGGGAACTAAGATCCCACATGCTGCGCAGCACAGCCAAGAAAGTTTTTAAAAACAAAGAAAATTTTAAGAAGTCTCTGTTCTCTCATTTGCAAAATGGAGTTCACTGTAGCACCACACAGAGGGGCATTGTCAGCTGCAAGTAGCTGAGCCGTTTTAGTGTTTAGGACAATACCTAGCTCACAGTAAGAGCTCAATACACCTTAGCCACTGCTATTTTTTAATTGCTAACCTGTAATCCACATAAATTAATGAATTAGTCTACCAAACGAAACAGGGGCACAGAAGCAGGGAGNGGGCATTGTCAGCTGCAAGTAGCTGAGCCGTTTTAGTGTTTAGGACAATACCTAGCTCACAGTAAGAGCTCAATACACCTTAGCCACTGCTATTTTTTAATTGCTAACCTGTAATCCACATAAATTAATGAATTAGTCTACCAAACGAAACAGGGGCACAGAAGCAGGGAGGAAAGAAACTAGATTATATACTTTTTCAATTGTTCCTTCAGAAAAAAAAATTAAAACCCTGAAAGAAGTGATAATGGATGCATAATGGATGATGCTCAGAAACATAAGCATCTCTGTCCTCATTAACAGCCCCCCCACCCCCACCGCCCTTCCTAGACCTGCTCAAGGGCCCCCAGCACTACTTGCTTGCAGTCAGGCTGGTGGCCATTTGGGTACCGCACACCTACATCTCATTTCCTCCTCGGCTCATCTTCCATAGCCAGGAAAATGCTTGGAAAAAAATAAATAAATAATGGTTGTTTTGCAAATGAGAGCCCTTCCAAACGGTACAGTGCCTGGGGCACGAACACTAAGCCTTGCCACCCTTCCTGGGGATATCTCCCACAACACAAACGCGGGCCAGGGAGGCTTCAGAACAAGGATAATTGATGTTCATGGGCAAGTCCCAAGTTGAGCACGTTTAAAAGATTTATTGAGCTCCTCCTACATGTCAGAGTTGGTTCTGCGCTGGAAAGTGATCGACAGTGTCTGCCTCTACGTCCAAGTGAGAAATTCGACCGATAATAACGCAAGTCAACAACAGTCTGAGAGCAATTGTGACTTAAGGGCTCCACAAGCCTCTGTTCTCAGCAGACAGGCAGACAAGTTGGCTTTTGCTATTAAATTGATTTTTCTCTATTCAAATTCTGAAAAATTAAACCATGTATTTAGGGCACATCTTTATTAACCACAACACACATCCCTTCACAGTACTGAATAACCAAATATGTCCCATAAAGTCACAGGGCACATGTAACAGAATATTTTTTTAAAAATTTTGCATCAAAAATGCTATCAAAAGCACCAGGTCTGTCCACGTGGGCTGCGCCACCCCCTGTTCAAGTTTACCTCACAACTGTGGAGTCCCTAGGGTACTGCACTCGTCTCCTAACTCATCTTGCTTTGTTTCTGCCCCTCTCCAATTCATTCTGCACAAGCCACCTTTCTAAAATGCACCCCTTGGGACTTCCCTGGTGGTTCAGTGGTTAAGACCCATTCTTCCAATGCAGGGGGTTTGAGTTTGATCCCTGCTTGGGGAACAAAGATCCCATATGCCAGGTTGCCAAAAACAAACCAATAACTAAATAAAATGCATCTCTGATCATGTCCTCCCTCTGCTTAAAAGTCATCAGTGGCTTGCATTACTCGTAATCTAAAGGCTGAAGCTAGCTCACAACCTAGTCTGAAGTTCAAAATATATAATGACACCCTAGGTGCTCAAAAGTCAGAATGCAAGCCAGCCAAAACAACCTTTGTGAACACACAGCCATGATACATGTATTTTTATTTTAAAATTATCTACACACACTTCATCAAGCCTATCGAGTATCAATATGATTCAGTTTTTCTTCATAAAAACAAATGCAAATATAAGTTCCTATAAACTTCCTTTCCCCAGGGACCAGCACGTGCATTCCTGGACACCAAACGGGGAGACCAATGATTCAGGCTATGCACCAAGACCATCCCTTGTGAATGCACAATGTAAGGATTAACTAATGGAGACAAAAATGTATTGTTTATGTCCATGTTGCTATTACACACCATACACTTGGATCTGGAAATCTGATGTAAACAAAATTGTAGCAAAAGAAACTAAACTGTGAACACAGTGAGGGGAATAGGCTATTGACGGGAATCTCCTTCAGGCACCCTTTTTATCAGGTAAACAAATATTTTGTAATTAAATTAGTTCAACATAAATTCATCAGGTCTTTTAACTCCTACAATGAATTTTCCTAAAGCAATCTATCACTGCTCAAAGAAAGCCAACAAGAAGAGACTCAGAAAAACAAATTACACGCCTTGATCATCTGCCAGCTACTTATTTCACTATTGCCGGAGAAGCAGAATTGACAGAAATTATCCTCATAAACATTTGAAAGAACTTTTTTCATTACAACATATATAATTGGTGCACTCCTTGGAAGAAACGTTGCACACCCAGGCAGGTCTAGTATAGGCAAGGACAGTGATCCCAAAATCCAAAGAATGGATAAACCCACAAGTAGACGTGTGCAATCATGAAATTTAAAAATGCTTGCTTCTTGGAAGGAAAGCTATGATACACCTAGACAGTGTATTCAAAGGCAGAGACATCACTTTGCCAACAAAAGTTCATATACTCAAAACTATGGTTTTTCCAGTAGTCATGTATGGATGTGAGAACTGGACCATAAAGTAGGCTGAGCACAGAAGAACTGATGCCTTCGAACTGTGGTGCTGGAGAAGACTCTTGGGAGTCCCTTGGAGAGCAACAAGATCAAACCAGTCAATCCCAAAGGAAATCAACTCTGAATAGTCATTGGAAGGACTGTTGCTGGAGCTGAAGCTCCAATTACTTTGGTCACTTGATGCGAAGAGCCGACTTCTCAGAAAAGACCCTGATGCTGGGAAAGAGTGAAGGTAAAAGGAGACGTGGGTGGCAGAGGATGAGATGGTTAGATAGCATCAGCCACTCAATGGACATGAGTTCAAGCAAAGTCCAGGAGATGGTGGAGGACAGAGGGACCTGGTGTGTGCTACAGTTCCTGGGGTCGCCAAGAGATATGACTTAGCGACTGAATAAAGCCAGGCAGGATCTAGCCATCAGACGTTTAAAGAACCAAGGACTTCCCTGGTGGTCCAGTGGTTAAGAATCCGCCTGGCAAAGCAGGGGACACTCTGCTCTGCGAGGGTGTCACGTGCTGCAGCTACTGAAGCCTACACACGCTGGATCTCTGCAACGAGAAGCCGCTGCACGGATAAGCCAGGGCACAGTAGCTAGAGAATGCCTGCCTGAGCAACAGAAACCCAGCACATCCAAAAATTAGCTTAAAAAGCTTACAGAAGTTTAAGCTGTTTACCACAAATAATGCACTTCTGTTTAGAGAGTAACAGGATCTATGTGTAAGGATTAATTTTCAAATGAGTTCAACCCAAGGAACATTTAATAATAAATCCATTATTATGCTATGCATCCCTCAAAACTCCGATACTGACAATTATCACAGTCGTATCAAGGGCAATGTGTAAATTGAAAACATACTACTCACCCTCAAAAACTGAAACAGATGGGACAAGACAGAAGGGACGAGGGAAGAGTTTTCGTTATCCGAGATCAGTCTTTGTGTGGCGGTTGGTTAGCTGCCTCTATTTAGCACTGATAGTTCCAAGTCATTTGTAAAAAGAAAATTTTAAGAATAGGCTGAAATCACCCTTTTATAATCAATCCCCAGATAACTTGGATTTAATTTGACTTAAAAAAATTCATTGTGATGGTAATAAACTTGAAGTAAACTGAAATAAAGATCACTGAATATTTTTTTAAAGGTTCAAGTGAGCTGTTCATAGGGACATTTGAAAGTCCAGATACATTTTTTTTGTATGTGGATTATGAATTATAACTGGATAAATCTATTCTGAAATGAAAGAAACGCTGCTTTATACTTTCCTTATTCTCTACTTTTTATTCAAATTTTTATTATGGACATTTCAATGTCTGCAAAAGTAAAGAGGTTAGTTGAATGAAGTAGTCTGGAAGTACCATCACCAGATTCAAAAATAATCCATTTGTGGCCAGTCTCCTTTTATCTATACCTCATATATCTCCCCCCTCAAATTATAATTTATTTTTATTTAAATCTCAAATATCACAATTCATCTGTAAATATCTCAATAGGTACATCTAAGAGAATGTTCTATAAAATACCACCTCTAAATAATGTTATCACCTTTAAAAAGAATGAATAATACTCTGCATTATTACTAAGTTATCTAGTCGATATTCCAGCATTCACATTTCTTAGATTTTCGTAAACATTTTAAAATTATTTGTTTGAAGAAATATTCAAACTAGGTCTATAGGACGTGATTGATTTTTAGTCTCTACAGTTTTTTTTTTATATAATATATAGGCTTTTCCTCATCTCTGTTTTTTAATATCCTTGAAATTTTTGTTAAAGAAACTAGGTCATTGTGCTGTATTCCCCTCATCAGTTGCATCCCCACAGAGTTTGTATGTTCCTCTGATCCCTGTCCGTCCTGCAGTTGGTAGTTGGATCTAGAGTCTTACTCAGATTCAGGTTTGAATTGTCCACAAAACCACTTCACAAGCAATATTGTGTTTTTCCATCAGCTGCGTTTTCTCTATTTCGCAATGTTTGCAGCCATTGAGGATCATTTCCTAGATCCATTAATTCACTGGGGTTTGCACAACAGTTCTCTTTTCTCCAGCCTCTGACCCTCGCTGGGGGCATCAAAAGCTGAGGCTTCTTTTCCCTGGCTATACCACTCCTCTCATTCCTCTTCATTAGCTGTAATTCTTGTATAAAAAGAAACTTCCTCTCAACAACTCTTTTGTTCTCTGAAGTACAGTTCACATAGAAACAACAGGATAAATGCATTATTATTTCCTTTATTCTCCAATTTTCAAAACAATGTTATTTCTTAGTAGTCCCCCAGTGACTTTTTTCAGTACCATTTGGAACTCTTGGATTTAAACATACTTGATGAATTTCCATTCATCTTAGTTATCTTTATTGATGTTAAAGTATTTGCCCTGTGGAAGCTTTTGCAAGTTGGCTCCTGAGTCCTTTTGACATGTCCCTTCTAGTCTTTGATAGCTTCCTTGCTTTCACTTATGACAAGTTGCCCTAGGCTCACCTTGTTTATTTCCTCCCAAACATGGAATCCGCCATCTTGCCAAGAACCTTTTAGCAGAACCACAATTTGGGTGCTAGATATAATCATTGGTATTGGTTTAAGCATTGGCCCCCGGTGTCTTGAGTAGACAGAGCTTGATAAAAATAGAGTTCATATTCCTAATTCAAAATCAGAACTAATACAATTTTACTTAAATTTCTTGATCTTACAACCGTATTTATATTCATGCCAAAAATCCCATTTCTCAATGATGCCAACATCATTATTTATTTGCTTTATCCTACACCGTACTTCAAGCAGTATCAGAATAATAATACAAGCACTAGGACCAACAGTACGATTATTGGAAACAACACAAGACTTCTTTTTGCAGTCCTTTCGGCCCTTAACACCTTACTGATGGGCGCCGGGACTGCAGGAACTAACGTCTGTGCTGTTATTACATCTCTGGTCAACAACGTGTTAAGAGTATAGACTCACCAGGAACGCACAGTCAAGTTACCACATTTAAAAGTCCCTTGGAGGAGTCCTCTCCTTGGTTATGCCGCCAACTCAATACACAGTTGGGTTTATTTGTTTTCTTTTATTTTCAACTCTTAAAGACTGCTTTTTAAATTTTATTTTATAAGTCAGTTTTATAATTACATAAATCATTTTCATGGTTCCAAAGTCAAATCTACAAAACGGAATAGATTTAACAAGGCTAGCTTTCATCTTCTTTGGCATCATACTAGTTCCTCCCTCCCCCCAAAATAGTCATTTATTTCAATGCATGGTTTATTCTTTCATGGTTCTCAATATAAGCAAATAGCATAAATGATAAACGACTGCATACTATTCTTTCATCCACCCATCTTTGCTCACTTAACAGATCCTGAAAACCACTCTACAGCTATATCCAGGGATGACCCCCATTGCATCCTATAGCTTTGCAATACTCAGTTATGTGGATGTCCCATGGTTTATTTAATGAGCTTCCTATTGATGGACATTTGGGTTGTTTCCAGTCATTTGCTCTTGTAAACAGAGCTATAGTATGTAACTGTGCATTTGTCTTTTCATATTTTGATCAGGGTATTATGGAAATTCCTAGAAGTGGAATTGCTGGGTCAGAGGGTAAAGGCACGTGCAATTTTGCTAGATAGGGGTGACATCCCCTTCATTGGGACTGAACCATTTCACATTCTCACCAGGACCATGAAGACTGCCTGCTTCCCACAGCTTTGCCAACAGACTCTGTAATCAACCCTTCAGATTTTGGCATCTGGTAAATGAGAAATTGTATCTCAGTGTAGTCTTTATTTTACATTTATTTACTATGAACAATTGACTCAAGTGGTAAAGAAGTCACTTCAATGCAGGAGACTGGGTTTGATTCCTGGGTTGGCAAGATCACCCAGAGAAGGGAATGTCTACCCACTCCCATAGTCTTTCCTGGAGAATTCCATGGACAGAGGAGCTTGATGGGCTACAGTCCATGGAGTCACAAAGAGTTAGACACGATTGAATGACTAGCAAAATTTTGAATGAAGTTGAGCATCTTTTCATACTTTTGAGATTTGCGTTTCTTTCTGTCAATTGTCTGTTTATATTTCCAGCCCATTTTTTCTATAGAGTTGTTGGAGTTTTTCTCCTGTATCTTTAGAAGATTTTATTTGTGCCCTAGAGGTATTTGTTTTTTATATAAGTTGCAACTATTTTCCTTGGTTTGTCATTTTTACCTAATTCACAGCATTAAAAAAACCTTTTTTTCTGTTTTCTGATTTTTTTCCATACAACATTAAAAAAAAAATTTCAGTTCAACCAAATTTATCAATTTTTTCCCCTTGTTGTACTTGGATTTGAGTCATAGTTCAGAAAGTTTCACTTTCTCCAAGGTCAGGGAATAATTTGCCAATATTTAAAAAAATATTTTTATAGGTTCAGGTTTTGTATTTCAACCTCATACCTACTTGTAGTTTAATTTGATATATGGTATGGGGAATGGATCCAGTTTTGGTTTTTGCCAATGGCTATGTGCTTCTCTTGCCTGGAGAATCCCATGGACAGAGGAGTCTGGAGGGCTGTAGTCCATGGGGTTGCTGAGGGTCGGACACGACTGAGCGACTTCACTTTCACTTTTCACTTTCATGCATTGGAGAAGGAAATGGCACCTCACTCCAGTGTTCTTGCCTAGAGAATCCCAGGGACAGGGGAGCCTGGCTGCCGTCTATGGGGTCGCACAGAGTTGGACACGACTGAAGCGACTTCGCAGCAGCAGCAGCAGCATGTGCTTCTCCCAACACCACTTGTAGAAAGTCCACTCCTCCACCAATTTGGAATGCCTTCTTTCGTAAACTACGTGTCTGTATTCAAGTGGAGCTCGTTATGGCTTCTGTGCTCTACTCCATAACTCTGCCTACTCATGTGACAATACCAAGCTTTTGGGGGCAGAGCTGTTGTGTTGAGTCTTCACTGAGGTGTGCAGGCTGTCTAGTTGCGAAGGGCAGGCTCTAGGGCACACGGGCAGTAGTTGTGTGTGGGCTTAGTTGCCCAGTGGCATATGGCATCTTAGTTGCCCAACCAGGGATCCCACCTGTGTCCCCTGCATTGGAAGACAGACTCTCAACCACTAGACCACCAGGGAAGCCCTGATAGCAAGCTGTTTTGATCACAGAGGCTCCCTAGTATCCTTTGATGTCTGGTGGAAGCTCACCCCCCACCCCCAATTGCTCTTCTTTGTCAGGGTTCTCTCGGCTAGCGCTCTTTATCTGCTTTCCTCTTTATCTTATCTAGCTTCCAGTTGAGATTTTTGGCTGTCAATCATTTTCTTAAAACGAATCGACAGCTGTTTGATTTGGTAAACACCACGTTAAGTGTTAGTCGCTCAGTCATGTCCGACTCTTTATGACCCATGGGCTGTAGCCCATCAGTCTCCTCTGTCCATGGGATTCTCCAGGCAAGAATACTGGAGTGAGTAGCCATTCCGTTCTCCAAGTGATTTTTTCTGACCCAAGGATCGAATTTGAGTCTTTTATGTCTTCTGCATTGGCAGCCGGATTCTTTACCCCTAACATCACCTGGGAAGCCTGGAACATTACTACTAGCGCCACCTGGAACATTAAGAAATGTTCATAGACGTGAAATGCTTTGAGGTATTCTGCTGGAGTTCATCAGACAATCTCAACACCTCGATAGCAAATCTAGACAGGGGAATCAGTGATGACTTGAGTCCCAATTAATTCCGGATAACTGAGAAGAAGATTGAATTAATAACATTTAAATTGCAACACAGGAAAATAGGAAGAGAGGAAGGAAGAAAAGAAGGAACTAAGGAAGGAGGGAAGGGGAAGAGGAAAGAAATGATGAATGTGGGGAAGAGTATGACCGCACTGGTGTGTCTTAAATGTAAGGAATTGAGTGGATTTCTGGAGGGCAAGGGAGAGAGCCTTTTCACTGGGTGCCCTCTGAACATACTGAATTTGTATTACATGTATGTTTACACAATTAAGTACTCAGCAAATTTCGTATCAGTCGTTAATCGAATTTACTGTGCACTTCTGTTTGTTCAAGTGGGGAAATTTTTTCACGTATACTTAATGCCTATGTAAGACAACAGTGACATCTGACATCTGGTGGAAGAGAACCTTGGGCTTCTATCTAGGATATCCTGTGGGTAGCTTGGCTTGGGCCTCAAATCTTGGCTTTTACACTATTTTATATTTTTGAAGAACATATTGTCCTAGGAAAGCAAGGGGAAAAAACAGCTCCTTTCTTTAATAAATGATTCAAATGTTGGAAATGGGGGAAAGAAAATATGGCACAAAGGAGCATATTTTCCAGGTTGTTACTTTCTACTGGAAAAGGCCATATTAACCAACCCAACCTTGTTGAACACAACCTGCCCCTGTTCTACCGGGCTGATCTGGTTGAGTTTGAGCAATCCATCTATGTCAGAGAAAGCCATGAAAATCCTGATTCAAGCAAACGGCAAAATAGAAAGGGAAAGCCTCTGGAGGTCACTCTGCTCAGCCTGTGTCCTACTGATGAACGGGTTCCCAGTTTTTCACCCTTAACAATCCTCTTGATAAAATGTATGATCTGGAGAACAGCAGCCAGGCCACAGTCCCATCAGTGATCTGGGGATGCTAAGACCTGGCTTCACCAGTAAACAAACACTCAGATTCAGCATAATGCTTTTAGTAGATCTGACTCCTGACTCAGTTTATTATCTGCATAAAAATGTGGGCCTGTCTGAGACACAATCTGGATGATAACATAAAAGGAGAAAATAATACGAGCCATGTAAACACTTAGGTTGGTGCCCAGCATTAACTGTAACTAATGTAATAACTTGCAGAACTCTGCCAGAAGCACTCTTTAGACACAGGACAAGAGAAAACGGGGCTCCTCCTTCTTCCACTTTAAGCATTATCTGGTGTTATTTCAAGCTCTGAAATTCAAGTTAATAGAATGCCTTCTCCACTTTTCCTCCATGGTCACAACTGATAGTATTTTCAACCAGGAAAATTCGTGTTTACCTGAGGATATGTTAAAAAGCCCAGGTGGAGATAGAGGATGGGTTCTATCCATTTATTTCAAAGGAGCAGAGCTTTTTCCTCCCTGCAAATGGGTGATGTACCTGCCACAAGAAGCTTCATCAGAAGCCTGGCTGACACTGGCCTGCAGAAATGTGGCAGAAGGAGGCTCTTCCAGGAGATGCCTGAGGGTCACACCTGCCCAAGTCTGGCATCCCCTACACAGCACTGCGTTACACTAAGTATTTGCAGTACAAACGCCCACTTCTCAATTACTTGTAAGTGAGTCGCAAAGAGATTATTATTCTTTGCTGAAACCTGACTTCTCATCCTGGAAGCAGATTTTTCTCATTGCAAGGGGAGCAAATTACATTAAAATCTGTTGGAAAATTTTGGTTGGAACAAGGCACAAAAATGTTGCTTGTAGTTGCAGATGCCTCAGTTGTCATCCTTAACAAAACCAGGGCTCCTTTTGTGAAAACAAACACGACCCAGGCATGTTCGCTCTTTCTTTGGAATGTGTCCATCGTGCTAAATTAGATTTTTCAAAAACCCTCACCCACAGCCCCAAGGTTGTATGTGGCCATTGCTGACTCTACAGCAGAGGAATTAAGGGATAAATTTGTTATGCTGAGTGGCCGGGTCTCTGATTATCCAAAGGGCCTTGGGATTCATTTTGGAACATCCTAGAGATTTCATGCAAGCAATCCTTTAGGGGTAAGTTAAAGAATGTGGGAGACACCCATGCACGTGGCTTAACACCCTGGAAGAAATCGGATGTCTCCTAGGGTGCCCTAGTGACCTGAAATAGGTAAAATGCCTCCCACGGAAGCCCTTTTCTGTAAAACCTTTTGCTTTAAGCCATGTGCTTCTTCCCGTCCTCAAAATTGCACAAGAAACACGACCTGAGGTTCTGTTGTGGCTTGACATCTTGTTAACACTCTTAAATCAGCCATAGGAAGTACCCCAGAAATAATGGAGGTATTTCTTCCACCTAATTGTTGTTGACTCTTCTGCTTCCCAGCTCCATCGTGATTCCAGAGGAGACAAGGAACTTAATGTTTAACACGGGGAAAGCCTTGAGTTTCAGACCTTTACAAGTCAGGCTGCTCTAACCTTTCTGAATAGTGCCTGATGAAGCTTTAATTTGCTGTCGTCATTATTTTTATTCGTTTTCTTCTCTTTTCCTTCCACAGCTCAGGAGGGGCATTTTGCGCCCAAATATCTGAAAGGCAGCAATTGCATGACGTTCCCATTGCTTCAGTAATGTCTGTCCCATGCCGACTGGGGCAAACTGTCAGAAGAAAATGTTGCCACATAGGTGAGTTTTTAAAATAACCCTGCATTTTACAATATCTTATTTAAAATGCCGTATAAAGGACTATCCAAAAGATCTGCTCTAGTTATTGCTCTGTTGATTCGACCAAATAAACATATGAGGATAATGAACCAGGGCATGAGGACAAACACCTGAATAAATGTGTCTCACAGAGACACACGAAATAGAGACAGGGAGATGGGAGCTGCAGAGGGCCTTGGGTTGACCAATTGCTGGGGAATGAATACAAAATATGGCTAGAGACAACTTCTAGAAGTCCAGTTGATCCATCATAAACAAGCCAGAGGGAATCCTACATTTTTAGAACAAGGTCTTAAAACTTGTAGAACACTGAGGACCCTTTAAAGGAATCTGGTACGTATCAGTAAAAATAATTCTGAAAACAAAGCACACTCTAAGGCCAATGAACAGGAAAGCCCAGAAGGTCGAGCAATTGATGTGTCTCGTGGTGGCTGTGCACCTGTGCAGAGCAAGGAGGAGGCTGGGGGTATTTATCTCACTCCTCCATTTTCAAGGCACATTTTTATTTCCTTTCCAGTCTTCAGCATCCTCCTATTGACCTCCAACAATAGCAATAGCTGGTGTTTCTCTGATGCTCTGTAAACTGTGCTTATAGACTTATTTTAACCTCACAGTGACCCTGGGAGGTACAAATTGCTGTTTCCCATTTTACAGATGAGGAAATTAAGACTCAAATCATATACAGGTTTTCTAGTTTCACTACCAGTAAGTGACAGTGTGGAACCTCCACCCGCGTGTGTAACTCTTGATGACAAACCTCCCTACCGGGCAATACTGCCTCACTTGGTCTAAAGCTGTGCCTAAGAAGATAGCAAAAACACATAAAGAAACTTCACATAAGAAAAGCCAGGAATCTACACACGGTCCACAATGACATCCAGCACTGAGATGCTGGGCAATATTCCTAGAGACATGGCAGTTGTTCACGCGTCACTCAGCTGTTCAGAGATAAAAGCGTAAGTAGGCCCATCTGCATAGAAAGTCAGTCTCTGCTACTAGAATGTAAATAAAGTACGTGGCTCTCTTTTGTCCACATTTGTACTTTTCTGACAATTTTAGTTTCAAGTTTTGAAATGTATTCATTCATGAATCGCCGGGGAAGGCTGCACTGAAGATTATCGAGCTCATGATGGATATGTTTGTATTGGCCCTCATCTTTGCTGGAGATTTACAAATTTAGTTTGCAGTCTGAGGTCTTGGAAGACCATCTCATTTCATGTCTTTATGTGAACAGGTCTGCCTGAAGCCAAGGACTATTTTGCTCGATTTAAAAGGGGAAAAATAATCTTGAGTAGGGCAGAAAACAAGGGTAGACCATATGATTTGAATTACACTCAGATAATCACCATTCATGACCAGTCCAAGCTGGAAGTAAATTTTGAATTTCTCCTCAGAGACGTTTCCCAGCTTAACTTTTAACAAGGACTACAATTGAGAATGGCTTTTAAGTGAAAACTAAAGAAGTTCAACCTATTTAAGGCCTTTACTGACTTCTCTGGCCTCCTATGAAATTAGTCTTTTTGGAAAAATATCATTTATGAGTTTCATTGGAAGTTATAAAAATAGCCCTCCCACCTTCCTACCCCCTCCGAAAATATTCTAAAGAAAGTTTTTTTCCAACTAAATTTTCCAAGCAACATCATTGAGCCTGTTCTTTGGCCTCTCTCTCTCTGTTTGAAGAGCTTAATCATTTAATCTAAATATTTATCCTCAAAGAATTTTCTTTACCATTGAATTCCAAGATGACCAGGGGTCCATCTTAACCTATGAACCTTCAGAAATCATTTTAGCCACAAAAAGATATGAAGTAAAGCATATATATTTTTTGTCTCAATATTTCAATAATGCAAATTATTCCTCTGGCTATAGTTTCACGTTTCAAAGACAAGAAGGACTAAAAACCAAAGATCCATCTCTATTAGACACTTCCAAGAAAGCTGTGTTCTGTGCTGTGCTGTGCTAAGTCACTTCAGTCGTGTCTGACTCTTTGAGACTCTTTGGACCATAGCCCCCCAGGCTCCTCTGTCCAGGGGCTTCTCCAGGCAAAAATACTGGAGTGGGGTGCCATGCCCTCCCTCAGGGGATCTTCCTGACACAGGGATTGAACTCACATCTCCTGCACTGGCAGGTGGGTTCTTTACCACTAGCACCACCTAGGAAGCCCTAGATGAGGTATACTTTCTCTGAAATGGTGCTTGTATTTGTGGGGCATAGCATTTATGTTCAAGGTTCCCAATTCTGACTGAACAGAAGTGCTTGAGAAACTTTTAAAAAGTCCTGATGTCTCAGCTTCATCCAGACCAGTCATATCAGAATCTCTAGGGTTCCACTGTTTTAGGGGATACTTTTGTGGCTCTGGAGTCAGAAAAATCTGGTTCATATCTCATTTTTCCTGCTCACTGGTTTTCACACATGTTATCTAACCTTTCTGAGCTTAGATTTCTGTATATATATAAAGCTAAAGATCCTACATTACAAGGGATTGAAAATAGGATGAAATATTATTTGTAAACACAGAGCCTGGCTTACAAGCAATCCATAAATGTGTACTATTTTAATGTTTTGAAATAGCTAACAGTGCTTTTTCTCAGAATTTCCTTTTCTCAGTCTCAATTTGTCTTTCCCTTCAAAAGCTTAGATAAATTGAGGAAGGAAGATGGTTAATCTTTAGAGGTTAAGGAGAACACTTCATGAGATGGATATGAATGGCAACCCAATCTACTGCTCTTGCTTGGGAAATCCCATGGACAGAGGAACCTCGAGGGCCGCGGTCCACGGAGTCGCTAAAAGTCAGACGTGGCTTGGCAACTAAACAACAAACAAGAGTACAATATCCCCAAGAATAGAGAAAGGCTTCCGGGAAGCCAGAAGAGTCAGATAAAATGGTAAAAACCAAAAGGGCTCAAGATAAGACTGTTACTCCCTCCTCCTCCAACCCCCAAACTCCAGTCCTAGGAAGGAACCAATCTTCGCTTTGTGGGACTCAAGACGAGGAGATACATATGACTCATCCCCCCAGGAATGAGCTTAGAAGGAAAGGCAAGGCGGCATGGAATTTCTAGCTTCACAGATTTTCTATTCCTCAAACCACAAAATGATTCCTGTGAGGTATGAAAGCAACAAAGAGCTACAGGACCTGAAGTGGCTTTGCTGATTTGAATCTCAGTAAAGGAGCAGAGGTTTACATCGGCCAGTGACCAGGAGCCAGCCTGAATGAGGAAGGAATCAGCAGGGGCCCATGTGGAGAGATGGCACCCAGTACTGGACACGCCCACCTACACCCTTGGGACACTTCATCAGCCCCCTTCTATCTCCTTAGACAAAATCCAGAATGAGAAAAATGAAGGACTTATATCTCATGAATATGTGTGGCTGAGTCCCTTTGCTGTCCACCTCAGACCATCACCACACTGTTAACTGCTATATTCCAATATAAAATGTCAAGATTGTTTTAAAAAAAGAAAGAGAAAGTTGCATTTCTCACCCCAGATTTTGTGACATGAGCTCCATACCTGCTATTGACATTAGTAGATGTCTTGGTTTTTTATCTTCAATCAATTTTTAGGGTAATAGTGCCCACATTATGCAACAGGCTCCAGGGGAGGAGACTTTCATGATTTCTGTGTAGGAGCCAGGGGAGGGGGGAGTGGACTAGCAAGACCACTTTTTACCACCACATGAGGGCCTGCATCTGAACTGAGATGAGTCAGATCAGTAGAATCTTGCTGTGGTCTCTGGTAGAACTAAAATCCAGAACACTGTTCTACAATGGTGTCTTACAAGTCAACCCAACAAGATGAAAACGGACATCTAATCAACCAAATAGGCCGTTTTGATCACAAAACATACACTAGGCATTCTGATTATTTCCCTCAGTGGATGATTTGACTAAAACAAGTAGGTCTACTCCAAAATCTGAGACTCTGATTGGCCCCACTTCTGGCTATAAAGCATATCTTGTTGTTTAGTTACTGTGCTGTGCTGTGCTTATTCACTCAGTTGTGCCCAACTCTTTGCAACCAGATAGACTGTAGCCCACTGGGCTCCTCTGTCCATGGGGATATTCCAGGCAAGAATACTGGAGTGGGTTGATATGCCCTTCTCCAGGTGTTTAGTTANAGGGGATACTTTTGTGGCTCTGGAGTCAGAAAAATCTGGTTCATATCTCATTTTTCCTGCTCACTGGTTTTCACACATGTTATCTAACCTTTCTGAGCTTAGATTTCTGTATATATATAAAGCTAAAGATCCTACATTACAAGGGATTGAAAATAGGATGAAATATTATTTGTAAACACAGAGCCTGGCTTACAAGCAATCCATAAATGTGTACTATTTTAATGTTTTGAAATAGCTAACAGTGCTTTTTCTCAGAATTTCCTTTTCTCAGTCTCAATTTGTCTTTCCCTTCAAAAGCTTAGATAAATTGAGGAAGGAAGATGGTTAATCTTTAGAGGTTAAGGAGAACACTTCATGAGATGGATATGAATGGCAACCCAATCTACTGCTCTTGCTTGGGAAATCCCATGGACAGAGGAACCTCGAGGGCCGCGGTCCACGGAGTCGCTAAAAGTCAGACGTGGCTTGGCAACTAAACAACAAACAAGAGTACAATATCCCCAAGAATAGAGAAAGGCTTCCGGGAAGCCAGAAGAGTCAGATAAAATGGTAAAAACCAAAAGGGCTCAAGATAAGACTGTTACTCCCTCCTCCTCCAACCCCCAAACTCCAGTCCTAGGAAGGAACCAATCTTCGCTTTGTGGGACTCAAGACGAGGAGATACATATGACTCATCCCCCCAGGAATGAGCTTAGAAGGAAAGGCAAGGCGGCATGGAATTTCTAGCTTCACAGATTTTCTATTCCTCAAACCACAAAATGATTCCTGTGAGGTATGAAAGCAACAAAGAGCTACAGGACCTGAAGTGGCTTTGCTGATTTGAATCTCAGTAAAGGAGCAGAGGTTTACATCGGCCAGTGACCAGGAGCCAGCCTGAATGAGGAAGGAATCAGCAGGGGCCCATGTGGAGAGATGGCACCCAGTACTGGACACGCCCACCTACACCCTTGGGACACTTCATCAGCCCCCTTCTATCTCCTTAGACAAAATCCAGAATGAGAAAAATGAAGGACTTATATCTCATGAATATGTGTGGCTGAGTCCCTTTGCTGTCCACCTCAGACCATCACCACACTGTTAACTGCTATATTCCAATATAAAATGTCAAGATTGTTTTAAAAAAAGAAAGAGAAAGTTGCATTTCTCACCCCAGATTTTGTGACATGAGCTCCATACCTGCTATTGACATTAGTAGATGTCTTGGTTTTTTATCTTCAATCAATTTTTAGGGTAATAGTGCCCACATTATGCAACAGGCTCCAGGGGAGGAGACTTTCATGATTTCTGTGTAGGAGCCAGGGGAGGGGGGAGTGGACTAGCAAGACCACTTTTTACCACCACATGAGGGCCTGCATCTGAACTGAGATGAGTCAGATCAGTAGAATCTTGCTGTGGTCTCTGGTAGAACTAAAATCCAGAACACTGTTCTACAATGGTGTCTTACAAGTCAACCCAACAAGATGAAAACGGACATCTAATCAACCAAATAGGCCGTTTTGATCACAAAACATACACTAGGCATTCTGATTATTTCCCTCAGTGGATGATTTGACTAAAACAAGTAGGTCTACTCCAAAATCTGAGACTCTGATTGGCCCCACTTCTGGCTATAAAGCATATCTTGTTGTTTAGTTACTGTGCTGTGCTGTGCTTATTCACTCAGTTGTGCCCAACTCTTTGCAACCAGATAGACTGTAGCCCACTGGGCTCCTCTGTCCATGGGGATATTCCAGGCAAGAATACTGGAGTGGGTTGATATGCCCTTCTCCAGGTGTTTAGTTATACTACATTGTGTCTAACTCTTTTGTGACCCCCATGGACTGTAGCCCATCAGGATCTTCTGTCTATGGGATTTCCCAGGCAAGAATACTGGAGTGGGTTGCCTTTTCCTTCCACAGGGGATCTTCCTGACCCAGGGATCAAAGCCACATCTCCTGCATTGGCAGGCAGAGTCTTTACCCCCAAGCCACCAGGGAAACCTAAAAAGCATATCTTACCATAATGTAGAAAATAAAGTTGCATACTAAAGTTAACAACTTCTGAAATACAGCTATAACAATTATGTGATTATATGTTATCCCAGATTAACATGTGGCCCATAATCCTTTGATATTACAAAACTCAGCTGTGCCATGAGATCTAACAAGTTTCATTTCACAGAAAGAGTTATTTAATAATGTTACATACCAGTTCGTTGTTCAAAACATTTATTGGGATTTAACACTACGAAGTAGATAAACAAGTGTTCCCCAGCTGCTAAATCTCACTTCATATATTTTAAACAATCCACTGTGTTGGCAATTTCTGAAATGTGAAAAGACGTCATATCCAATGCACATTTTTGACTGTTACTTCTGAAGCTACATCTGCTTCACATCTCTTGTTCAAAGTGCTCCCTTTTCCTCCAGGGTTACTTAATGACCGTATTAGAATGGGTAAAAGTCAAGGACTGCATCCATCCTGAAATGGAGGCCTTGCTATTGCACACTTACATAAGGAAAAAAGAGAGACATCTGAAAGACTGGAAAACGTGTCAACCAGGCAATGAAACTGCAAGGATTAACAAAGTCAAATTTATAAAGTGTAAGAAGGTTCTCACGTGGAGGCATGGAGGAATTTTTTCAGCTATATCATTACTCTAACGGGACTGGGCCAGCCACTGAACTCTGTGCAATTTTTCAAGCTGTTCTGAAATGACTAATACTGGCATGTAGTGTATAATACGCTGAAATGTGTTGAAACTTTGGGTAATGTGCCCAGTTTGATATTTAAAACACTTGGTCAGCTAGAAAATGTTACGGAGCCATTTCGCCGCTCTGTGTATTATGCTTTCACAAGCCCCATCTCATTTCACTCCACGAGTTTGGAAATCTTGTCTCCCTCCCTACATTTCAAACAGGCCCATGTCTTACCAGCATATTTTACAAGCGAGAAAATTAAAGCAAACTATCAATATGAACACAGTCCCGTGGAAACAAAGGGAATGGTGTTGCATTTGACATTCATGTGGTCTTCCAGAATTCGTTCTGTGTTTCGGTTATCTAAACCTACTCGCAAAGAGTCAGACACGACTGAGCGACTGAACTGAACTGAATTGAACTGAAACCTACTTGGCACCCCAGGAATCTGGCAACATGTTTACTATCACTTTTAAAAAAAAAAGGAGGATTTTTATAAAGTTCTACTTTTATTTGTGGCTCTTTCTGAGAAAAGGGAATGGATTATATAAGCAGATGCTTGAGATAATTATTGTCCTTTTGCAGTTATATAGCACGTGTGCCCCACCCCTAAGAAATCTATGCATTTGTCAGAGCAGCAGAATTAAGGTGGTGTCAGCATTTCAGAAAAGAAAAAGACCACCTGGCAAGTAGCCAGCTAATGTGACCAATGTAAATAATGTGCTGGCATAAGCCTGTGTTCTAAAAATAGCCGAGAATAACTGCAGACTGTGGTCAACCTCCCAAATATTATGGAATGCAAGCAAAAGTTCTGGAGCCTGAGTTTTAAATATGGCAGCTTAAGGAAAGATTTGAGACCTTTCAAGCCATAGTTCAATTTTCACTGGAGTGACTGACATGAAACAGTTGATCTAAATCAATGAGTAATGTTGGCTAAGAGGCAAAATACATTAAACTGAATAACACAAAGAGAGAGTAGCTAAGGAGAACTTACTCAACTGAAGAAGAGTTTCAATAAGCAGTGGTTAGAAGAATGAATTAACTTTTTGAGTGTGAAGTTTTTCAGAACCAGTTAATAAATCTAGAGGAAAATTCGCCTCCATATATTTTCAATTAAAACTTTTTATGCAGGCTGGTGACCACCTCATCCATCCAATTTGACTCTTTATGCTTCCCGATGGGTCCCCTAAAATCTAGTGTATCATCCAGGAGCTATGCTGTGGCATTTAGTGGCATAGTAGAAAGAAAATTATCAAACAGAAATGACTGCATCTTGGGGTGAGCAAGTCCTTGCCAAAGGTTACAATTTTGAGGACATAAAAACTCTTTGGTATACATGGTTCTTAGAATTATATCTTGCTGATTTACCAATGGCACCCCACTCCAGTACTCTTGCCTGGAAAATCCCATGGACAGAGGAGCCTGGTGGGCTGCAGTCCATGGGGTCACTAACAGTCGGACACAACTGAGCAACTTCCCTTTCACTTTTCAGTTTCGTGCATTGGAGAAGGAAATGGCAACCCACTCCAGTGTTCTTGCCTGGAGAATCCCAGGGACGGGGGAGCCTGGTGGGGTGCCGTCTATGGAGTCGCACAGAGTCGGACACGACTGACGTGACTTAGCAGCAGCAGCAAAACTGTCAGGTGCCAGTGATCTCTTTGTAAGGGGAAACACTTCTCTTCCTTTCCTTGAAGCTTGGCACTCCTGTTAGCAAAGTGCAGTCTGTAAACACAACCAATTTTCCTGCTGTCAAATACGGCTATCTGCCTTAAGCCACATTTCCTGAGCCAGGTGAATTGGGTAAGAGGGCTGGGTATTACAGACAGTCTTAGATCTGTATCCCATTTTATATATTTTTGAAAATGGGTATATGTGCTTTAAAAGAGAAAATAGGTGATTGAAAAAAATTCAGGAGGATGAAAGTAATACTGCACAGAGAATGATTTTACTAAACATTTTAAGCAACCCCCTTTAAAGTTAAGTCCTATTCAGAACCTCAATATTTAATATTTTTCAAAGTGGAATTTTTGCCAATTGAATTTGGGCAGGGACAATGGCAGTATCCATCTTTCAAATCATTGTCCTAAGTGCTTTATTGTGTCAAAGATTTGTTTTCCTGGTAAATAGCATAGCCTCTCGGGGAAGGCAATGGCACCCCACCCCAGTACTCTTGCCTGGAAAATCCAATGGACGGAGTAGCCTGGTGGGCTGCAGTCCATGGGGTCGCTAACAGTCGGACAGACTGAGCGACTTCACTTTCACTTTTCTCTTTCATGCATTGGAGAAGGAAATGGCAACCCACTCCAGTGTTCTTGCCTGGAGAATCCCAGGGACGGGGGAGCCTGGTGGGCTGCCCTCTATGGGGTCACACAGAGTCGGACACTACTGAAGTGACTTAGCAGCAGCAGCAGCAGCATAGCCTCTGAACTTGCTTTATAGTTGACCCAATGATATCTAATTAGCCTTGGTAAAAATTAATGCTCTAAAATGTTCTAACTCATAAAGTGCTGTAGCATGTAAATGCTTGCATAGCACTTCTAACTTCCCCTCAAAGAAGCAGTATTAGGAAGACTTCCCTTAAATAAAAATATCTCACAAACATCTCTAGGCAGGTAAAAAAGAATCAATTAAAAATTTAAGATGAAACCATCCCCCTGGAATTCTAGCTTCTGACTCTGCGTATGAATTGGACCACTCACTAAGAGGGAAATTTTTACAGGAAAGATAGCTTTTCATTCACTCCAAGCTGAAGCTGCAAATCCCCAGTGCCAGATATTTTGCTTGTGTCAATTAAGACAGGCTTCTCAGATGTCTACAGGGAAATCTTAATATTCTCCAATATCTTCAGAAATAACATTTAGGCTTTTTGTTAGGGAAACAATCAACTAAATCCCTGACAAAATTGTTACTTGGGGAAAACTTGCATGTGACAATTAAGAGCTGCTCCCAACTCAGTATCAAGAGATGCAAGGGAAATAATGAATGTGAAGACCTCGCTAGTGACCTGAATTACCCACAGTCATTCATGATGAAAGGGTAACTACAGACATATCCTCTGGGAGCTGAGAGAATGAGCTGGTGCTCCATGGAATGTTCTTTGGCCTTTATTTTTGGAAGGCTGTCTGTAGACTGTTACATGCGATTCCCTCTTCCAATACGGCATTCAGTTCAGTTCAGTTCAGTCGCTCAGTCGTGTCCGACACTTTGTGACCCCATGAATCTCAGCACACCAGGCCTCCCTGTCCATCACCAACTCCCGGAGTTCACTCAGACTCACGTCCATCGAGTCAGTGATGTCATCCAGCCATCTCATCCTCTGTCATCCCCTTCTCCTCCTGCCCCCAATCACTCCCAGCATCAGAGTCTTTTCCAATGAGTTTCAGCTTCAACATCATTTCCTCCAAAGAAATCCCAGGGTTGATCTCCTTCAGAATGGACTGATTGGATTTCCTTGCAGTCCAAGAATCTTCTCCAACACCACAGTTCAAAAGCATCAATTCTTCAGCACTCAGCTTTCTTCACAGTCCAACTTTCACATCCATACATGACCACTGGAAAAACCATAGCCTTGACTAGATGGACCTTTGTTAGCAAAGTAATGTCTCTGCTTTTCAATATGCTATCTATGTTGGTCATAACTTCCTTCCAAGGAGTAAGTGTCTTTTAATTTCATGGCTGCAATCACCATCTGCAGTGATTTTGGAGCCCAAATAAATAAAGTCTGACACTGTTTCCCCATCTATTTCCCATGAAGTGATGGGACCAGATGCCATGATCTTCGTTTTCTGAATGTTGAGCTTTAAGCCAACTTTTTCACTCTCCACTTTCACTTTCATCAAGAGGCTTTTTATTTCCTCTTCACAATACGGCATTACTACAAATAAATACCTTTAGTAGGTTGAAGAGAAAAGGGGTGCTGAATCACTCTGATCTCATTCAGCACAATTATGGAAGCGTCAATGAGCATCTATGGACAGGCAGCCAGTAATCAGGATGGGCTGTGCTTTGTTGCCTCACAGTTCCTGGTTTTGCCCAAGATCTATCTCCTAGAGGGGACTGAGCTCGGCAAATGCCCTTCCTGTTTCAGTCAAGGCTGGAGGTGTTGACTGGTATCTTAGCAGGGTTTCACTTGGGACTGCTTTCAAAATGACACCAAGCAAAGAAAAATGAACTGTGGCAAATCTGACCACAAAATTCCATGCAGACCAGTGAAACCAGAAAAAAAATTTTCCCCTTCAGCAACAATGTTTCTTCTATAGACTAGAGGGACTCAAGAACTTTTTTCAAGGTATTAAGAAAAAAGCTAAAGGTGATCACTGAATTAGGAAGAGCAACTTGCCAGGTGGTGGCAAAACCCCTTGGCCTTCGTTATAAGTGTCACAGATGACCAAGCCAGCTTTGCCTCATCGCCCCCAGGTGAGCTGTGAGCTGGGTGGGTTCATAAAGCCCCTCCATATCCTCTCGTCTGGTCCAGTGTGACAAGGAAAATGTCAAGAGAGCTGGAAGGTATGTTGGCCTGGTGAGGAGCCAAGTTCAACCCATAAACCTGCCAGCCACAGGCAGAAAGCCTAGGAATTAGCCCAGTAGCCATGAAACCTTCTGGGCCTGCTACTCATGTGCATTCCCAAGGAGGAGTGTAGCAATTTCTTTGGCTAGAGAGTTTGAAAGAAAAGAGGAGACAAGTATCTGCTTGGACTGGTCCTAGATCTATGATAACCTTTGTCACACAACGTTGTAATTGTTCACACGTGTGTTTCCTTCAACAGACTATTCAGTCCTTGTGAAAAGGAGCCATTTCACAGCCAACACAGTTTTCACCACATGGTGGGGATTCAATAAATGTTTATCCCTAAAGTCATGATTTCTACTTACACTAAAGAACCATGGGCAATATAACCTCTGAAAATTCCTTTCTGGTCACCAAATTCAGGGCTTCCCTGATAGCTCAGTTGGTAAAGAATCCACCTGCAATGCAAGAGACTGGGTTCGATTCCTGGGTCAGGAAGATCCCCTGGAGAAGGGATTGGCTACCCATTCCAGTATTCTTGGGCTTCCCTTGTGGCTCAGCTGGTAAAGAATCCACCTGCAATGCGGGAGACCTGGGTTTGATCCCGGGGTCAGGAAGATCCCCTGGAGAAGGGAAAGGCTACCCACTCTGGAATTCTGGCCTGGAGAATTCCATGGACTGTAAAGTCTATGGGGTCACAAAGAGTCGGNTATTCTTGGGCTTCCCTTGTGGCTCAGCTGGTAAAGAATCCACCTGCAATGCGGGAGACCTGGGTTTGATCCCGGGGTCAGGAAGATCCCCTGGAGAAGGGAAAGGCTACCCACTCTGGAATTCTGGCCTGGAGAATTCCATGGACTGTAAAGTCTATGGGGTCACAAAGAGTCGGATACAACTGAGCAACTTTCACCAAATTCAAGAATGGAAGGTTGAGGAAGAAAGAATAGCTCTTAATTCTACATGTCTCTGTTAAGACAAGGCTATCTCAGTCACCACTTAGCAAAGAATAACATCCCCAAATGCAAACAACCCAGCCCACGATGGACAGACCACTGAGATGTGATGAATATGAGGGTCCTGGTGCTCATGAGGCAAGAACAAGCTGAGAAAAAGCAGAGCCGAGAGAGAGGCAAATAACTGACAAAGACAAAGATGGTCTTTGTGCCATGTAGTCTTGAGTATAGTATTTTGTCCTCCATTGCATTTTGGTGGTGGCCTTTGAGATTGCAACAGGCATTTTTAAGGGTAGCTCCCTCACTTTCACTTTTCACTTTCATGCATTGGAGAAGGACACGGCAACCCACTCCAGTGTTCTTGCCTGGAGAATCCCAGAGGATTTGGGCAGACAGGTTTGGGTGATGTTCCTGTTCTGGACAAATCATCAGCACTGATTTCCCACTTGGCTTGCTCGGGGCTGCACAAAGACCATCTTTGTCTTCGTCAATTATTTGCCTCTCTCTTGGCTCTGCTTTTTCTCAGCTTGCTCTTGGCTCATGAGCACCAGAACCCTCATATTCATCACATCTCAGCGGTCTGCCCATCATGGGTTGGGTTGTTTGCGTTTGGGGGTGTTATTCTTCGCTAATTGAGAAAGACAAGGCTTGCCCTCGTACTCCCATCATCACCAAAGTCTGAGAGTGCTCCACAGAGAAGAAAAGCCTGAGGCATCAGGAGGGGCCCATGTGGCACTTGAGGACATGACTCAGTTCAGGCCCCAGCCCAGCCCCGAACTGGTGGACAGAGGGCTGAGCACAGCTGCCTGGCCTGGGCACCGGCTGCAGGCTCCTGAAGGAAGTCTAGACAGCTTCGGGACACTGGGAGCAGCTGGAGGTGGAGCCCCGGGAGCACAGGGGGCCAGAGGCATGATGGTGGTTGCCAGAGTACAAGGCCAGCTGGGGAGGAGGCTGGGTCCCATTCAGCCTTCCGTGGTCACGCAGAAACGAAGTGACTGTGAGATCTTGCTGAAGTTTCCAGAAGCCACAAACTTTTCAGGGATGTTCGTGAAAATGATCACACACTTGAGCTATGCCCAGTTCTTCCTAACCCAGGGCACTGCAAGGGAAGTGTCTGAGAGCAGCCCACACCTGAGGAGGGTCCCTGCTCAACCCACTGATGGAGGCACCAGCAGGATCCGGAACGCCTCACCCCAGATGTCAGTGCATTCCCACGGCAGCAGGTTGATCTTAGGGCTTTTAATAAAAGTAGCAATAAAATAAACTTTTATTCAAAATGCATTGGATCAACTTCAAGCCTTGTCCCCAGGGTCCCTTCTACATCCCCAGGATCAATACGTTAGAGTGATCCAGCTGGATTCATTTAAATATATCAACAGTGGCTTCCTGGAGTCTGTTCCCTGGGTCAGAAGCGATTTTCAAGACTTCTGGGGCAGGTTGTCATTGGAATACCATTTTACAGGCCCGAATTACTAACTGCTAGCATCTATGGAAAAGTGTTTTCCTTTAAGTAAACTTTCTTTCTTCCTCTAAGACCTCAGGGAAAAATAACAATTTGAAAGATTTTTTTTTTCTAAGTTCTTTCTACATTGACGGATTTTATTACCAGAAACCATTTGCTATGCGCAAAGCACTGTGAAAGATCCTGGGTGCCTTATCTAGATCCTATCTGGCAGGCTGGTTGCTGCAGGATAAAAAGACTATTTTCCATTTAACTTCAAGAGTTTGCCAAGCCTATGTTATAAGCGATAAGAGCAAGGGACAATGGAACTCCCCACAGTCCGGGAAGTAGAGATAAGGCAATGTCTCAGCTGCTCGCCCAGATTCTTCCATGAAATACCACGAGCCCAGTCATCTGACATGCAAAGTTCAAAGTCCCTTTTACATATTCCACCTTTACTATTTTTTTTGAATGTTTCATCATTTGATGTATTCCAAGCTTATTTCCACCAAAGGCCCCTCACCTAGAATTCCCCCATTTTCTCTGCTACCCTAAGTTCCTTCCCTCCTCCCAGGATCTCTCAATATTCTGAAAAGGAAGAGACCTAGTTGGAGCCCCAGCCCCAGCCTTGACCAGCAAGTATGTCTTTGAGTGGCTCATCTGTAAAATGGGCCTAACAGCTCTGATCTCACAGGGAATTACGAGGGCATGGTTGATAAGGCATGGCATAGTGTTCTGAAGATTCTAGCTTGATAGGAATTATGTTACACATATCTGCGTCTGTAAACCCAGGCCGCAAACATCTAGACCTCTCACTTCATCATTAGCCACCTCTAGGGTTTCATTTAGGGGTTTCCCTGGTGGCTCAGAGGTTAAAGCGTCTGCCTGCAATGTGGGAGACGTGGGTTCGACTTCTGGGTCGGGACTGCAGGGAAGACATTTGGTATTTAGTTTCTCTGTCTTATGAGGTTTCTTTTGGGTAAGGAAAAGTTATCAGAACACAAAAATATTCAGGAACAAACTGGCAAATGGACTATTTATAAAATCAGAAAAATATATCGTTGCATTATCATGTACAGAGAAGGCTGAAATTATGATTAAATTAGAATAGCTCAAACCAGAGCCATCATTACTGATCTGTAAGGAAAGGGTAGAATAGGACCAGTAACAAATGAAGAAAAAAATAGTCTAGAGTAATGACACAATGGGAGATTTAAAGAGCCAAGGATGAAAGGATTCCAGGAGGAAAGAAATGTGGCCTTTTACATTTTTGCCAAAACAAGCTTCTTTGTGATCTAGTGCTGTGAAGGTCATCCATGAAGGGCAAGGTATTGGTACTACAAGACAGTTTTGTCAGAAAAAATCATGCTTTAAATGCCCCAGTATTTCATTGCTTGTTTATACTAAAAAGTCAGCACAGTGCTGCACCTTAACATAGATTTTACTTACTCTAAATAAACCTACTTTCATGACTCTTAAATTCTTTATATCACACTACGTAATATGACAATTCCGGTCTCGGTTTTAAGTGGTTTTAGTTTTCTAGAACCAACTATCCTCAGATAATGAGGATGTGTACACACCTGTCTCAACTGCATGTGAGCCCATCAAGACGGGAGCCCTGATACAGCTGTTACTGACGTCCACTGAAAAGAAGGTAATAGTCCACTGTGAGTGGATTACAGAAAACCTCACGGTTGTACCTGGTCAACAAATAATCATATCTGACAATCTTTAGAAAATGCAACATTATCATGTGAAAGTAAATATTTTAAATGTATACTTTTCAGATCGTTCACTCATTACAGAGGAAAAATAAATTATTGCAATGAGAAAAGAATCACAGTCAGAAACAGCATCATGGACTAGGGCATTATGTGGAAAGAGTGTCTTATGGACTGGGGGGCTTCCCTGGAAAATCTCCCTTTAAAGTGAGAGGTGTCCCACAGTGATTTAGCATTCCTGCTTCAGATTCCAGGCTTTAGGCCACACAGGGTAATGAGAGGCTAATGTCAGCCGCTCCAAAGACTACAGAATGTGTCGGGCAGAAGACAGACCCCATGGGTAAGGTGCAATAAACTGGGAGGCTAGACCAGGACCAAGAGCCCGAAAATGTGTTGGGCAGGACAGTTGGGAAGAGAACAATGGTGATTTTCAGCCTTGGAACTTTTCAGGCTGATGTCAAGCTTCCCCTCGAGTTCATCATTTTAAGGTGCTGAGTCCTTCGCACGTAACTAATAACGCCTCCCTATCAGGCCTGTTGCCGGGGCTCCCACTCCCTCCAACACAGCCGGGAGCAACCGATCGCTTAGATATTCATCCGTCCTCCACCGGTGAAATAGGAGCAGTGCTGCCGCCCAGGGAGAGCGTGGGGCAGAGTTGCACATCCCACGCGGCTGTGAGCTGGAGCAGAAATTAATCTCCACGTTGCTCACCTTCCAAGAGACAGTGTCAATCAGCCACCAGGGGCGTGTCCCAACACTCTACACCCCTGCCCCTACCTTTGCTGACTCACTGCCATGGGTAGAAGGGTGGGACGGTGGGCGACCGTCAGAGGGGGCCTTTGGAAATATAGCCAAGGCTGGCTGCTGATTGGAAACAGTCATCCTTTGCACTTGCTTCCCCCCCAACCCCCGCCCCATCACTGTCTTGCCAGTGAAAACCGTATCCATTTCCAAGATCCCCTTACAAATGATTTAAGAGTAAAGGCCTCAGAAGAATAGAGCCATGAGATATGCCTTAATTAAAAAACAAGTCATTGTCTCTTCAAGGTATTGTCTTTTTCTACCAGTTGCCATAATATTTACTTTAAATTCATGTCAATTTAAGCTCCAACTTAAGATTGCAAACCTCTAAAAATAGAAAAATATTTCTTTTCTTGAATACAGAATCCCTTGGAATCAGTTCCTATACAGTCAAAGCTAGAAGGGAGGCAAAGATGCTTGAATTCAGTCCATTTCCACGTGGAGTCTGATGTCTAGAGACAGGCATCATCTGCCCAAGCTTATCTACAAAGCTGGCTCCTGAACAAGGAAATACACATTTGTTCATTCAATTTTTATTGAATGGACTGCCAAAAATATGTTCTAGGAAAGTGAAGAGGGCAATACTTGTGCCCTTGATGTATCTGCAACCCAACCAGGGACACCTGTAGTCAGGTCAGGTGGAGGGTTGTGATCATCTTCTCGGGATACTGAAGAGTGATTCCTGAAGGAAGGGAAGCGGGGATGTTCAGGAGGAGCGATGCTGAAATGCATCCCGGGTTGGGAGAGCAGCTACTTGAAGGCCAAGCAGCGAGCCCAGCCTGTGGTACACCTTTGGGGAGCCGAAGGTGAGGATGGCAGAGGATGAACACAGAGGGGGAGACTGAGTGGCCATCCAGAGGCTGGATGGGGGAGCCCAGGCTGTGGAAGAGCTGCAGGGCTTACTAACAAAGGCGTCTGAGCCCGGGGAGTTGAAGCCGAGAGGAGTCAGATGGGGTGAGTGTCATGGCAGGCGACTCCGGAAGCTCGTGGGGGAAGAATCAGATGGGAGCCAGGAAACCACTGCAGAGGCCACCGCAGCCGTCCAGGCCAGAATTGAAGACCCAAAGCGAGGTGGTTTCAGTAGGAGGCCAAGAGAGAGTCAGCACAGGGATTGGTATGCAGGTTACCCAGGTAGGCTTCAGAGAAGGGAAGTGTCAAGGACCAGCCCAGGTGTCCAGCTTGGGCGCTTGGGAACTGAGTTCACTAAGAATGGAACGGATGAGAAAGTTAAGGTTCAACAAGAGCAATGAGTTCTGCTTGGGACAGAAGTCGGTATCTTATGAGGTTTGAAGTGGCAGCAGGCCATCCAGATGAGATATTAAGAAGCAATTGATGACAAGGACCTGAAACTCAGGAGGAAGGGAGATGCCCTCGATATAGGGAGTCACTCAAATATAGACAAGATGCAGGATCAGGGAGAGAAGGCAGGAAAAGTTTATGAAATGGAAGAGAAGACTGTTAAGGATGGAACACCACCATTTAAGGAAGGAAGATAGGCAAAGGGGAGGTGAGAAAGTGGTGGGAATGGAGGGTAAAGGGACCAGAGGTTTTGGTAAAATACAAGAACAAGAATTCTAAGAACAGGCGTGTAAAATCTAAATGGTCAATGATGGAGTCTGAAGATGGCGTAAATAAGTTTAAGACAACAAGGTACCAAGGGATGGTGAGAGGAAGTTAACACTATGCACTCCATCATGTGGGTGGTTTAGTCCCTAAGTCATGCCCTACTCTTTGTGACCCCGTGGTCTGTAGCCCAACAGGCTCCTCTGTCTGTGGAATTCATCAGGCAAGAACGCTGAGTTGGGTTGCTATTTCCTTCTCCAGGGCATCTTCGAGATCCAGGAATCAAAAGCCGGTCAGCTGCACTGGCAGGTGGATTTTTATTGACTGAGCCATCTGGGTTCAGTTCAGTGCAGTCTCTCAGTCGTGTCCAACTCTTTTCGACCCCATGAACTGCAGCACACCAGGCCTCCCTGTCCATCACCAACTCCTGGAGTTCACCCAAACTCAACAGAGAAGGGAAGTGTCAAGGACCAGCCCAGGTGTCCAGCTTGGGCGCTTGGGAACTGAGTTCACTAAGAATGGAACGGATGAGAAAGTTAAGGTTCAACAAGAGCAATGAGTTCTGCTTGGGACAGAAGTCGGTATCTTATGAGGTTTGAAGTGGCAGCAGGCCATCCAGATGAGATATTAAGAAGCAATTGATGACAAGGACCTGAAACTCAGGAGGAAGGGAGATGCCCTCGATATAGGGAGTCACTCAAATATAGACAAGATGCAGGATCAGGGAGAGAAGGCAGGAAAAGTTTATGAAATGGAAGAGAAGACTGTTAAGGATGGAACACCACCATTTAAGGAAGGAAGATAGGCAAAGGGGAGGTGAGAAAGTGGTGGGAATGGAGGGTAAAGGGACCAGAGGTTTTGGTAAAATACAAGAACAAGAATTCTAAGAACAGGCGTGTAAAATCTAAATGGTCAATGATGGAGTCCGAAGATGGCGTAAATAAGTTTAAGACAACAAGGTACCAAGGGATGGTGAGAGGAAGTTAACACTATGCACTCCATCATGTGGGTGGTTTAGTCCCTAAGTCATGCCCTACTCTTTGTGACCCCGTGGTCTGTAGCCCAACAGGCTCCTCTGTCTGTGGAATTCATCAGGCAAGAACGCTGAGTTGGGTTGCTATTTCCTTCTCCAGGGCATCTTCGAGATCCAGGAATCAAAAGCCGGTCAGCTGCACTGGCAGGTGGATTTTTATTGACTGAGCCATCTGGGTTCAGTTCAGTGCAGTCTCTCAGTCGTGTCCAACTCTTTTCGACCCCATGAACTGCAGCACACCAGGCCTCCCTGTCCATCACCAACTCCTGGAGTTCACCCAAACTCATGGCCATCGATACCCCTCCCCAAATCAACATTCAGTAAAAATGAAAATGAGTACGATTGTAAAAATTACAAACTAAACTTTTGGTGAAAAAAATTTACATGTGCATTTGCTACATAAATGCTCTCGTAAGATAAATCCATCAGTTACACCTTTCAGCTAGACAACTGGCCCTGAGTCTCCCCTCCATGTAAAATGCAAGGCTTCTCTCAAGCTGAGAGCTTAGGTGACAGCAGAAGACGAGGCATGGTGCAAGGTCAGAAGGGGACTCGATGGTCCCGCTTCTCCCGCAGAGGGCAAGAATCACAGTGTCTGTCCCATTTTGCCATGTCCTTCAATAGCCTAGCATAGAGGACACAAGGGTATATTTCGTGAATGAATGAACATATGAGTGAACGAATTTTGGCTAATACATCAACAATAATCCCAAAGCTCAAGGAGAGAGGAGAGGTAAAACTTCGGAGCTTGTGACTCCAGCTGGTGAGGTGCCCTTCCCAGCTGGGCCAGGAGACCCTGAGTTCTGAGGGGTCTTTTTGCCTCTGACCCCTCTACCTTCACTCTCCTCCAATGCTCAGCCTCTCCCAGTCTGACTTCCCCATCCGGCCCCCAAATGAGTGAAATCCCAAATGAATAGTCCCAACGTCCATGCTCCAGCTCATTCGAGCTCATCTTTCTGCGTTCGGCACAGCTGACCACAAGTGACTTTCTGAAACCCTCTTCATTCTGTTCCAAGGACATCACTCTACTCTAATCCCTACATTGCCTCCAACTATCAATCCTGATCCCCAGCCTGGAAGTCCATGGGCCCTTCCCTTGATTTTTTCACGTGAATCTCTCACCTGACTGATAGGTGCCCCTTTCCGTGGGTGTGCAGCTGCCAGCTCTGTACAAAAAGCTCCTTCAGCCTAAGAACATTCCTCAGGCACTAATCCCACCCCTTCCCGTTTGAACCTTCTTGTCTCTGGTTTTTATCCCATTAGCCCTCAGTGACTTACACAGGAAATTTCAAACTCCTTCTCTTGTTTACAAGGCCCTTCACATCCTGACGTCATCACCTCCCATCATAACCCCTGGCCATTTTTTACATTTCCACTAAATCCACTCTAACTTCCAGCTCCTTCACATTTCACTATTCTCCAAATTTGCCTTGTCCTCTCACAGGGCCACCATATTGCACATAGGCTGCAATATGAATGCCCCCCCCCCGCCGCCGCCCTTCACCACATTCCCACATACAGAGTTGTGCAATGCACAGCCTGCACAGCCATACATGGCTATCCTTCTCTGTAACTATGTCTTGCCTTTGTACATTCTTTCCTTTACCTGGAATGTTTTCAGTTCTCCTCTGTGTCCACTCTCTAAAACCATTTCCCCACCCCCACCCCCGGCTGAAGTTGCTGCTTCTCTTCTCAAATGCCCTCAGCAGATTGAATGACCCTATCCCTGAACATTCTGCCCTCATGACCTGTTTACTTGTCTTTCCTACCCAAGAGTCTGGAAGCAGAGACATGTTCCATTCACTTTGTTTTTTTAAATCCCAGCACCATGCCTGGCACGTACACAGGTGCTCATGAAATGCCTGCAGAATGAAGGAGCCATTTCTCTGAGTATAATTGACAACAAGCCCAGGCAAATGCTCCCACATCATCTTATCCAGAGAACCATGATTTCTAATGAAGTATTTTTGTATAAATAAAGGAGCCTTAAGGCAGACTCCATTACCTGCAAATTTCAGGAGATTCTAGGACTTGCTCACACACTCATTTATTTATTCAACAAATATTTAACGAACACCTATGATGCCCTGAGCTCAATGCTAGAGCTGGGTATACAGAAGAGAAAACAGCAAAGCCCAGCCTTGATGAGCTTGCCTTCCAGCAGAGGGGATGGGGAAGAGTTAGCCCATAAACAAATAAACCAAAAAGTCTTTAAGTGTGTAATGGGATAACAGGTACTAAAGAGAGAAATTAGACCAGGCAGGCCTAGGGGAGAGTGTCCAGGTGGGAAGGAAGAAGTATGCTGTTTTATTTTTCTTATGTTTATTTTATTGGCAATGTGACATGCAGGATCCTAGTTCCCCCATCAGGGATTGAACCCACAACCCCTGCAGCGGAAGAGCAGGGTCTTAACCACTGGCCCACCAGGGAAGTCCCAGGGAGTTTGCTGTTTCAGATTCAGTGATCAAGGAAGGCCTTAGAGACAGGATCATATGTGATGAAATTCATTATTTAAAACATATTTCTGAGCACATTATCTGTGCTTAGCATCTCAAATCCTTTCTCTGCTCCCATGAAATAGCTTTTAAAAAAAAAAATTTTTTTTTTAATAACTTTTGGCCACACTCTGAGGCCTGTGGGACCTTAGTTTCCCAAACAAGGACTCAAATATGCAGCCCTGCCCTGGAAGGAGGAGTCTTAATGACTGGACTGCAGAGGGGGGCAGAGGGGAGCAGCCCCTCCCCTTCTGCCACATCTTAGATGCCTACAGGCAGCTGTTGTTGCCATGGCACCTGGGGACTCTGAGGAGGGAGCATGAAGGGGACTCCTGGAAGAACCTACCCACCCCCTGCCCACTCACTTCCAGCAGCCCCAGCTACAGGTCTCGGCTCCTGGTTTCTCATGAGCAGGAGGCCAGGGCACTCAGGATTCACCCACCCTACTGTGCTATGTGTTCAAACATTTTACGGGGGGCGTGAACACTGGGGAGGAGTCAGTTGTCCTCCTAGGCTCCTCTTCGGTGTTCTGAGGCTGTTTCCTCATCTGTAAAATGAAGATCTGAAAGCCAGTCTTGCCCTCCAACCCTGTCCTACACAGTGAGGATAAAACACGCTTTAAAGGTAGATCGTAAAACATGGCACGTGCTCAGCACTGTTCCCACAAGAGGTGTATGGAGGTTTCTTGTCCCCTCCTGGCCACCATACTTCTCGCCAGTTCTCTATGCTCCTTCACTCTTTCCCTTCTGTTGCTTCATTTAATTCTTATATTCCCCCAGGGAGGAGGCCTGTTTACAGATGAGGAGTCTGAATGACAGGTCATCTGCTAACCCGTGACCAAGCAGAAATTCAATTCCAGATTTTTCCTATTCTTCTTTCTTCCATGACTGCTTTTTCAGCTTGAATCACCTCCACAGGCAAACACACACACACATACACACAAACACAGGAGGTTCCATAGTGGTAAGGGTTTGAGTCTGCAATAAAGCTATAAACAAATCACTTTCCAGTTACCTTTGATAATGCTACTCTCATCAATGAGTTTGATTAAGCTAATGCTATATTTGGATCCAACCTGAAGTCTAGGCTTAACTTGTCAATTTGGATAAAGGGCATTTTCAAGGTGTATTAGCTTGCTTCATATCAAGCTAAATGCTGATGAGTCAAAAAAAGTATTTTCAGAATTTCAAGTTTCCTGAATCTGATAAAACTCTAATTGAGGCAGTAATCTGGGCAAATGGGAGGCTGGCTTCATAAGTGAGTCTGGCACTAAGCACTAGGGAATGTTGCAAATGTGGTGAGTGGCTAATAATTAAAGGATTTAATTAAGCATCGTCTGGGAACATGTCTCGTAGCTCTGTGTGCACGCTGGCAGCTCCCAGCAATCCGGAGGGAACAGGGAGAGGCAGCATCGTTGAGGGCAAGGGAACTGGTTATTTGGGGGAAGATTTTCTAGCCCAAGGGCAAAGAGAAACAGATATGAACTTTTGATGATACACATTTGGGGCAGGCAAGTGTTTCCATGAAGACGGTGAAGACAGATTTTTAAATTTTAATTTAGTTGTTTGCTGTTATGAACCCAACATCCAGCACCTGTGTTAGCAAATCAACAAGAACAGCCCTCCATTCATCTCTGTTTCTGGACCTGAATACATGGTAGGTGCTCAGTGAGCGTTCAAGAGAAGTAGCAAAGGAATAAATAAACACTGAAAAGCATCTCCAAAAGCAATCAAATTATCATGCAATGTTAAGCCAAAAAAAAAAAAAGACCTCATATACATAAAACTACACATAATCTGATTCAACTATGTAAACAAACACATTGAAAAAGAGTCAAAGGAATTATTAGTAATTATTTCTGGTAGATAAGATCATGGGTGTTTGCTTTCCGGCTTCTTGATTTTCTAATTTCTTGATTTCCTTCTTTTAAGTTGTTTATATATATGTGTGTGTGTGTATATGTAAATAATCATGAATTATGTATTATATAATATTTTATATATTATATAATAATGTAAATAATACCATGTATATACATTTCTCTTAAAACACATAAAAGTAGAGTTGATATATATCAAAGACAAAGAAAATGCTGCTATTTTTGATGAGGCACCAGACTCACAGATAGATGAGACCTCAGGAATGATCCGTCAGTTTAATTCATTTATTCATTCATTCAGTCAGTCAATAACAACTAACTGCACACCTGCACTGACTATGCCCAGTACTGTGCTAAATGGGATCCCTGAGCTTACTATTTGTTATGCCCTGGAAGACTTTTGCCTTCAGTTAACTCACATAACCATCCCTATGTGGTAGGTACTAGCATGTTCTGATTTGCCAATGAGGAATCTTCTCGAGGTCACACACCTACTAAGCAGAATCTCAACCAAGATATCTAGTCTCACAGCTGGAGCTCTTAACTGCTCAGCCAAGTCTCCTGGTGGCCAGGTCAGGCTGACCTCTCCAATTGTGACCATCTCCAGACTTCTATACTTTGTCTTCATCCACCTTTCACTCATTGGCTTTATTCTGCCCTCAAAAGTACACAGAATAAGGGAACCCCTCACCCACTGAATGACCAGATGTCCTCTGCAAGTCCACCGTGTTCCAAGCTAAACTCTCCTTGGTCCTTCGACTATTTGTCAGAGTTTCCTAGGACTCAATGTACCAGTCCTCTTCTCCAGGTTGCTCCAATTTATCAGTGTCCTTAGCGTTTGGCTCTGTAGCTGAGCCCCTCATTGTGGTTTGACCTTGCAATTAGCTGTTTCCTGTGATGCTCTGTGTGGTCTGACCAGCACAGAGGGTCACCTCTCTTGAGCTAGACATTGGACTCCTAGTATCACAGTTTAAAAGCATACTCATTTTGGCTTTTCTACATAGTTTTTCTCCCCCTTGAACGATGAACTTGCATTCTTTAGTACATAGCATATATACATTAACTCCTCTATGATAACAAATGCTAAACTAGAGAATCCAGTAATTCTCAAAGCCTGCACTCTACAAATTGACTTGTAGGCTAATTATTTGAAATAAACTTTAATAAAAATATTATAGGACATGAAGATTATGTTCACAGATCAAATCACCAAGCCTTCTATAGCCCTTCTGTTAATTGCAATACATTTTGCTTGAAATAATGTATAAAAAATTAATAAAGACCCACATTTTTTAAAAAGCCCAGAGGTTTGGGGTGGCAGAGTGGGCAAAATGGGTGAAGGGCATCAAAACATATAAACTTCCAGTTATAAACTATGTAAGTCATGGGGTTGTAATATACAGCATGGCGACTATCATAGATCATATTATACTGAATATTTGAAATTTGCTAACAGAATAGATCTTAGAAGTTTTGGGCACACAAAAAAATGTTTGTAATTCTGTATTATGACAGGTATTAACTAGACTTATTATACTGATCATTTTCCAATAACTACAAATACTGAATCTTTACATTATGCCTGAAACTGACTTAATGTTATATGTTAATGATACCTCAATTTTTTTTTTAAATGCCATTTGAACATGGAAAACACTGAATACTCTTAGTAGATGCATGGTCATTTCTTGGTATTTTTTTATCCTGTTAATTATTAGAGAAAGATATTGAATATAATGTATTTTACTTATATTATGCTCCAGTATTTGAGGTAAAGAAAATTTTATCAAAGCAAGTGGCTAAAATTTTAGGGACAGACTGTGGGAAGATTCTGGTAAAGTTCAAGAAGAGCATGAGAGATCCTTGGTGCTGGAACTTTGTGTCTCAACCATCCTTTAAGCATTCCCTTGCCCTCTTTCCTAATACAGATGGCAATTGTATTACCCTTGATTTGAAATTCTCTGCTTTGCTTTCTCAGAGTGTCTTTTTTGGTTCCAGAATCACTTTTGGTTGAGGGTCAAGAATGAAAGTTTAACCTGGAGCATGAATGTCCAGAAGCCTTAGATTTAACTTACTTACTTTATGGACTCAATGAAGTCCTCACAGGACCAGTCTGAGTTGTGTGTTCATCTCTCAGCCACTCATGAGGACCAGAGAAATGGGAAACACTGGTCAAACCCAAGTCATATGCCCATACCCAAAGTAGGTGGAGGGGTGGATAGAAAGGAAGTAAGTCAGTGATCAACCTCATCCAAATCACATGGGTGGATATATACGGAACAGGAGAGGGATGGTTTCCAAGGTAAATTGAGCTGTTGTGACCTGTAGAAGGATGCATAGATAATAGAAGGACAAAAACACTAAATAGAGGGAAGAAAGAAACTTACTTTTACTGGGGGCCTGATTATGTGACCAACACTATGTACTCTATAAGGCATCTGTCATCCTCACAGAAGAAAAGATGGGTAACCACTTAAGGAATTGACCCACATCTCAGAGCTAAACAAAACCCAAGGCAAGTAGATGAGGACCTCCTGATGACAGGATTAAGAAGGAAGAATTCTCAGGGATGATCATGGCCCTGGAGATAGAAAAGTAACATGGGAAAGGAATGTTCTAGATGTGCTGAATGTGTGTAAGTCACGTTTACCTGAAATAATCTAGAGCCTATTATACAGAGTGAAGTAAGTCAGAAAGAGAAAAACAAATATTGTATATTAATGCACATATATGGAACCTAGAAAGATGGTACTGATGAGCCTATTTGCAGGGTAGCAGTGAAGACCCAGACATAGAGAAGGGACTTGTGGATGCAGTGGGGTAGGGGAGGGTGGGATGAATTGAGAGAGCAGCATTGAAACATATGCATCACATATGTAAAATAGATAGCTAATGGGAAATTGCTGTATATAGCACACGGAGCTCAGCCTGATGCTCTGTGACAAGCTAGAATGGTGGGAAGGGGCAGGAGGTGGAAGGGAGGTTCCAGAAGGAGGGGGCACATGTATACCTGTGGTTGATTCATGTTGATGTATGGCAGAATCAATGCAATAGTATAAATCAATTATCTTCCAACTAAAAATAAAAATAAAAAAAAATTTAAGGAATAGTGGCACAAAAGCCCAAGTGGGAACGACCTGGAATGAATGGTCTTTTTGTCAACAAGCTATCACCCTTCTAAGGATTAGGAAACTGTAGTTCCCAGAACCTCTCCCCCTGTGCGGTTCCATGTCAGGTTTGCCAGCGAGCCCTGCATGGTGGGCCAGGAGCAGAGGTCATTCTTCCCTAGAGATCACTTCCGCAGACACGTGGGCAGAGATGAGATTCCTGGTTGTTCCTCAGCCAGTGTTGTGAATCACCCATTTTGCTACTGCAGACTACGCAAGCCGGTAGGGGTTTCTTCAGAAATTCTTAAGAACTCTAGCAGTTTCCCTAGAAGATTTTGAGGAGCCTCAGGTCTCAGTGTCTACTTCCCCAACTGTCTGGGTGCCACCTCCTTGATTTTGAGCAGTAACTTTTCAGGCCTTGGCAGTACCAGCTCTTCCAATACTCCAATGAGCCTTCATTCCTAGATGAGGGCCCTTCATTCCTGGAATACTTGATTGGCTCCATTTCCTCTGCCCGCCCCCTCCAAAAAAACCATACTGAGAGAGAGCCCAACCATACAGGGGACTCTGCTCTGGGTGGGAGGGAGGTCCAAGAGGGAGGGGCCATCTGTATACTATGGCTGATTCATGTTGATGTCCAGTGGAAACCAACATAACATTGTAAAGCAATTATCCTCCAAGCAAGCAAACAAAAAAGGGTTCTGTTCTGAGATCAGTATCTGAAGTCTGTGGATGTCCAGCAAATGTGCTTGATAACTGTGGCTAAATTTTAAGCTCTATAAATATGCTTTATTTCCCCCACCTTTTCCATAACTGCCCCATTGAACACGGAGGAGTGATCAATAAATGACTTAATGTGACAGTTATAGTTATGTCAAGTACAACGTTTGACCGGCTTTGTCGATGGTAAGATGGTATGATGGTGAACAAAATGCCAAAGAATATCAATCATGACATGTGGTCATCAATTTTTCCTGGAGGATTTTGGAGGGATTCACAGAGGGTGACAACCTTACAGAAGAGCTAAAGTTTCTTCAAGGGAGGGGGGCTTCTGGCCAGATGGGACTAACTGCCGGGAGATGGGGTCAAGGACAGGCTTGACCCCTACAGGCTGGCTGAGCAGACAAAGGCCTTGAGCAGAGTCTTAATTGGTGGAGGATTATAAGGTTTCCCCAACCCCCATCCCAGGTTGCCCCCATTTCCAGTCAGTGCACCTCCAGGGGGTGCTCGGGAGGTCCAGCCTGCCCCATCCACCGCCCCATGGTGGTGATCAGAAGCAAACCCACACTATTTGTCCAGTGTCTTCAGAACGAGAAAGACAAATCACCATTTCACGCGATACATATACTTCAGAGAATCACGAGCATCAGAGAGTAAATCACACCAGGATTGGGAGTTGGTCTGGCCTCCTCTTTACAATCAGCTCTAACACAACACTTAATCTGAAGGAAGTGCTGCAGAAAGAAGATAAATTTCACTGCTCTCCCAGAGGTTCATTAACTGTGGACTCACAGTGCAGGAGTGGCCGTGTCACAAGCCACACAAACGCTTAGCTCGCTGGTCCTGCCTCTCGTCTGCTTGCTTCCCCTCCGGTTGGACTACCTTCCCATCTGAACAAACCCATCCATGTCTCCCCTTCCCCTCAAATTATCCATGGCCTCCTGGAAGTCTCCCAGGGTCCTGGGCCAGGGTAGGTGCCAGTCTTCTGGGCTCCCATAGCTTCCCCGGCCTGTCTCCAGATATTGTGCTCTGACTGTCTGCCTTTCAGTCTATCAGTTCAGTTGCTCAGTCGTGTCCGACTCTTTGCGACCCCGTGGACTGCAGCACACCAGGCTTCCCTGACCATCACCAACTCCCAGAACTTGCTCAAACTCATGTCCATCAAGTCGGTGGTGCCGTCCAACCATCCCATCCTCTGTCATTGCCTTCTCTTCCTAGACTGTGAGTTTCTGGAAGAAAGCCTCTGTGTCATGCTTCTTTTTGAGTGGCTAGCACCCCACATGAGTGGGCCTGGCTCGTGTGCACCCCACATAGCAGCTCCTAGAATAAGTGAAGTCCCACTGTGACTGGAAGTGGGCTTCAGCTTCTCGCCACTCCAAAGCCAGTAAGGTTGGTGGAAAAGAACGTCTGCTTTATTTTGGATGCCAGCAATGAATGTGTGTGTGTGGGCAGGGGGGCTGGCGATGCCTGTCCAAAGGCTGACTCCCCCTGCTGACAATCAGCGGGCTAGAGCTTTTATAGGCTAAGGGAAAGGGTGACATCCAGAAACAGCACAATCAGCTCTGACAGTCATCTTGAAACTGGTCATTGGTGGTCTGCCCAGCATCATCTTGATTGTTTTAGGTCCAGTTCATCTTCAGGCCCAGGGTCCATTTGCTTCCATTTCTTGAGGCCAGTTATCGGAATTGCGACATATCTGTCGTGGCTATAGTCTGGTCATCATGCAGTTAACTTCTCCACCTGGTGGGGGTTTAAGTATCTATAAGACAGCTTGCGGAATATGGCTCAGAATATTATCTATAGCCTTTGAGAAGGAGCTATGCTTAATGACTAAACTATTATCACTGGGTCTCCTTTGATTGTTTTCCTTTATTTCTGCATGTTCTCACGTGTCTGATGAAACTTCTTCTTTGGCCAAGGTTTTTCCGAAGAAAAAAAAATGCAGCTGGAGGCCATGAGGTCCTGCTCCATTTCCCATGATCAGTAATGCACTGGGAGGAGAGCAGGAGTGGGGAGTGACTGCAGGAGAAGAAGTCACTTTAAGAGATTTTAGATGTGGCTTCACCACCCTGGGCTGTGAAAGGGAATAAGAAAAAAGCGAAAGTGATGAAACGAACATCACTATAAAGAGTCAAAAACCAGAAACACCCTTCACAGAATCTGGAGTGACAGCACCACTGGGCTTTGATTCATCTTTGTTATGAACTTGCAGTTCTGACTTCTTCACCAGCCGCACCAGTAAGGCCAAGTTGACCTGTGCCCAGAAGACCTGCGAGTGTTGCTTCCCTCTAGCACATCTCTCTAAAATCATGGAGTTTTTCTACAAGCCCTGCACTCCAAGAAGAAAGATGAAAATATTTGTCAGCTGGCCCATGAAATGTTGTGTAGTGAATGCCGCTAATGAAATTTCACATGTGTGTTGAAGACCTAGCATTTGAATGATTTTCATTTTAAGACTCACTTAACAATACTGAGCAGTTTGGGAGTAAACTTTTTTTTTTTTTAATTGGGGTATAGATGCTTTGGGCTTCCCAGGTGGCTCAGTGGTAAAGAATTTGCCTGCCAGGGCAGGAGATGCAAGGTTTGATCCCTGGGCCAGGAAGATCTCCTGGAGGAGGAAATGGCAGCCCATTCCAGTATTCTTGCTGGGATAATTCCCATGGACAGAGGAGCCTAGCGGGCTACAGTCCATGGGATCACAAAAGAGTTATACAAAACTTAGATACTAAACAATAATCAGTTCAGCTCAGTTCAGTAACTCAGTCGTGTCCGACCCTTTGTGCCCCGTGGACCACAGCACTCCAGGCCTCCCTGTCCATCACCAACTCTCGGAGTTCACCCAAACTCATGTCCATTGAGTCGGTGATGCCATCCAACCACCTCATCCTCTGTCGTCCCCTTCTCCTCCTGCCTTCAATCTTTTCCAGCATCAGGGTCAATGAGTCAGCTCTTCACATCAGGTGGCCAAAGTATTGGAGTTTCAGCTTCAACATCAGTCCTTCCAATAAACACTCAGGACTGATCTTCTTTAGGATGGACTGGTTGCATCTCCTTGCAGTCCAAGGGACTCTCAAGAGTCTTCTCCAACACCACATTTCAAAAGCATCAGTTCTTCAGTGCTCAGCTTTCTCTGTAGTCCAACTCTCACATCCATACATGACCACTGGAAAAACCATAGCCTTGACTAGACGGACCTTTGTTGGCAAAGTAATGTCTCTGATTTTTAAACAATAATAATAGTTGCTTTACAATGTTGTGTTTCTGCTGTACAATGAAGTGAATCAGCTATATGTATACATATAACCCCTCATTCTTGGACCTCCCTCCCATTCCCCCCATTCCACCCGCCTAGGTCACCACAGAGCACTAAGCTGAGCTCCCAGTGCTGGACAGCAGGTTCTCACTAGCTATCTCTTTTACACATGGTAGTGTATACGTGTCCATACACATGGTAGTGTATACATGTCCATCCCAACTTCCCAGTTCATCTCAGTCCCTCTTCCTCCGACCCATACCCCACATCCGTTCTCTGCATCTGCATCTCTATTCCTGCCCTGCATATAGGTTCATCTATGTCATTTTTCTAGATTCCACATAGAAATTAACATTTAAAATTTGAGTCTCCCCTGGGTTGATATTTATCCCTATGCAGATGAAGATGCCCTAGAACATATGCAATAACACCCAGGAACAGGAACATACAAGCATAGGGCAAGACATTGGAGATCATCTAATTCAGGGCCCTCATTCCACAGATGAAGAAACTCAGATCTAAAAATTCCTTGATCTGTCAAAGGCCCACTGGTGGCAAGAAGGGACACTGGGGATGGACTTGGGAGTCAACCCTGCAGTGGATTGAATGGTCTCCTCCAAGAAGACATCTTCAGGTCCTAACCCCAATAGTAGCTGTGAATGTGACCTTATTCAGAAATAGAATCTTTGCAGATGCCCATACTGGATTATGATGGGATCTAATTCAGTGACAGGTGTCCTTATAAGAAGAGAAATTTGAATATCAGGTAACACAAAGCAATTGCCGTATGAAGGGGTGCAGAGGTTGGAGTTATGCCCCCAGAAGCCAAGGAACAACAAGGACTTTTGGCAGCCACCGAAAGGAAGGTATGGAACAGATTCTCCTCTGTTCAGAGCCTCCAAGAAGGAACCAGCTCTGCCAAAACCTCGATTTCAGACTTCTAGTCTCCTGAACTGTGAGTGAATAATTTTGTTTCATTAGCCTTCTAGTTCGTGATGCTTTGTTATGGGAGCTGTAGGAAACCAGTACAAACACAGAGCACAACTTTTTGCCTTCATGAGTTCCTAGAACTAGAAACTACGTGTAGGAGACATCCTTCAAACCCAGGGCTCTTTCTGCCAGATCAAGGAGGAGGAAGTGTGGTCGCTTTTGACTGCAGTTCTGAGGAGCACGCAAATCTAAGACAGGGTAATGAATGTCCCTCCCTCAGGTGCAAGCGTGATAGACTAAGTTAAGCTGCATCAGTGCTGAGGAGTCAGGTGTTGCTGTCAGGGGCTGCAGGATGTAGAAGCCAGGTAGTAGTGGTCACCCCCACAAAAAACTCAGAAAGATGTATGCCTGCCCAGTTTCCCAACCTAAATGATAAGTAGTCCCGGTGGATGCTTCCCACTCTATGAATTTCCAATGTTACTTTGGGGTCACGTGACTTGCTACACATACACTCTTGGAACTGGTGAAAAATACAGAGCGTTCCAAGAATATCAGCATCCAGGCTGCCAAGAGGCTTCTCAATGGAGCTTACAATCACTGAGGTTTGAGATAATTGTCCTCCTCTAATCAGATCATCCCTGCCACCCAAGCAGTTCTAACACCCTGAACTGGAGGAGGCTGGGAGGGGAATGAGACCAACCTTTCCCAGCCCAGCTCGGGGGTTCCCTGCCTGTGAGGAGTCAAGAGAGAAACTTCGGTGGCGTTTCACCACTTCCCAAGGTTATGGTCCAAGTTCATTTTTTTAACCTCACAGCTGTTCCGGATGATCCAACATGTGTAAGGGTTTGTCCAGACTGTTTGAGGTTCTTTTGTGAAACTGTCAAAACAATGACCTCATTTGGAACCATCTGCTGACAGGCAGGATTGGCACAGAGCTCGCCTCTGACTTATGTCGCTGGAGCAATCAATTCAAGATGGCCACTCCGGGTATGAGGCTTGCTCAGCGATATGCAAACAGATAACGGATTGCTCCATCCCTTCCTCAAGTTACCAAACATGTCAGTATTAAGGCAGCCTCCTCCAAAGGCTGCCTGCCAGGCATGGCAAAGGGAAGTCATCACCCGCTGACCCAGAAACTCAAATCCCTCCGCTGCCTGGAGTGGGGCTGCTTCCCCCATCACTAACTGTGAAACAAAAAGAACAGGATTGAACCAGAGAAAACTGTTGTCTTTGGAGCAGAAAGGACACTGGGTACCATGGGTGTGTGCACGCCAACACCACAGAATGACCTGGATCTGACTGCCGGGTGGTTGAACCGGGGCTCCCCCAATAATAGCAGAGTCCGTGGGAAAGAATCCCTCGGGGTATAATTCAGACCCAGGCTGGGATTATCTGAAAATAATGAGCTGGGACATTCTACAAAGGCACGGAGCGCGTAGGTATTCCGGATCTGTGGTCAGGATGCTGAGTCCAGCGTTTTTCACGACCCCTGAAGCTCAGTGTGTTTTTACGTGCTCACAGAAAGAAGATGCCTCGTTTTTAATTGCACATACCTCTTCCATCTCTCTGGGAAAGAAAAGAAACTCAAGAAACAGGCGGGGAATTATTTTTGACCCAATTTGTTGTTATTGCCAACTGGCCTCCCGAAGCGGCTCATTGGGCAAACTCAGCAGAATGGTCCTTTCTCAGAGCGCGGCTGCGCCCGCTGCAGACTGCTAAGACGATGCTGCCCTCTGATTGCCTGTTTTTTATGATACCATAGCAGAGACCCGTGGGGAGCTGGGGGTAGGGTGAGCCTCTTCTCACACGTGAAACCCAGCAAGTATACCCCTCACGAATCTGAGTGCTTCCAGACAGCTTGGGTAAGGCGTTAAATCTGCGGTGCACTCAGGACTGTAGCTGGGGAGTGCTAATTTGCAAGAAGGTCGCTGTGGCATTGTCAACACAGAGGAAAGTAAAAGCAGTGCCGCATCTAAATATTGAATACATAGAATGCAGTAAGGGTGAAGTTGGAAGGGCGTAGAGGGACCCACAAGAGACAGGAAGGAAGGGAAATAAGAAGATGGCTGGCTGTCTGGAGGCATCACTCCTAAGCTGGCCAGTGTCACACTGAGAGCAGGGGCCCAGATATCTTCACTAAACAGTGAGTTCTGCATAATCTTTCTTCAGGCCTCCACTTGCACAGCAAAGGATCTAATAGTAACAACGGGGACGTTCCTGGTGGTCCAGAGGTTAAGAATCTGCCTTCCAATGCAAGGAGTTAGATCCCTGATCATGGAACTAAGATTCCCACATGCTGTGGGGCAACTAAGCCTGTGTGCCGCAACAAACACCCAGCACAGACAAAATAAAAATAAGAAAATATATATTAAAAAAAATTTTTAAGTAATAATGAATTCAGTCAGGGTAGGAGGGGACTGTAAAAGAATAATTAACAAATTTACTTCTGCTTGGCTACCCATGCCACGCCCTTTAGAAGAGTTGTAGAGAGGACCTCATCCACAACACAACTGCAAGAAATCTTCATTCCTGGGCTTCCCTGGTGATCCAGTGGTTAAGACTCTGCGCTTCCACTGCAAGGGGCGTGGGTTCCATCCCTGGTTGGGGAAGTTCCAGATGCCACGAGATGTGACCGAAAAGAAGTCTTCATTCCCAAAGACAGGCCACTGATTAAACTCAATAAAAAATAATCGACCGGAGGCTATCTACCCACAAACTTCTTCTATCTTTCAAAAGTCCAAATTGAATCACATATTTGTAGACACACGACATTTTGTAAAGGGCATTTTCATTAATATCCACCCAAGAATAATACCCGAAAAGATAAAGTGCTTATTACCAGACCTAGTCATGTAAACAGCTTTTAGAGCATCTTCCTTTGTTGGGCTTCCCAGGTGGCGCTAGTGGTAAAGAGCCCACCTGCCAATACAGGAGATATAAGAGACAGCGGTTCCAGATCCCTGGGTCGGGAAGGTCCCCTGAAGGAGGGCATGGCAACCCACTCTAGAATTCTTGCTTGGAAAATCCCATGGACAGAGGCTGGCAGGCTACAGTCCCTGGGGCTCCAAAGAGTCGGACATAACAAGTGACCGAGCATTAGAGCCGCAAGCAAGGACTTAACACAGATCAGCAGCTCCGTGAATGTCTGTTGTTGAATGAATAAATGCAGGTAAAGTGCTTGACCAATATTTGGCCTTTAGGAAACATCAATCAAACAACTGAATAAAAAGAACTTGAGAAATCGAGTCCAATCACATATATGATGTTTGGAGAATCCTTGAATTCACCCAGTCTCACGCTTTCCGTGTTACCTGCTGAAGATGAGATTAGGACCCTTGGAAGTAGGACTCGTCCTTATTACCTGTAGGTGAACAGAGGAGGCAGAGGAAAGCCCAGAGGCTCTCAGACATGGGCAAATTCTGGCTTTGCAATATGATCTTGGGCTGGGCATATATCTAGGTCCTCCTTCTAGAAAGAGCGGGCAAATGACATAATATTCTTGAACAGGTATGAGGATTAATAGAGGGAAAATAAACCCTGCAGCAGTATTGGCTGTGTTTTGCAAGGGTTAGTCACTCAGTCATGTTGGACTCGATGCAACCCTATGAACTGTAGCCCACCAGGCCCCTCTGTCCATGGGATTCTCCAGGCAAGAATACGGGAGTGGGTTGCCATTTCTCCTGGGGCTCTTCCCCACCCAGGGACTGAACTCCAGTCTCCCACAGTGCAGGCAGATTCTCTACCATCTGAGCCACCAGGGAAGCAGCGAAATTGCAAATCCCCAGGAGAAGTGAAGCCACGGAACCCCCCGTTCAAAAGCTTTACTACGAACTTCACACTGGTGGCAGTAAGGTGGTAAACCGAGTGCAGGACTTTTATGAGCATGGGGCCCAGTGGGACCACACAACTTGCACCCAGCGAGCCAGCCCCGCCAGCCAGCCTGGAGTCTGGCATGCATTGGAGCTCTAACAAGTGAGGGTCTTTTTTTCTCCTTCCCTTCTCATTAAAAAATCTGATGTAATGAAATGAGACAGATTGTGACTATTGGCTGAACAAAGGGATCCTGTGCGGTGGAATTTCTGGTAATTCTAAGCATTCCAGCTAATTATCCAGGCTGTGAATTATTCAGATACCTTGGTTGTCTTTCTTCTTATCCTTTGAGTTATGTCCCTACTCACTGATAATTCAAAAATAATGTTCCTTTCCCATTTTTCTCTTGTACCCTGATAAATGGTTTTTGGAAGAAGAGGTCAAAATGACAAACTCACATACTTACTATATTTATCCCCAGTGTGTTCACTTACTCAAAACGCATCTCTTGATTGCCTGCCATGGGCATGTAGAATGGAACATCCCTGAGACAAGGACTTGGAATTCATCTGAACCCTTGTGGTTGCAAGAGACAGAAACCCAACTCCATTAGTTTAAGATAAGAAGCGATTTGTGGGTTCCCTGGACCATGAAGTCCTAGAGTCTGGCTCAAGTAGAGTTGGATCCAGAAATATAAATATGATGGTCAGTTTGCACAATTACCGTAGACAGAGATGAAACCCAAGATTAGCAAGATCTGTTCACATATTTATATCTGCAGCTGAAGAGCAAGCAGGATATCCCAACAAACAATTATCCAGATGCATGTGGGATGAGAAAGCAATTGCCCAAAGGAAAGAAGGGTACTGGGCACCAAATTGCAAGTGTCTGCTATTGATTTTAACAGGAAGTTTTAAAGAATTGGGACATTGTGGAGTATACATTTCTGAAGTTCCAAGTTCCCGCTCAACAAATATTCCAGGGAAGAAAAAATACATAAAGCCTTGTTCTGAGATACTCTGGGAATATACATAATTTTAAAAATAAAACCTTTTCTTCCCTGACATTCTAGACACAGAGACTTTGTCTCCATGATTCCAAACATCTAGGCTAAACACAGAGAAAACGTGTAGACAATCATCTATGTGTTTCTAAATATTCCGATGTCTGGCATCACTGAGTCATTGCCACAGTGTGTAGGAGTCTTTTTCAGCAGAACTCAAAGCACTTCCCAGAACCAGGTTCAGATAGTAGTTTTCTGAGAACGGAGATAGCTTATCTTGTACTGTTTCCTACAGAAAAGGATTGGCCCTGCCCTAACTAAAGAGCCAAGAATAAAGGATGACAATAAATATGAGACACTTTTAGAGTAACAACAGTCCCCAAAGTAAGACTGGCACTCTGTTTCTCTAGTCTACCTGAATTCTACTTTAGAAGGAGGTATTCAAAAGAAAAAAGCATGGTCGCTCCTCCCAGTTTGGGTGATGAAAAAATTGTTTACATAGCAGATGCTGTAATGGAGAGAACACGCAACGAGGGGTTAGAGGACCTGGGTTTCAGCCTCAATTCTACCACCCTGAAGCCTTGGACAAATCACTTACCCGAGCTCTGTTTCTATGGCTGTAAAAGACAGGTGTTGGACAGGATGATCTTTTAGGTTTATTCTAGTTCCACCACGATTGTGATGAATACGTGTTTATAGAAGCAATAACGCTAACAGCTCACAGTTTTATAACATTTTGCAGTTCATAAACATTTTCGTGCATGGCTCATTTAATACACACAGGAAATCTGTGAGTAGTACACTTGTCAGACTTGGTTCTTTTGTGGATGTGATATGTGTGGGGTCATAGATGGGGTGGCAGAGATGCCCCTAAACCAAGTCTTCCCATGCCACAAGCTCCCCCATTCATCTGTGATGTGAAATAAATCTCCACCCTTCCTAACTACATTCAAAGTTTGCTGTGCTTAGTCACTCAGTCAGGTCTGATTCTTTGTGACCCCTTGGACTGTAGCCCACCTTTGTCCATGGGATTCTTCAGGCAAGAATACTGGAATGGGTTGCCACGCTCTCCTCGCATCCCAGGGATTAAACCCAGGTCTCCCACATTGCAGGCGGTTTCTTTACAGCCTGAACCACTAGGGAAGCCCACAGCACATTATTAGGAGTATCTTTGGGACACCTTGACAGATTTCAGGTGCCATATGATAGGCCATCAAGTTTCTTGATCATTCATGATTTCTAATTGNGCCACGCTCTCCTCGCATCCCAGGGATTAAACCCAGGTCTCCCACATTGCAGGCGGTTTCTTTACAGCCTGAGCCACTAGGGAAGCCCACAGCACATTATTAGGAGTATCTTTGGGACACCTTGACAGATTTCAGGTGCCATATGATAGGCCATCAAGTTTCTTGATCATTCATGATTTCTAATTGGATATCTAAATTGGATATGAATTCAAGGCCAGAATGATGACTCTGCAGTCACTCCCAGTTACCCAGGGATGATAGGGTTTGAGCAGCCAGGAACATCTTCTGTTGCCAGAAAATAAAGGAATGCTCAAAAATGATAAGGGCTTGTTGATGGAACAGAAAAGCCAGATCAGGGGAGTTCCCAATGGCCTAAGCTGAAACACTCTGATGCACAAAGGGGATCTTCCCATCCCAGGGGCCAAACTCAGATTTCCTGCATTGCAGGCAGATTCTTTACTGTCTGAGCCACTGGGGAAACCCAATAATAACAGCACTGGATCATAACTCTTGAATAAAATAAATAACTCGGGTCCATGCTAACTTACTACTTAGTTGATTAGGGGAGAAAATACTGCTTTTTCTTAGAATAAAATTCCAATGAATAAATATAGAAGGACAAAAGGAAATAGAAAACATTATAGCAATAAAAGGCACACTCCACAGTAATAATGGTTGCAGACAAGAGACTCTTATGAATGCTAAAATTGGAGGGTGACAGTAGGAGGAGAAACAGAATTTGCTTAGTCTCATAGTATCTCCCCCAAGACATATATTAACTACAAGGGAAAAGATGGTGGATAAAGCCAGCAGACCTAGCAGCTCAGATGGCAAAGAATCTACCTGCAATGCAGGAGACCTGGGTTCAATCCCTGGGTCAGGAAGACCCCCTGGAGAAGGCAATGGCTGCCCACTCCAGTATCTTGCCTGGAGAGTTCCATGGACAGAGGAGTCTGGTGGGCTACAGTCCATGGGGTCATAAAAGAGTTAGACATGATTGAGTGACTAACAGTTCACTTCACGCTAATGTTAGGAGAAACCAGATGAGGGATATATGGAAACTCACTCTATTGTTTGTTTGTTTGTTTGTTTTGCAACTTTCCTGAAAGTCTGAAATTAGTTGAAACCACTTTAATGACACTTCAGAAGCCATTCTGACAGTTTTCTGAGCATCCATGTCAAAAAGTAAATGAACTGTCCCAAGATAGCCAGAGCAATTGTAAAATCCATCCTGGCTTCTGATGCAAAGGGTGTCTGTCTGAAAAAGGGAGATCCAAGGGACCCCAAAACCGCGTTTTGACTTTGCCAGTTTGCTGACAATTCAGCTATTGGAAACCGTTTTGCCTTCTGGACCACTCATCAATGGCAAATACAGGTGAACTCAATGTCTCCTTGGAGACAAAGTGAGCTCTGTCTTTACTGAATGCAGGAAGAGTGAGCCAAATAGCCCCAGAGATATTTAGTAACAAAAGCATCTTCCTAATTTTAGTCACATTTCTTCTGATTCTTCTCACACAACTTCAAGAGCAAAGCAACCAGAATTCTGCCATGATAAAATCTGTCCTTACTTCCTGACTCCAACTGTGTCCACCCTGTAATTTCTTTGTCACAGTGTCTGTTCTCATCTTTAATGGGTGGAGAACACATGTTATAACTTAATGTTTCTTGCATCTTTTTTTTTTTTTTTTGTTGTTGGTTTTTCCTAAAAATACCCACGTCTAACTCTGTTATGCATTTCCTGAGGGTGTGAACTGGCAGCAGATTTCAGTTCCAAGCCACATACACAACTGACAATTTTATGACACTATTCAGACTCACACAAAGCCACAGAGCTGCAGAGCCCAGTGCCTCTGCCCGGGAGCGAATTAACCTCCTGACGCTGGTGAGTTTTCTCTTGAAAACTAGACTTGCAGCTCATCATGAGCCATGGGTCTCTGCTGCTAGTTGGAACTGGGTGGGTAAAGGAAGGGTTGTCCTTGAATTACACCTGCCTCACACCTTGACCGGGTGGCCAATCAGTATCTATGGACTCTGAGCTTGGGAGGCTGGCTTTCTGAGAAGTATCAATATGAGACTTGGTCCTTGGCCTCAAGGATCTTACAGTCACGTATTAATTTAAACTGCCAATTTTAAAGTCAAGTTCTGAACAACAGAAATGTACTCTATATTATGTAGGGTAACTGGAACACAGGGAATGCTCAGTTGCTCTGTTGTGTCTGATTCTTTGTGACCCTAGGGACTATAGCCTGCCAAGCTTCTCTGTCCCTGGAATTTCCCACGCAAGAATACTGGAGTGAGTTGCCACTTCCTAATCTAGGCGATCTTCCCAACCCAGGGATCAAACCCATGTCTCTTGCATCTCCTGCACTGGCAGGTGGGTTCTCTACCACTAGCACTACCTGGGAAGCCTGGAATACAGGGAAAAGAGAGATAAACAATCAGAAAAACTTCAAGCAGGAGAGAAGTTTCATTCATTCATACAATAAATATTTAATTCCATTGTCTGTGCTAGGCACAATTCTAAGTGCTAGTCTCTCAATAGGAAAAAGATAATAAAAACAAACATATAAACAAATTAATTTCAAACATAATAAATAAATTATAGTTTAACTTGATTTTTTTAAAAAGATTGGGAGAATATATTTGATCTTCAGACCTAAGATGGAACTTCCAGACAAGCAAATTCAATGTCACTATAATTTATGTTTAGGCTTTAGGAATTCTTCCTTAGGAATCCAAATCTTAAATTGTTTAAAGGTTCTGTATTTTTGTAGAGACCATGTTTCAATCCTATGCAGAAGCATGACATGCACCCAGTAAGATCCAACCAGATTTCTGCTCTAGCAGTTTCTTTTAAAATCCAAAGACTCGTGGGCTAGGGTGATGTTTTTGCCATCATTTCTAGAAAGAGGAAACTCTGCCTAAGAGAAAAAAAAAGCCAGCTTTTCATGGTTTGTAGGCTTCTCTTATCTCTTCCTTGGCTAACTACATCTAAGTCTATTGATTCAACAGTGAACAGTATTGATGGAGCACCTATCATAATTGTCCTCTCAGCACCTAGGACAGTGCCTGGAACAAGAGAGAGTCCAGAGATGTTTGTCAAACTAGCTTTTCACAGAGTTTTGGTCTTAACTGTATTTCAACTAATACAGGATAGGAAAAAGGCTTCCCTGGTGGCTCAGTGATAAAGAATCCACCTACAATGCAGGAGCATGTTCGTTCAGTCTTTGCATCAGGAAGATTCTGTGGAGAAGGAAATGGCAACCCACTCCAGTAGTTTTGCTTAGAAAATCCCATGGACAGAAGAGCCTGATGGGCTGCAGCCTATGGGGTCGCAAAGAGTCGGACATGACCTAGCAACTGAGCCCACATGCAGGGTATGAAAATGTGATAAGAATGTTTCTTTTCTAGAACTTTTATACATTTATGGAACAATCCATTAATGTGGCAAAGAGCTTTAAAAATAGAAAGTACAACCTAGAGGCAAATGCTCATGTCATTATTATTCATGGAAGTTGTAAGGTAATGCATCTGGCTGCCAAGAGAACTAATGAAAGTGTCCACTGCAGAGAAAATGATCCAAGGACACCATTGAAGTCCATGTTACCATTTACAGTATCAATTAATGTCTTTAATAATGATCATTAAAGCAAACCTTAGTAGTAAAAAGAAATCGCTATAGCCTTTGTGGTTTAGTTAGAAAGCCCTCTCTCACTGAATGTAGTCCTTGAAGCCTAACCCTAGACATTTATCCTCGGTGAATCCATCTTTCGCGTTTCCCAAGTGGCTTAGTGGTAAAGAATCTGCCTGCAAATGCAGGAGATGGGAGTTCAATCCCTGAGTTGAGAAGATCCCCTGGAGAAGGAAACGGCAGCCCACTCCTGTGTTCTTGCCTGGGAAATCCCTTGGACAGAGAAGCCTGGTGGGCTACTGTCCATGGGATCGCAAGAGAGTTGGACACAGCTTAGCGACTACACAACAATGAATCCATCTTGGAAGCAAAAGTAGTCTTCTTGAGGATATGACGAGCCTGCTGAGCCCTACCCATAGAAGTAGCAAACTCTTTATTTCCCTTATTGAGCAGGGAGTTGCCTCCTCTAGGGTTCTTCTCCTAGAAAATGGTACTTCTATACGCCTGCTTGCTCACGTCAAAAACCTCAGGGCCAGACACAATTATTTTCTCTCTCCTGGTGTCTACAGAATATATTTCAAATCCGTCTGCGTCTTTCCATCTCCCTGATACACGCCTACTACAGGTCACCTTCATGTGTTGTTCAGTCGCTCAGTCATGTCTGACTCTTTGGGACCCCATGGACTGCAGCACACCAGGCTTCCTTGTCCCCCACCATCTCACCGAGTGTGTTCAAACTCATGTCCGTTGAGTTGGTGATGCCACCCACCCATCTTATCCTCCACCACCCCCTTCTCCTCCTACCTTCAATCTTTCCCAGCATCAAGTTCTTTCCAGTGAGTAAGCTCTTCACATTAGGTGGCCAAAGTATTGGAGCATCACCTTTAGCATCAGTCCTTCTAATGAATATTCAGGGTTGATTTCCTTTAGGATTGACTGGCTGGTCCTCCTTGCAATCCAAGGGACTCTCAAGAGTCTTCTCCAGCACCACAGTTCAAAGGCATCAATTCTTTGGCATTCAGCTTTTTTTATTGTCCAGCTCTCACATCCGTACATGACTACTGGAAAAACCTTAGCTTTGACTATATGAACCTTTGTAGGTAAAGTAATGTCTCTGCTTTTTTAACACTCTCTCTAGGTTTGTCACAGCTTTTCTTCCAAGAAGCAAGTAACTTTTAATTTCATGCCTGCTGTCACCATCCACAGTGATTTGGACCATCATGTGTAGCCTGAGCCAGTCGTGGTGGTCCATGATGGCTTTGCTGGTAACTGATTAGCTGGAAGCCTGTGATGAAATTCCTATCAACGACATGTGAGAACTTCTGGGAAAGGTTCCCACATTCCTAAGCAACACTTAAAAAGAAATAGCCTTTGCTTCAACTGATCTTTGTCATTTCTAGACATGACATCAAGAATCCTGACAGTCATCTGGTTCCCATGAGAGAAGAGTGTATGGAGACAAACCCAACACTCTGGTACAGGCAGAACAGGGATAAAAAGAGCTGGGGTCCTGAGGATATTGGTGAGCTGATGATTACATATCCCAGCCATCACCCTGCACCTGGGCTTCTTAAACAATAAGGTAATAAATGTCCTTATCATTTAAATTAGGTTGGGTTGGGAACTTCAGACACTTGCTGCCAAATGCATTTCCACTATTTCAGCCTCAGGAGTGTTTATCACTCCTCCTTTTGGTCATCTCCAAGCCATTCTGCATGCAGCAACCAGAATGATCGTTTTAAAAGAATAAATCTGATTATGCAATTGTCCTGCTCAGAACTCTTCAGTGACTTCTCTTTCCACTTACAAAAGGTTAAGTCCCTTAATCGGATCTACTAAGCTATATCTGTTATCAATAGCTGCATAACAAACTACCCCCAAATGTATTAGCTTGCAACAAACCTTTATTATATTGCAATTTCTGTGGGTCAAGAATTCAGGAGTGACTTAGCTGGGAGGTGTTGGCTCAGAGTGTCTCCTAAGGTTACTCAAGATGCTGAGGGGACTTGACTGGGACTGGAGGGTCTGCTTCTGAAATAGCACGCCCCACGGCTGCTAGCAGGAGATCTCAGCCACAGGGACCACTTAGGGCTGCTTAACTGGCTTCTGCTAGAGCAAATGACCTAAGTAAGAGTGAGGAAGAAGCCCAGTGTGTGTTTCTGCCCTAATTTCGAGCATCATACACCATCTCTTCCATCACAGTCTAGTCATTAAGGGTACACTGTGCTGGAGGGAGGGGAATTAGGGTTCAGGTTTGGAAAGGATGAGTAGCAAAGAGCTTGTGGGGACATATTTAAATTCCCCTAAGGCTTTGCATGATGTGACTTATACCCACATTTCTAACCTCACCTGACCTCACTTGTCTCCTGGATAAGCCACGTGCCAGGCCCACTGGTTCTCCTCGAGCTCAGATATATCAGGCACTTTTGTACATTCTGTTCCCTCTGCTTGCAACATGCTTCTCAAATTCTTACCTGCCTGTGCCCTCCCTAGTCCCTAGATCTCAGGCCAAATGTCACCTCTTCACCTGGGCCCAGTCTAAGTAAGTCACCTGTTATTTTTCTTTCATGGCTTCCTATATTTCCCCTTTTATTGCTGGTCAACGTTTTAAATCATTTGCTTTATTTTTTTTTTTTTCACTTTTTTAAAGCTTCCAGGGAAGAAAATGATGATTTTACTCACCACAGTACCTCCAGAGGCTAGAAAAGTCCTTGGCACAGAACAGGCTCTGTACAAACCTTGGTTGAGTAAGAAAACAAGCAAACAAATGTATCATCTCTGAACACACACGCAGAGACGCCAGTTGCAAACTGGGCACATGAACTCATGACGAGGGACATTGAGTCTCAGTGCAACTGACAAGTTACAGCTGCTGCCTCATGCTCGGATTCTGTGTCAGAAAAGCAAGAAAGGCTGGCGAAAGGCACAGAGGGGCTTTCACCATCCACTTGGCATAAGTGCCCTGGACACAGGGCTTGGAGCCATCCATCGAGGATGGGGCCCTGACGTGGCCCCGGCTTCCACCTGCCCCATCCTTCCTTCTATTCAGCCCTGTCCTTCTGCCTCTCTTGGGAGACCAGGACTCCCAGCAACATAACAGAGTTAAGGGTGGAAAGGGACAAGCGGTGGCACTTTGCCACTAGGCTGTGAGGTCAAAGGGGGCAGCACTTAGAGGGTTGAGAGAACAGTGTATTCTAGAGGGTGGCCTCTCACGAGGTAATTTTGGCAAGAGATAATCTACAGCCTTTTTCAAATGATCAAGGGCCCCATTATTCTCCCTGGTGTCAGAGGTGCTGAGATGTCTCCAAGTTCCCACAGTGTTACGTGAGCAGAAGGTCTGGCAGATGCGGGAATCTGGCAAGAAGCAGGGCAGACCCCCTTGACCTCCCCAGCCGGGGGGCCACCAAGAGGACCAATGAGGGGCGCATGTTCCTGTCCACTGGCTGGGAGAGATCACGTCTCATCCCAGGATGCCAAGGTCAAAGGTCAGCCTAGAGTTCTATAAAGACTCCACAGGAATGCTATGTAGAGGAAAGTATGCTTCTGAAAAGAATTTATGTTATTTATTTACTTGGTTTCATAAAATATAATTTTATATTATGTTACCCTGATGTTACATAGGGCATAACATTTTCAAAAGACTTTTTTGGGACTACAGTCAATGATTAGCAACCTACAAGAGTGGACCACCATTGGAAAGAATTTATTTTTAAAAAATATATAAGGAAAGTGTGTGTTTTAAATCAGACTTAAGGCACTGGGTTTCCAAAAGGTCTCACTTAGAATAGGGCTTTCTTTCAAGGGGGTAGTCAGATGCCAGGTTGCTATAGTTGAAAGGCCAGACAGGGGAAGGCCAGGCAAATGTCAAGGTCAGACACAGAGAACAAACATGTGGACATGAGGGAGTGGGGAGTTGGGGGGGGGGTACTGGGAGACTGAGATCAACATATATGCACTACCACGTGTAAAATAAATAGCCATCTGGAAGCTTCTGCGTGGTGCAAGAAGCTCAGCTCAGTGCTCTGTGATGACCCAAAGGGGTGGGATGGGGGTGGAAAGCCAGAGGTCCAGGAGGGAGGGGATATTTGTATATATACGGCTGACTCACTTTGTTGTACAGCAGAAACACAATACTGTGAAGCAATTATATCCCATTAATACACAAACGTTGAAGCCCAACTAGAAACATAAATACTTTATAACATTCTCCTTGTGGGCCTGTAATAAACTTCATTGCTTATATAACATAACCACACACACAGTTTCAACGAATCACATCAATGTGGTGGTCTAACTACAATATAAAGAGAAATCAAAAGTTATGCAATTTATAACAAAGTGACCTGTATTTCGATATGTAAGAGCTGAGTGCCTCTACCCTCAAGATGTAATGAGTAACCATTGGCTTACATGATGAATATATTTGGATTTAAGAGAAGTTGTTGTTAATAGGCTATTATTAATATTTAGCATCTAAAAATAAGAGCTTAACAAATATATTCGTAAATATACAATGAATTAGCCTGAATGGGAGACTTATGCAGGGTGTATTCTGGGGGCCTCAGATACTGTAGACAGTGTAGCCTTGGATGATGTGATTTTTAGAAAGGGTGAACAGCCCTTGGGAGAATTCTGAACAAAGCAAAGTACCATTGCCTTTCATTTTATTAGTTAATTGCATTTCTTGAAAGTTTGGTATATATTAAAACCATGCACAAAATACTTTGTGTTTATATGTAAACTAGAGTTCACTTGTGTTAATAATAAGCAGACACATTGTATTCCTAGCCCACATTCAAACTTTGTCTCAGAGGGTCTGTCCAAGAAGATCAGTCATTCAAACAAGTGTGAAAGCAGAGGGGAACGGTTCACTTGAATATTTCAGGTCAAAGGTAGGATGACTATTCCCATGGGAACCATACACTAGTAAGGAAAAAGGCAGAAAGCGTCTCCCGGAGAAGTGGGGTCCTGAGACTGGAACCTGGACCTCACCTCCGCCACCACCCTTCTACCCGAACACGGGGCTGGGACTGGCTCTGAGGGTTTGAAGGTGTGCTGACCACTTGGTCAAGGTCTATAGCTCCCAGTCGTAAGGGTTGGACAGCGGCAGGGACGCGAAGCCCAGAAAGGAAAAGGAACCAGTCAAGGGACTAGCGTTCAGTTCCGTTTCTTAGGTTAACCTCTCTGTGATGGCTCTCAAAGCCGCTAACTGCAGCACCTTCCGAGGATGACCCCTGGCCCAATGCATACCATCTGGCCTGAGTCCATCTCTCCCTGTCCAACCTGCAGAGACAGGAGGATAAGAACAAAGCCCCACTCCCATCAGGCACAATGGCACGCCTGGGAAGCAGGGGATTCTTTTGATAGAAACATAATTCATATGAGGGTCAGATTAATACTTAGGATTGTATCAAGGTAAGTGTTTTCCGAATCCTGTAAGGAGCTGAGGTCATGGATGGCAGGAGGAAATAATGTTCAAAGGTGAAAAGCCAGGCATATGATAAGACTAGACAATAAGCACAGGTAAGCTCATACTCAGGAGTGATGGGTAGGAGATGGGTCCCAGAGCAGAGCACATCAGGTCTGTGATCTAAGCACTGAGGCCAGTGGGAGGAGCATGGATGTTGGAAGGTGGAGATGGGGATTCTGTGCTGGATTCTGCCTGAGCATCATGCAATAGCAGGCAAAACTAACCAGAGCTTCTGTCACCTCCTTACCACACTCACACTCCAAGGAACGGATTCCCAAACTCAGTTTCCAGAGGATCAAATCAGAGTATCTCTCTATGGTGGAAACATCAGAGCTTTCTTGAAGCTGGCATCTAGGCTTCCCAAGCAGACTAGTGGTCAAGAACTCAGCCGCCAATGCAGGAGACGTGAGATGCGGGTTCTATCCCTGGGTAAGGAAGATCCCCTGGAGAAGGAAGTGACAACCCACTCCAGTATTCTTACTTTGGAAAGAGGAGCATGGTGGGCTATAGTCCATGGGATCACAGTCAGACACGACTGAGGTGACTGAGCATGCACAAAACCAGGATCTAACCACACAGGAAAGTATTATCCATTTCTATGGTCTAAAACATACTCTGCCAGCTTCTTTCACCAACTTTGGAAGCTATTTTATATAAAGGTAAATCAATCTGCTGCTGCTAAGTCACTTCAGTCGTGTCCAACTTTGTGCGACCCCACAGATGGCAGCCCATTGGGCTCCGCCATCCCTGGGATTCTCCAGGCAAGAACACTGGAGTGGGTTGCCATTTCCTTCTCCAATGCATGAAAGTGAAAAGTGAAAGTGAAGTCGCTCAGTCGTGTCTGACTCAGCAACCCCTTGGACTGCAGCCTACCAGGCTCCTCCGTCCATGGGAGTTTCTAGGCAAGAGTACTGGAGTGGGATGCCATTGCCTTCTCCTAAATCAATCTACATCCCTAATTTTGTATAGTCATTGCTCTGAAGTAAAAAAGAATAATATGTCATTTTTAATGAACTGTTACTGGCTCCTTTTAGTGATCCAAAGCATAAAAGAACATGTTGTTACAGAGCCTCAAGAAGTTAAACTCCAGACAGAAATCTACTTCCAAAGAGTAGGAATGGGAAATAGAACAAGAAAGTGTTCCGGCTTGCCTGCTACTCCTGACAAACTCTTACATAAAGAAACAAATGTGTGAGAATACACGTGGTGGAGCAAGCTAGGCAGTTTTGTCACCCCATATCATACTTGAAATTTGTACATTTTCCACCAGTTTGTGTGTAATAACTGCTGTTGTTTTCTATTTCAGTGTTGAAACTCAGAAAAGAAAAGAAAAAAATAAACTGTATTTTAAGCAAAAACACCAGGTGATTTGCAATAACTTTTGAAGAAAGACTGATCCTTGAGTACGATTTGGTATCTATTTTATTAATCCTTAACTATTGCCCATCTTTATTATCAATTTAGCAGCAACTTAATCTGATCCTGATTTTATTCCCAGACTGGATTAGAAGTTATCTAAATACCCGACCTCTCAGATCCCTTCCTCTGAGGGAAAGCAAAGTAGTCAGGAGATGGTTTAGTTGGTTGGTTATTAATCAGGTCATGCAGAGGCTCTCTGCCTTGATTTCCATTTTCACCTTCTGTGAAAGTCAATAAATATTTGGGTTCCAATAGCCAGGGCAGCTCTCTCCTTTCCTGGTCTATGAGCCTTCATGGAGGATAGCTCTCTGCCCTTCAGAAGTTTCTGGTTCACTTTTCCACCTATCATTGTGCAGCCTGGAAAACCCCACAGTAGTTGGGACTGATTCAAACATGCCCCATATCCCTGTGTGCAAGAGGCAAGACACAGCCCTCCCTGAGCCTCGGCCTCTGTGTATTTAAATGGGATGGAAGCTCCCACTTATCTTTTCTCTCCATGAGTCTCTAGAAACTGTTTCCAGTTACTCCAAAGACAAAGGCTGGGGACAAACATCTGAAGGAGCTTGTATTCCTACCAAGCTTTCAAACAATTCACACCCGCAGTGTAAACTAATCTAAAGATTTGCATCAGAGGGAAATATAAAGGCCAAAGAAAAATAGAGATCCATCTGTGAGTGGAAATTATTTTATCAGCTCCTTAACAAATAAGTGCAAAAAGAAGACAGTCTTGTAGGGTTTTCATCCATTCCCTACTTGCATGGGCTTTGGCATCTGTGGAAGTGTACAAGGCTATCTTTTCATAATCATCCAAATCACAGAGAAAAAAAGAATCCAACCTAACCATTTTTTAAACAAGTTCCCTAAAGAAGGCAGCCCTTTCTCAGACCAATCATTGGTGATGCTCAGGCAAACACACAGAAACCCAGGGGGTTCTCAAGACCTCCAGTCCGCTCAGCCCGGCCCTCAAGGCTATGCCCAGTGACCCTTGCTCCCTGCCCAGCTGGCTCATAAAAGGAGGTCAGGAATCTGGCAGAGGCTCAAGGCGACAGCCACCTTCTTTTCAGCTGCCTTTTTTCCCGGCTCCACCCTCATTTTCTCCTGACTCACCCCAACTCCCTGGAACTAAGAACTCTGCTCTGTAACCTGTAACGCCCTAATTTGGAGGTGCCCTCTGACCCCCTGGCATTTGACAACCCCCTCCATCTGAAGTTCATTCAAATTTCCCCTCCTCCCAGCATACCTGACCACCAACACCCCACAGGATTGTCAGGTCCACCATCCCTTTGAGGGTGGGCTTGCCAGTGCCCCCAACCTCCAGGATTGGGTTCTACACCCAGCAACACCCTTGCCTTCAGACCTCAATTTTGGAAAGTTCCTTATTGCCCTTAAAACCCTCACCTTAAAACTCTTCTGGACCCCGCCCTCTTGGTACGTGCCACCTGTCAAAGGAGAGGATTCAGTCTCCGTCTATTTGTCTTTTCACCCTGATTCGGTGTGTGGCCTCTTCCTTGTTATTAAATAACCAGGATATATGTTTATTTTGCTCTGGATGAAGAGTCTTACACACATAACAAAACAATAAAAGCACCAAAGAGCACCTGTTAACTGTTCTGCCCCAACTGTGCTTAACTCTATTGCCCACTTATTTCAAGGAGTGATAATCTCACGCAGATAGAGCAACATCTGGCTCTTGACGTATGTCTCCCTTTATGGATCCTTCTCGGGGGCTCACATGGAATTAACTTCCTTTATCATTACCATGAAACTCTCTTTGCATCTTCCCATGTTTCCCTTTAGTTTAATCCATCACCAATGTATTTTCCAAGAAAGTTTATTGCCTCAAAGTCTTGTGGAATAGGCCAGGGAGGCCCCCACACTTCCATTTGGCAGACGAGAAAAATATAACTCATTCTAAATTCTAATGGTTAGAAAATGGATCTCAGAGAATACTTTAGGCCATAAGGAACTCCTCATCCCACCACGTTGCCCTAGTGGTTGGACCTGTGTCCTAGAACTCACCTTGGTTTGTGAGCTATTGGATTGGAGGACCTATATTCTACTCCAAGAGGGCTCTCCATGGGAAAGTCACCACAGGAGAAGTGGGGGAAGCAGAGTAGCAGGATCTGCATTGAGTCAGTCATGCCAGAACCAAGCAGAGCCTCACTGATGGTTGATATGTTCCCCAAATGGCCCAGAGACCAGTCTGAGAATGAATCCCAGAATGCAACGTCTGCAAAATCATGCTTTAAAAATCCAGCCAGGGCTTCCCTGGTGGCCCAGTGGTAAAAAAAAAAAAAAAAAAAGATCTGCCTGCCTATTCATGAGACACAGTTTCTAGCCCTGATCTGGGAAGATCCCACAAGCCTGGGAGCATCTAAGCTGGGGCACCACAACCATTGACCNTGATTCCTAGAATGTCGACATTCACCCTTGCCATCTCTTGTTTGATCACTTCCAATTTGCCTTGATTCATGGACCTGACATTCCAGGTTCCTATGCAATGTTGCTCTTTACAGCATCGGACCTTGCTTCTATCACCAGTCACATCCACAGATGGGTATTGTTTTTGCTTTGGCTCCATCCTTTCATTCTTTCTGGAGTTATTTCTCCACTGATCTCCAGTAGCATATTGGGCACCTACTGGCCTGGGGAGTTCCCCTTTCAGTATCCTATCATTTTGCCTTTTCATACTGTTCATGGGGTTCTCAAGGCAAGAATACTGAAGTGGTTTGCCATTCCCTTCTCCAGTGGACCACATTCTGTCAGACCTCTCCACCATGACCCGCCCATCTTTGGTTGCCCCGTGGGCATGACTTAGTTTCATTGAGTTAGACAAGGCCGTGGTCCTAGTGTGAGTAGATTGACTAGTTTACTGTGAATATGGTTTCAGTGTGTCTGAACGCTGATGCCTTCTTGCAACACCTATCATCTTACTTGGGTTTCTCTTACCTTGGGCGTGGGGTATCTCTTCACATTTGACATTATTTTACTCTAATTTTACAGTTTTGGTGGCTCCAAAAACCATTAAACTTTCAACTCTGGTGCTGACATTTCTGTCAAAGAATATTATAAAACAGATACATAGATATAGTTGTAAGTATCTCTGTACTTCTTGTATGTTATACAACGTACTACGGGAGATTCTGTTACTGTATGTTGAATGTTTTTTAAAACAGAGCTTTGTATATTAAAGCTGTAAATTACTAATTTGCAAGGTTGTAAAAAATTTTAAATCTCTATTTGAAATCATCAGGGCAAAGACTGAGCCCTTTCATCCACTCAGCCTAATCACAGTATTAACAGAATGAAAATACCCTGTAGATAAAAACTGTCACAACTAATTTATTACAATAAATATAGACATTAAAATTATAATTATACTTAAAATTATAGGAAACAATGTAGACTTTAAACATGATCTTTCACATAAAAGTAGGAGGCTTTTCCAGGTTAGTGCACTGGTTGCCAAACATTTCTTGTCTGCTCTGTGATGAATGACATAGAGGCTTGTAAGGAAGCTTATCCTACTCAAATAGAAATTGTTATTTAACTAAAAATGAAAACTGCATAGAGAAAAGAATAAGTTATCAGTTATCAAGAAAATTTCATACTGGTTTGTCCTGCAGGAGGGAGAGAACACACATGTCTGAAACCCTTATTAGGAAGGCAAAACTGAGTGGTCACGTCAAATAAAGAAAAGTGAGATGTTGTTATTCTTAAAATTGGCTTCCTAGCCTTTCAAGTACATTTTCATGTTACTTGTACTACGAATTTACAGTTATGACTGAAGACTTAGTAAAACTCCATCTTACATGATTAGGTAATAATGTTATTTTCCAAAAGCTACCTTTACTGGGATTCAGTTGATGGCACTTGCTGCACAAGATTTCACTTAAATCTTCTTTTCTATGCACAGCATGTCATTAAACTGTCACATGTAGGCCTTATTTGATAAAGCTTTTTTCTTAATTACCTTGAACTATATGTTGTGGGTCTCATTTTTTCTTCAGATAACTAATCTGGGAGATAATGAATCAATTATATTCCAGTGCAAAGTACAATACTACTATAGAAGCACATGAGTTTTCACAGTATGTTTTGAACTATTTTGGCCCCTATTGCAATTCTTTATTAATCCAAGAATTGGCACAAAGGTTATTCAGAGATGTAAAAAGACACAGTAAAAATAATGAGAACAGTAAATGCCGAATTTAACCTACAGGGGCGCCATAGAACTCAATCGGTAGATTATACTCATTCATCGTTTCCCCAATCTCCTTGTTTTCCCCACCAAAAAAGACAAAAAAAAAAAAAATTTAGGAAGACAAAATTCCAATTGTAAGACATAAAATGTCCTCAAATCTAAAATATTATAAGCCAGAGAGATTACCAAATCATCATTTATAATATCAAAGAAGTGGACTTTCTATGTATACCCAAGCCCAGCACATACAGAAAAGATTGATAAAACTGAAGACACAACTTTTTTTAATCTATGAAGCAGGTTTCATCATAAACACAAAGGAAAAGTAACAGACTGAGAAAACATATTTGAAATTTACATCATGGACAAAAAGCTAATTTCCTTTTATGCACAATGTTCCTGCAGATCAATAAGCACTGTTCCAGTAGAATAATGAAGGTGGAAGCCAAGTAGGAGACTAAAAGAGTGGGAACTGAGAACCACACAATTTAAAAAAAATTTTTTTTTTTTTTTTCCTTTACAATATTGTATTGGTTTTGCCATACATCAACATGAATCCACCACGAGTGTACACATGTTCCCCATCCTGAACCCCCTCCCACCTCCCTCCCCATACCATCCGTCTGGGTCATCCCAGTGCACCAGCCCCAAGCATCCTGTATCATTCATCGAACCTGGACTGGAGATTTGTTTCACATATGATATTATACATATTTCAATGCCATTCTCCCCAATCATCCCACCCTCTCCCTCTCCCATAGAGTTCAAAAGACTGTTCTATACATCTGTGTCTCTTTTGCTGTCTCNGCCTGGCGTGCTGCGATTCATGGGGTCTCAAAGAGTCGGACACGACTGGGCGACTGAACTGAACTGAACTTAACCCCTCGCCCTAGACTTTTGGGTTGGAAAATGTCTGTTGGCTAGCTCAACCCTGAAGCACTCTAAATGTAACTAGAAACATCCAAAGGAATAAACAGGAGACTCACACTAGGATTACACCCTCACCTCCCTCCCTCGGGTACCCAAGGCTTTGTCAGGAAGGAGGAGCCCCCAGCAAACTCATTGCCATTGGCACAGGAGTGCCAAGCTACTTCACCTGCTGTGGGAGCAAGAGAAGAATGACTGCCTCCTGCTCACAGAATTTTGCCAAGTGTCAAGAGATTGGAAAATAAATGAAAAGAGGTGGGCTTGGCAAACAGGCTTCTGCTGGCTATGCTGTACCCTCCACCAAAAGCCCTCCCCAGGAAAGCACATCTTCTGAGCTGATCACACTGCTGGCATCGTGGGAAGAGAGCTCCTGAGCACTCTGCACACCGAGTCCTCTCTCTCCAGGCCACAATTCTCTGTGAACCTGCCTCTCTGCATGATGCTGGCTGGAGCTAACAGGCACCCCACAGTGGCCTCCAGCTGTCAACAAGGCAGGGCAGGTGAGAGCCCGTATGTGGCTCCTGATTGGGGCTCTCGGATTGGATGGTAGCTGCAGAGGACATCCTTACCCAGGTGTGCCTTCCCTTCTGCTTCTCTGCGGACAGGACGATGACGTCAGCACATGAATCACCCGAGCATATGTCTCTACACTCCACTGAGGTCAAGGTAAACATAGGGCTAAATACACGTAACCAAACTGGATTCTACTTTGCTTGACCAAAGAGGTGCAAGTAGCAATAAGGAGACAAGGGACGAATCTGCCCACCATCACCCTTGGCCCGCAACACTGGACAACATACAACTAGGAAAGCTCCAGGGGAAGAATTCAAAGGAGTACAAAGCAGCGGCCACAACAGCAGGCTCCTCCTGCTTCCTTCTTTCGTTCCACCTGCCCCTGGACACAGTGCTTTCATCCCTCTCTGGCTGAGCCTGGTCTTCCCACCTAAGGACCACTGGGGGTATCCTCCTCCGAGGGACCCACACCCTAGAACAGGAGATGGCAAGTCTTTCCCTCAAAGGGCCAGGAAGGTTCTATTTTCAGTATTACAGGTCATTATAGTCTCTGTCCTGGTGGCTCAGATGGGGAAGAATCTCGATCCCTGGGTCGAGAAGATCCCCTGAGAAGGGAATGGCCACCCACTCCAGTGTTCTTGCCTGGAGAATCCTGTGGACAGAGGAGCCTTGTGGGCCACAGTCCATGGGGTCGCAAAGGGTCAGACACGGCTGAGTGACTATTACACATAGTCTCTGTGACAACAACTCAACCCTGCCCTTGTAAAGCAGAAGCAGTCAACGATGATGTGTGAATGAATGGATGGCTGTGCTCCAATAAAACTTTATTTACAAAAACAGGCAGTGGGCCAGATCAGCCCACAGGCTATAGTTTCCTAAATGCTGCTCTATACAACCTCTTTCCTCTTCCTCAAGCCTGCCTGCCCCATGTCCCTGGTGGCTGAGATCTGTGTTCTAAGCCCAGTGATAACATGGTGCCTTTCTTGCCTTCTTGAGTGAAGCAGTCTGTCTCCCATCCCGGGTGCCACAGGTATAGAGTCTTTCTGGTGGTTCAGCCCATCTGAAAGGCTCCCATCCTGGCAGTTCTAGGCATATTGGAGACCTAAGTGGGGCCGAGGGCAGAGACGCTCGGTCACAACTAACCACCTCCTTTCCCACCTTGTCTGACCTGGTCCATCATCATCCACGTGAGGGCTTTGCCTCTCATCTTCATCTCTGCTTCCCATTTGACCAATGAAAATTCCACACTCTCTTGTCATGCTATTAACTACATCAAACATCTGACCAACAGGAGTCATTGTGCTTTGCTTTCACATAATACCCCCCCACCACCACCACCACTCCAGACCCTGATAGCACCCTCTAGGGAGAGAGCTCCCCCCCACTCCTCCCCCAGAATCACTGTTCTGGGTCATTGAGATGTTACTCACAGGATCCTAGGACCTTAAATACACCCAGCATTTTAGGGTGGGAAGGAATCCAGGACACACAGAGTTGAACATAAGATGCAGATTCCATCCCTGGGTCAGAAAGATCCCCTGGAGGAGGGCATGGCAACCCACTCCAGTATTCTTGCCTGGAGAATCACCATGCACAGAGGAGCCTGACAGGCTGCAGTCCATGGGTTCTCAGGGGATCGGACAGGACTGAAGCAACTTAGNAAGATGCAGATTCCATCCCTGGGTCAGAAAGATCCCCTGGAGGAGGGCATGGCAACCCACTCCAGTATTCTTGCCTGGAGAATCACCATGCACAGAGGAGCCTGACAGGCTGCAGTCCATGGGTTCTCAGGGGATCGGACAGGACTGAAGCAACTTAGCACACATCCCTCCTATCATCCATTTATGACATCCAAAGACTTTTTCCTTTAAGACCTCTGCTGATCAAAAGGAGTTAAAAAAAAAGTGGGGAGGGGGATGCAATCGTGGTCTAGGGCAATGGGGTGCCTGCTTGCACTGGGGGCAACTGCTGTCACTAAGATGGTGTCTTTGCACAATAAAGTGAACAACGGCAGTAAGTGTTCTGGTTAATTCAAACAACAGCTGTCCCTGTGGTTTTGGAACTATGGTTCACTTCTTAATCAAAAGGTATTCAGCCTACAGGAAAGGGGTCCCATAAATCACAGGAAGTTTCAAGAAGTCAACAAAAGATTCCAGGAGGGAGGCGGCCAGGGGGAGGGAAATCTGATCTTAGTTAGTTTTATTAAGTTAACATTTTTCTACCGGCATTTGTCTTCTCTCTGCTCTAAAATTCCTCCACTGACTTGAAGGATAAAGAAGCTAATCTGTCGCTGGCAAAGCCTAGAGTGGGTGGGCCATGATTCTATACACTGCTCCCTCAAATATCAGTTTTGAGACAAAATATAACCTCCCAAATTAGCAATAAATTATAAAGAAGTTAGAGTTCACAGCCAGAGAACTTGAGACAACCCTGATACAAGCTTAAAAAAAAAAAAAAANCAGGTGAGAGCCCGTATGTGGCTCCTGATTGGGGCTCTCGGATTGGATGGTAGCTGCAGAGGACATCCTTACCCAGGTGTGCCTTCCCTTCTGCTTCTCTGCGGACAGGACGATGACGTCAGCACATGAATCACCCGAGCATATGTCTCTACACTCCACTGAGGTCAAGGTAAACATAGGGCTAAATACACGTAACCAAACTGGATTCTACTTTGCTTGACCAAAGAGGTGCAAGTAGCAATAAGGAGACAAGGGACGAATCTGCCCACCATCACCCTTGGCCCGCAACACTGGACAACATACAACTAGGAAAGCTCCAGGGGAAGAATTCAAAGGAGTACAAAGCAGCGGCCACAACAGCAGGCTCCTCCTGCTTCCTTCTTTCGTTCCACCTGCCCCTGGACACAGTGCTTTCATCCCTCTCTGGCTGAGCCTGGTCTTCCCACCTAAGGACCACTGGGGGTATCCTCCTCCGAGGGACCCACACCCTAGAACAGGAGATGGCAAGTCTTTCCCTCAAAGGGCCAGGAAGGTTCTATTTTCAGTATTACAGGTCATTATAGTCTCTGTCCTGGTGGCTCAGATGGGGAAGAATCTCGATCCCTGGGTCGAGAAGATCCCCTGAGAAGGGAATGGCCACCCACTCCAGTGTTCTTGCCTGGAGAATCCTGTGGACAGAGGAGCCTTGTGGGCCACAGTCCATGGGGTCGCAAAGGGTCAGACACGGCTGAGTGACTATTACACATAGTCTCTGTGACAACAACTCAACCCTGCCCTTGTAAAGCAGAAGCAGTCAACGATGATGTGTGAATGAATGGATGGCTGTGCTCCAATAAAACTTTATTTACAAAAACAGGCAGTGGGCCAGATCAGCCCACAGGCTATAGTTTCCTAAATGCTGCTCTATACAACCTCTTTCCTCTTCCTCAAGCCTGCCTGCCCCATGTCCCTGGTGGCTGAGATCTGTGTTCTAAGCCCAGTGATAACATGGTGCCTTTCTTGCCTTCTTGAGTGAAGCAGTCTGTCTCCCATCCCGGGTGCCACAGGTATAGAGTCTTTCTGGTGGTTCAGCCCATCTGAAAGGCTCCCATCCTGGCAGTTCTAGGCATATTGGAGACCTAAGTGGGGCCGAGGGCAGAGACGCTCGGTCACAACTAACCACCTCCTTTCCCACCTTGTCTGACCTGGTCCATCATCATCCACGTGAGGGCTTTGCCTCTCATCTTCATCTCTGCTTCCCATTTGACCAATGAAAATTCCACACTCTCTTGTCATGCTATTAACTACATCAAACATCTGACCAACAGGAGTCATTGTGCTTTGCTTTCACATAATACCCCCCCACCACCACCACCACTCCAGACCCTGATAGCACCCTCTAGGGAGAGAGCTCCCCCCCACTCCTCCCCCAGAATCACTGTTCTGGGTCATTGAGATGTTACTCACAGGATCCTAGGACCTTAAATACACCCAGCATTTTAGGGTGGGAAGGAATCCAGGACACACAGAGTTGAACATAAGATGCAGATTCCATCCCTGGGTCAGAAAGATCCCCTGGAGGAGGGCATGGCAACCCACTCCAGTATTCTTGCCTGGAGAATCACCATGCACAGAGGAGCCTGACAGGCTGCAGTCCATGGGTTCTCAGGGGATCGGACAGGACTGAAGCAACTTAGCACACATCCCTCCTATCATCCATTTATGACATCCAAAGACTTTTTCCTTTAAGACCTCTGCTGATCAAAAGGAGTTAAAAAAAAAGTGGGGAGGGGGATGCAATCGTGGTCTAGGGCAATGGGGTGCCTGCTTGCACTGGGGGCAACTGCTGTCACTAAGATGGTGTCTTTGCACAATAAAGTGAACAACGGCAGTAAGTGTTCTGGTTAATTCAAACAACAGCTGTCCCTGTGGTTTTGGAACTATGGTTCACTTCTTAATCAAAAGGTATTCAGCCTACAGGAAAGGGGTCCCATAAATCACAGGAAGTTTCAAGAAGTCAACAAAAGATTCCAGGAGGGAGGCGGCCAGGGGGAGGGAAATCTGATCTTAGTTAGTTTTATTAAGTTAACATTTTTCTACCGGCATTTGTCTTCTCTCTGCTCTAAAATTCCTCCACTGACTTGAAGGATAAAGAAGCTAATCTGTCGCTGGCAAAGCCTAGAGTGGGTGGGCCATGATTCTATACACTGCTCCCTCAAATATCAGTTTTGAGACAAAATATAACCTCCCAAATTAGCAATAAATTATAAAGAAGTTAGAGTTCACAGCCAGAGAACTTGAGACAACCCTGATACAAGCTTAAAAAAAAAAAAAAAATCACACCTCAAGTTACAATATGAAAGCCTAGTCTGACTTTTTACTCAATATTATGGTTGGTTTAGTTTCAGTATGTGTTCAGAGACTACCTCTTAGTGCTTCAGGAAACATTGCACTCGACCTTAACTGAGAGGGTGGTCACACAAAAGTGCTTATCCTGTTGTGCAACCCCATGGACTACCAGGCTTGGCGGTCCTTCACTATCTACCAGTGTTTGATCAAACTCATGTCCATTGAGTCAGTGATGCCATCCACCTATCTCATCCTCTGTTACCCACTCTACTCCTGCCTTCAATGTTTCCCAGCATCAGGGTCTTTTCCAATGAGTCAGCGCTGCATCAGGTATCCAAAGTATTGACGCTTTAGCATCAGTCCTTCCAGTGGATATGTAGGGTTGATTCAGGGAAGGAAGCAGGCTGGTTGATGTTTTAATGCCACCTATATACACTTCTTGATTCCGTGGAAATATGCACACACCATTATCCTTGACCTCTGTTTTGAATATTCCCAGAGCAAGAGAATCACCCACAATGCTGCACACACATACATATTTTTGACACTTCCTAGAGACAGACCAGAATCCTTTCCCTTTGAGGCCACACTCTACACAACAGCTACAAAGAGGCTTGAAATGATCAGATCCGAGAGAGTGTTTCAGTGACTCTCACATTCAGCTGGTTCTCTTTCAAACTTTCAAAGGAGCTGAGTGTAGGGAAGTGGCATCTGGCCACTGAGTATGGGAGGAGCGAGCCCTGTGCAGACAAGTTTCACTGCATTTTTCCTTTCAGTTGGCTTTTCTGGCTTGTAATCTGGCTGGCTGGAGGCTAGAACCAGCGATGGGCTGGCAAATGCAGGTACAAACAGAGGCAAAGCCCTTTAGAGCCACTTTGTAAACAAAGTTGACATGTGGGTAAATAATGTCGCAGTGTCATTGCACCAGGCCAGCTGGTGGTTTCCCTTGGGCTTCCCAGTCTGGGAGATGGCCCATTGGACCTGCCAGGAGGGCTGCCATGAGCAAACCACTCCTCTGCCCTAGAGACCGGCAATGGACTGTCACCGGTGAGCCGGGCTGGATCTAAATATTAACGTTAAAGGCCGCAGTGCAAGAGAATAGTGTTATTGATTTGTGATTAATTATATACTTGATTCTAAAAAACGTTTTGAGAATTGTAAGCCTAAAATTGTATACACTAGAGCAGGAGTTGGCAAACCACAGACTCCAGAGCTGGATCATATTTTAGTAAATAAAGTTTTATCGACACCAGCCATGTCCAAGTATCTGCATATTGTCATGGCTGCTTTTGTTTTGCGATGGGAGAGTAAAGAAATTATAAATTAACTACCTAGACCTTTATCATAAAGTTTTCAGACTTCTGCACAGGGTAAGAGCTAGAGGTAAAATACTGACAATGACTTCTTCCCAGAGGTGGTCATTGTATTCATTCATAAACTAAAGTAAAAATTAGATTCACCCTAGAAAGCTAACAGTAGTGGAGGGTTGGGGCAATGTGGTCAACATTGGGTCAAATAGTATGGAGCCATCAATAATCACATTTATAAATCATTTTAATAGCATAAGGAAGACACAATACTTTAAGTGAATTGTGCAGAATACAAGATATATTACTAAGCAGAAAAAAAAAAAAAAGAAGAAGGAAGGAAAGAAAGAAAGAAAATTTGTTTTGCAGAGAAAAATCACCTGATGAAAACACACCCAGACATTATGGTGGGAATTTGGATAACCTTTTTTTTCTTTTCTTCATTCTACTTTTAGAGTTTTTAAAGGCCATTTCTACAATAAATATTACTTTTATGAAAAGAAAAACATTTATTTTAAGAATAGGAATTACATAAACTATATATTAAAGTGGGAGAAGTTGTTCTTGAGATAAAATAATCTTATTGCTGAGCCATTAGCTGCCAAGTTAAAACAGAAAGGTGGAGGGAGGAAAGGAGGAAGAAGAGAAAGGAAGGAAGGGAAGGAGGGAGGAAGGAACAGAGAGAGGAAGACCAAGATTCTCTGCCTACTAAAAAAGCCATTTCAGCTTCCAGTAGAGATGAAATATTTTCTGAGTGAAAGTTTTCAGGAGGAGAGGGCCCACGTACATGAGCAGGACCTTCAGTGATGGAAGTAAAGGTCTGTGAGCTGACTTCTCATTGCTTCCCAGGTTGGAGATATTCTCAGATTACAATAACCTTGAAGATTCTTGGAAAGGGTGAACAAGAGTGTTCTCTTTGGGTTTTGAAAAGAAAAAGAATCAGATATCACCAAAATCTCTTTTAAGTATTAAGCAAACATCTGTTCCAAAAAAAAAAAAAAAATTTCCTGGAATGCTTAGTAAAACTTACAATATCAAAACCAATGCTAGGGTCTCCATTTGAATTCCTTGCATATTTTTGCTATGTTTGTGATTGTGCAGGACTATCTAATAACAAAATTAGAGCTAGAAGAACTGACAAACTGATTTAATAGATTTTTAATCCATTAAAAATATAGATTTTTGTCATTTTCCCCAGACTAGATGTCGAAGTGCTGTGTAGTAAAATGATGGATGGTTGTGGCCCACACAGTTAGCAGGACCGTCCATGGATATACTTTTATTTTCTATTTAGCTTTTGACCAAGGATGGAGAAAAGAAAGCAGATGATTATCAAATTGCACAAAATGACTTCAAACATAAAGAAAAGACAAAGAATCTTTTCTATAAAAGCCTGTCAACTTCTTTATTCTATCCATTGTGAAGGCTAAGAAACCCACAGTTGTGTTCCCTGACATCACAAGAAATTTCTGAAAGCTAGACTCCAAGCCCTTTTAGCCAAGTTAAATTGAGAAATGAGGTCTGATTACTGTTAAAAGCAGAAAGTAGGACAAACTTAGAGATAGTCATATATCACCAAGTTTCTAGTCCTGGAAGAGAGAGTCTTTGAACTCTGAAAAGAACTACCCAGAATGAAAACCAGAAGAAAGAAGTGTCAAAAGCACTTAAATCACCAATCATACCATCCACACTGTTCACTCTCAGAGATCTAACACGGGAAATGAGGTCTCTACCTGTAGCCCAAGTGCAGAATAATCTTCTTACTAACAAGTTCAGGCACATCAGTGAGTCTCCTAAACTCGATTTAGATTAAAAGAGTAGCAAGTAGCTCTTGTCCACTGAGTCCCTGGGTTTGCAATTGAACAAAAAAATAAAGTTCATCTTGAAATATATATATATTACTTGCATTTAGCCTCTTTTATACATTGCAAGGAAGTGTGATGATGAAGAAAAAGGGATTTAGAGGCTATTTCATTAAAAAATGCAAAGACACACTTGAAATAAAATTGCCTCTCTTTGAGGGTGGCACCACCAATTTTCCAATACATTAGAAGCACTGGGCAAACCATTTGGCTGAGATTGGGACAGAAACTTTTCTTAAAGTTGTATCTGCAACAGCAAACATACTGTTTTGCTTTTCAGTTGAAGCATTTGTTACAAATAAATAAAAATAAAGATGCTTTCATTTGCATTTTATATAAAATAGAGGGAAGACATTAATTTTCCATGTTAAGGAATATTGTTATTTTTACGTAAGGCAGCTTTGGGGCTTCCCTGGTGGCTCAGTTGGTAAAGAATCTGCTTGCAATGCAGAAGACCTAGGTTCGATCCCTGGGCTGGGAAGGTCCCATGGAAGAGGGCATGGCAACCACTCCAGTAGTCTTGCCTGGAGAATCCCCCTGGACTAAGGAGCCTGGTGGGCTGCAGTCCATGGGGTTGCAAAGAGTTGGACACTCCTGAGCAACTAAGCCCAGCACAGCACAAGGTAGCTTTGGGAAGAGGGTGACAGAGATTATGGACATCAGACCTCACCTCCCAAGTCATCCCAAGTTACCATCAATAAGATTAGAATCTTTTACTTAAAAATGTTGCAAGAATGCAAAATGCTATGCACTGAAAGATGTACTTTTATGTGAAAGAAGAAAGAGAGGGGGAGGGAGGGGTGGAAGAAGACGGGAAGAAAAGAAAGAAGGAAAAGGAGTGAAGAAAGACAGTTATGAAGACTGAAGATGCCACTGATGGCCAGATATACTATAATTCCAAAAATGTTAAAAAGCGGAGTGGGGGAGCAGCTCTTAGAATTAATGAAATAGGTTTTTCAAATGAAAGATATTCCAGAGCCACCTACACTCCACCAGTTCCTTCAGAAAACTTTTAAGTTGGAAAAGTTGTATCTCAGATCTTCCAGGACATGCAATGGTTGTCTCCTTATTTACTAGTAACTTTTCCCTATAGCTATGCAAAGGGGACCTGAATTGGTTGGAGACTAAAAGGGTACTCCGTGTTAAACATTCTGGCCAATAAAGAGTTGTGTTTATCAACCAATTGAAACAGTACTATTTCATATCAAGATGATTTTTACCCTATTTACTCTTTAATAATATATTTACTTGTTTAATTAAAGTATAGTTAATGTATAATATTATATAAATTATGGTGTCCAATCTAGTGACTCACAGTTTTAAAGGTTGTAGTCCATTTATAGTTATTATAAACTATTGGCTATATTCCCATCCTGCTCAATGCATCTTTGTAGCTTATTCTATACCTGAGAGTTTGTACCTGCTTGACCCCTGCCCCTATATCGCCCCTCCTCCCTTCCTTCTCCCCACTGGTACCCACTTATTTGTTTTCTATATCTGTGAGTCCATTATGTTTTGTTATATGTCTTTAATGGAATAGTTAATGCCTCAAAGTCACAATTATGAACACTATTGTCTACTTCACTACATAGGGAAAATGAAAAATAAGAATTATTAAATAATATAAAATTATATATTATCACATAATAATATTAAATGACAAATAATTTTATTAGCAGATAATTGAGACCCTGTGCTACTTCAGTGAAGTTATCATCAGAAAATAGAAATTGCCAAAATTGGTAGACCCAGGATCTTTCAGCTCAATATCCTGTTGCCAGCATTAGCCCTGAGATACTCCTGGTGGGAGGACCCAGGTCTGCACTTCTATCAGCCTTAATCACAGAGGCACAGCATGGATACCTTCAGCAGTTATTTACCATTTCAGAACCCATACGTCTTTCCAGATCTCTATGAATTCACTTTTTCCTCAAAGCTGCACCATTCACCCTTAATAAAGGGAGGGGCATTAACAATCCTCTAGCCCAGCCCCACCTCACTCACTCCAGCATCCCTGAGAAATTATTGCTCAATCTCATGTCTAACACAGATAAGTGTTAGTTATTCAGTCATGTCCAACTTTTTGCAACCCCATGGACTATAGCCTACCAGGCTCTTCTGTCCATGGAATTCTCCAGGCAAGAATGCTGGAGTGGGTTGCCATTCCCTTCTCCACGCAGGGTTTGAACCTGGGTCTCCTGCATTGCAGGCAGGTTCTTTACCGGCTGAGCCGCCAGGGAAGCCCCTGGCACAGATAGGTCCTTGATAAATAGCTGTTGGATAAGGGATTGCATCGTGTCTACACCAATATTCAAAGCAGGGCCTGACTAGCCTGAGAAAAGATGGAAGATCCTGTCTTGACTTCAAACACTCTACTTCTAGTTCTTCTATATCTTTAATTCTGCCACAACACACTACTGATTTCACATTGAGTCAACAGAGACTCCAGACAAGATGCAGCCATTGTCCTGTATTTGTGTATTTGGTCCTTTAAACCTAAGAGTAAAACACTATTCATGTCTCCTAAGGGAATAGGAGACATGTGCATCAAACTCATGTGCATCAAGTCACTGACGCCATCCAACCATCTTATCCTCTGTCATCCCCTTCTCCTCCCGCCTTCAATCTTTCCCAGCATCAAGGTCTCTTCCAATGAGTCAGTTCTTTCCATCAGGTGGCCAAAGTGTTGGAGCTTCAGCTTCAGCATCAGTCCTTCCAATGTATATTCAGGACTGATTTCCTTTAAGATTGACTCTGATCACTAGTTGTCCTCAGAGCATGCGTGTGCACACACGCGTGTGCGTGCACACACACACACGCACGCACAAATAAGCTCCTGAGGGCAGGACCTTAGCTATATGGTTTACTATTGTGTAACAACAACACGGACTGACACAGCAGACGTCCAATGGATACTTGTCAAATGAACACTGAGTACATGAGTCCCATTGCACTTTATGATATATTTGGTCCATCACTTAAGTAGTTCAGGGTCCTTGGGGATCTTGACTCCATCATCTGCTGTAGTCAGAATCCCTCCAAGCATCCTACTGTTTACACTGCTGTAGGGGACAGCAAACGACTCCACAAATTGAGTCCAGCCACTCCTTCCTTTTGTACAACCCACGAGCTAAGAATGACTTTTACATTTTTACTTTGTTGGAGGGGACGATCCACAGAACAATATTTCATGACAATTGAAAATGATATGGAAGTCAAATTTTAGCTTCCGAAGCTAAATTGGACTAGAACACAGCCACACTCCTTCACTGCACACTATCTATGGCTGAACTACAACAGCATTATACAACAGCTCCAAAAGAGAAGATACAACTGAGGCCACAGAGACCAGAAAACCTAATATATTCACCATGATGCCCTTTAAAGACTAAGTTTGAGCACTTCTAGTCATTCACGGTGGACTAGTCCATTCAGGGGCAGCGGCCGAGAGGAGCAACCCCATGTCCAAGGAACGGTGGCTGCGCAGGTGCAGGAGGGCCGAGAGGAGCTACTCCACATTCAAGGTCAGGAGGGGAAGCTGTGAGGAGATACCCTTCGTCCAAGGTAAGGAGCAGCAGCTGCACTTTGCTGGAGCAGCTGTGAAGAGATACTCCACGTCCAAGGTAAGAGAAACCCAAGTAAGATGGTAGGTGTTGCAAGAGGGCATCAGCGGGCAGACACACTGAAACCATACTCACAGAAATCTAGTCAATCTAATCACACTAGGACCACAGCCTTGTCTAACTCAATGAAACTAAGCCATACCATGTGGGGACACCCAAGATAGTCATGGTGGAGAGGTTTGACAGAATGTGGTCCACTGGAGAAGGGAATGGCAAACCACTTCAGTATTCTTGCCTTGAGAACCCCATGAACAGTATGAAAAGGCAAAATAATAGGATACTGAAAGAGGAACTCCCAGGTTGGTAGGTGCCCAGTATGCTAATGGAGATCAGTGGAGAAATAACTCCAGAAAGAATGAAGGGATGGAGCCAAAGCAAAAACAATACCCAGCTGTGTAGGTGTTGCAAGAGGGCATCAGCGGGCAGACACACTGAAACCATACTCACAGAAATCTAGTCAATCTAATCACACTAGGACCACAGCCTTGTCTAACTCAATGAAACTAAGCCATACCATGTGGGGACACCCAAGATAGTCATGGTGGAGAGGTTTGACAGAATGTGGTCCACTGGAGAAGGGAATGGCAAACCACTTCAGTATTCTTGCCTTGAGAACCCCATGAACAGTATGAAAAGGCAAAATAATAGGATACTGAAAGAGGAACTCCCAGGTTGGTAGGTGCCCAGTATGCTAATGGAGATCAGTGGAGAAATAACTCCAGAAAGAATGAAGGGATGGAGCCAAAGCAAAAACAATACCCAGCTGTTGATGTGACTGGTGATAGAAGCAAGGTCTGATGCTGTAAAGAGCAATACCGCATAGGAACCTGGAATGTCAGGTCCATGAATCAAGGCAAATTGGAAGTGGTCAAACAGGAGATGGCAAGAGTGAACACTGACATTCTAGGAATAAGCAAACTAAAATGGACTGGAATGGGTGAATTTAACTCAGATGACCATTATATCTACTACTGTGGGCAGGAATCCCTCAGAAGAAATGGAGTAGCCTTCATGGTCAACAAAAGAGTCCGAAATGCAGTACTTGGATGCAATCTCTAAAACAACAGAATGATCTCTGTTCGTTTCCAGGGCAAACCATTCAATATCACAGTAATCCAAGTCTATGCCCCAACCAGTAACACTGAAGAAGCTGAAGTTGAATGGTTCTATGAAGACCTACAAGACCTTTTAGAACTAACACCCAAAAAAGATGTCTTTTTCCTTATAGGAGACTGGAATGCAAAAGTAGGAAGTCAAGAAACACCTGGGGTAACAGGCAAATCTGGCCTTGGAATATGGAATGAAACAAGGCAAAGGCTAATCGAGTTTTCCCGAGAAAATGCACTGGTCATAGCAAACACCCTCTTCCAACAACACACATGGACATCACCAGATGGTCAACACTGAAATCAGATTGATTATATTCTTCATAGCCAAAGATGGAGAAGCCTATACAGTCAGCAAAAACAAGACTGGTAGCTGGCTGTGGCTCAGATCATGAACTCCTTGTTGCCAAATTCAGACTTAAATTGAAGAAAGTAGGGAAACCACTAGACCATTCAGGTATGACCTAAATCAAATTCCTTATGATTATACAGTGAAAGTGAGAAATACATTTAAGGGACTAGATCTGACAGATAGAGTGCCTGATGAACTATGGAATGAGGTTCGTGACATTGTACAGGAGACAGGGATCAAGACCATCCCCATGGAAAAGAAATGCAAAAAAGCAAAATGGCTGTCTGGAGAAGCCTTACAAATAGCTGTGAAAAGAAGAGAAGCAAAAAGCAAAGGAGAAAAGGAAAGATATAAGCATCTGAATGCAGAGTTCCAAAGAATAGCAAGGAGAGATAAGAAAGCCTTCCTCAGCAATCAATGCAAAGAAATAGAAGAAACAAACAGAATGGGAAAGACTAGAGATCTCTTCAAGAAAATCAGAGATACCAAGGGAACATTTCATGCAAAGATGGGCTCGATAAAGGACAGAAATGGTATGGACTAACGGAAGCAGAAGATATTAAGAAGAGGTGGCAAGAATACACGGAAGAACTGTACAAAAAAGATCTTCACAACCAAGATAATCACAATGGTGTGATCGCTCATCTAGAGCCAGACATCCTGGAATGTGAAGTCAAGTGGGCCTTAGAAAGCATCACTACAAACA
>SJYX01016404.1:56-27442 GCA_006410675.1 Oreotragus oreotragus | reverse complement strand
TACAAAAAAGATCTTCATGACCAAGATAATCACGATGGTGTGATCACTCATCTAGAGCCAGACATCTTGGAATGTGAAGTCAAGTGGACCTTAGAAAGCGTTACTATGAACAAAGCTAGTGGAGGTGATGGAATTCCAGTTGGGCTGTTTCAAATCCTGAAAGATGATGCTGTGAAAGTGCTGCACTCAATATGCCAGCAAATGTGGAAAACTCAGCAGTGGCCACAAGACTGGAAAAGGTCAGTTTTCATTCCAATCCCAAAAAAAGGCAATGACAATGTCTAGTGGCATCCAAATCTGGCCCAACTGAGAAAGCTCAAGTTCTTAGCAATACAAGGACTAGTCTGAAATTATACCCATAGCATCACCTAGTTATTTCCTTGGATGTCTGAACCACAGCTATTCAATCTTTCTTTTTTTTTTTTCAACTTTTAATTATAATATTCTCCTTAATAGCCAAAGTAGATGTCACTGTTAATAATGATGTTAGTATTTCTCTAGGCATGAGGAGATGCAAGAATTGGGACTCATATAATCTCCTCCTGTAAATATCTAACTCTCTGAAGGCCTGTTCTGCTAGTTTTTACCAGAGCACAGAGTACCTCGCTCCTGATCTCTGCCCTGCACTCCTTTCGGGGGTGTTGAAGGTCAATAGCTGCAGTGGCCATGATTTAATCTTTGTAGAGGTAGGTGGCAAGTGCCAGTTTCTAGTTGGCAGAGTCCTCTCATGGTCATAAACTTGACTGTTATAGGGGACATTTCACAACCATTTAGAGGGTATTTTAAACTTAAATTACCATAGCCTGGTGTTATCTACATAAACCCATCCCATACTTGTGGGAGATTTCCTTTTAATAGACTAGAGGATTTGGTTGAGATTTAGTTCATCATTCTGAATGAATCTGAGTGACCCTGAAAACAAATTTCAACCTATGGCCAGAGTCAGAGCAGGCATTATTAACTGGCCACATGAGGTGATTCTATCTAGTAATATCAATAGTGACCTGAACATGACTATAATTTTCCTTTTAAAGTAAATTTGCTCACGTCCAGCCAATTAGAGCCTTGGAGTAGAGAAATTCACCAGAGTCACCCAGAGCTAGACATAGGTAATTGGCCACAAACCCAATAATTGGATTGATTTCTAAAACTAGCATAAGATCATGTCTATAATAGGTCCAAGAAGTTAAGAAAGCATTATAAATGATCATACGAATCAGGTCTAGTATCATGGGAAAGTTGACTACTTTTGATGTCATCTTCCTCTCATCCTAGTATAGTGTAGTTTCCTCTGTTTGAGTGCCATTTTAAGATGAATTCAGGTCAGCAGTCCTCTCTATAGACTAGTCCAGCCTTTGGAAGTGGAAATTAATCTTTCTCCTTGAATTTCACTGTGCATGAGCTATTTAAGAGTACCTGATAAAAAGACTCTTCCATCCATGTTGGAAACAGCTCCTTATGTCATTTTCTAGTTCTGGTTGCAGGTAGTGAGGCACCTGATCTTCGTTCAAAGACAGATTACTGAGATAAGCTTCAGAAACAAACTTAGGGTGTCTTCTAATACTTTAATTAAATTTTAAATTACTATACCCCAACAGCAAAGAACTATCCAGGAAATGAGTCTCAGTAAATACAGACCTTCACTAACAAACTGGAATTTAGTGTTCATTGAAACATCATTTTCTCCCTAAAATCATCCTCATTTTTACCAAATATAACCAAATTAAGACTAGTTTGTTTATGAAATAGGTCTGGTCTCAATAAACTTGGCCTGATGATTTATATAACCATAATTGACCACAGACTTTTTGCTTTGCTGAAACTTTTATAGAGTCTCAAACTGAACTTAAAAAAAAAAAAGCTATTTATTTTAATTGGAGGCTAATTACAATATTGTGGTGGTTTTTGCATACATCAACATGAATCAGCCATGGGTGTACGTGTATTCCCGCATCCTGAACCTCCCTCCTACCTCCTTCCCCATCCCATCCCTCTAGGTTGTCCCAGAGCATCGGCTTTGATAGAACTTGCACTAGTCATCAGTTTTACATATGGTAATATACACGTTTCAAAGCTATTGTGTCAAATCATCCCACCCTTGCCTTCTCCCACATAGTCCAAAATTCTATTCTTTACATCTATGTTTCTTTTGCTATCTTGCATATAAGGTCGTTGTTACCATCTTTCTAAACTCTCTATATATGCTTAATATACTGTGTTGGTGTTTCTCTTTCTGATTTACTTCACTCTGTGTAATAGGCTCCAGTTTCATCCACCTCATTAGAACTGACTCAAATGCATTCTATTTTATGGCTTAGTATATTCCCTTGTGTATATGTACCACAACTTCCTTATCCATTCGTCAGACTGAACTTTTAAGATAAAATATTTCACAGCTAAGAAATTCATGCCAAAGGCTTACCATAGATTTTGCCTAATAAATATAGGTGAATTTCCTCCCTTCTCAAGGTCTCAAAAGTTCCTTGAGACTTCTGTACCTGTTTATGAGATAATCTTCTAATTTATCTGATAAAGTTATTGGAAACTTAAGAGTTTCTAATTTTTGGAGGGGTCAGATAGAGAGAAAAGATAAATATTTAAATTTGTCTATATAGTATAATTTTACCATATTACTGTCATAATTAGTTTGAAGGGAAGGTTTTTTAGGCTCCAGTTTCATCCACCTCATTAGAACTGACTCAAATGCATTCTATTTTATGGCTTAGTATATTCCCTTGTGTATATGTACCACAACTTCCTTATCCATTCGTCAGACTGAACTTTTAAGATAAAATATTTCACAGCTAAGAAATTCATGCCAAAGGCTTACCATAGATTTTGCCTAATAAATATAGGTGAATTTCCTCCCTTCTCAAGGTCTCAAAAGTTCCTTGAGACTTCTGTACCTGTTTATGAGATAATCTTCTAATTTATCTGTTAAAGTTATTGGAAACTTAAGAGTTTCTAATTTTTGGAGGGGTCAGATAGAGAGAAAAGATAAATATTTAAATTTGTCTATATAGTATAATTTTACCATATTACTGTCATAATTAGTTTGAAGGGAAGGTTTTTCCATACTTCTAGAAAACACACATTCAAACTAGTAATTTTTTCAGATAGAAACCATAGAAGTTATAAGCACATTCACTAGTTAATTCAGTCCTTTTGTTAACCTTTGTGAAGTCATCAGTTTTCCCATTAGAATACCAAGATATATCAGAATTTCAGGAACCCCATGTAATTTCTAGGATATCTATATTAGTAACATTTACCATAAGATATAACCTAAAATGATGTATTACTTATTGATAATATAATATTTCCCACATAATTTTATATACCAAATGAACCTACTTAGTTTAGTATCTTTCTTTGGAATGTTTCAGGGGCCCTTTGTAGCATCCCAAAGTTAGTTGAAGTCAAAAGAACTCTAATAGAATTTTATTTAGGAAATTTTGTCCAAAAAAGCAAAAGGATCTAGAACACTTATATTTAGCCAATACTAGTTATGACCAACCTAGATAGCATATTAAAAAGCAGAGACATTACTTTGCCAACAAAGGTCCATCTGGTCAAGGCTATGGTTTTTCCAGTGGTCATGTATGGATGTGAGAGTTGAACTATAAAGAAAGCTGAGTGCCAAAGAATTGATGTTTTTGAACTGCGGTATTGGAGAAAACTCTTGAGAGTCCCTTGGACTGCAAGGAGATCCAACTAGTCCATCCTAAAGGAAATCAGTCCTGAATATTCATTGGAAGGACTGATGCAGGAGCTCCAATACTCTGGCCACCTGACGTGAAGAACTGATTCATTGGGAAAGACCCTGATCCTGGAAAAGATTGAAGGCAGGAGGAGAAGGGGACGATAGAGGATGAGATGGCTGGATGGTATCACCAAGTCGATGAGCATGAGTTTGAGTGAACTCCGGGAGCTGGTGATGGACAGGGAGGCATGCCATGTTGTGATTCATGGGGTCACAAAGAGTAGGGCATGACTGAGCAACTGAACTGAACTGAACTGAGTGGGTATAGCACTTAACTTGCTGATATTTTATAATGGGTACACATACCGAAGCCCAAGATCTAGGGAAAGTTGATTCCACCATCTTGGACCTAGTTGGTTCTAACCAGTTTTCCTATGGCCGAGTCATTTCTAACAAAATCCACTTAACCAATTAATTATAATCTGATTTTAGGAAATCCTGATCATGCATAACTCATTTAAGTACTTTTTCATTTCTTACACCTTCTGCTACTGAAAACACTTCCCTTAAAACTTTTTTCCCATGGAGTTTCTTTTCTTGTTGACAAATTTGTAACAGATAAAATACAGTCTCGTTTGACCTCTAGTACACTGCAGATGGTGACTGCAGCCATGAAATTAAAAGACACTTACTCCTTGGAAGAAGTTATGACCAACCTAGATAGCATATTCAAAAGCAGAGACATTACTTTGCCAACAAAGNCGCTGGGCTGGAAGAAGCACAAGCTGGAATCAGGATTGCCGGGAGAAATCTCAATAACCTCAGATATGCAGATGACACCACCCTTATGGCAGAAAGTGAAGAGAAACTAGAAAGCCTCTTGATGAAAGTGAAAGAGGAGAGTGAAAAAGTTGGCTTAAGGCTCAACATTCAGAAAATGAAGATCATGGCGTCTGTTCCCATCACTTCATGGGAAATAGATGGGGAAACAGTGGAAACAGTGTCAGACTTTAGTTTTGGGGGCTCCAAAATCATTGTAGATGGTGATTGCAGCCATGAAATTAAAAGATGCTTACTTCTTGGAAGAAAAGTTATGACCAACCTAGATAGCATATTCAAAAGTAGAGACATTACTTTGCCGACTAAGGTCCGTCTAGTCAAGGCTATGGTTTTTCCAGTAGTCACATATGGATGCAAGGGTTGGACTGTGGAGAAAGCTGAGCACCGAAGAATTGATACTTTTGAACTGTGGTGTTGGAAGAGACTCTTGAGAGTCCCTTGGACTGCGAGGAGATCCAACCAGTCCATTCTAAAGGAGATCAGTCCTGGGTGTTCTTTGGAAGGACTGATGCTAAAGTTGAAACTCCAATAATTTGGCCACCTCATGCGAAGAGCTGACTCATTGGAAAAGACTCTGATGTTGGGAGGGATTGGGGGCAGGAGGAGAAGGGGATGACAGAAGATGAGATAACTGGCTGGCATCACTGACTTGATGGACATGAGTTTGAGTGAATTCCGGGAGTCCTTTCATGCTGCAATTCATGGGGTCACAAAGAGTCAGACATGACTGAGCGACTGAACTGAACTGAGTCCATTTACACCATACTATCCTCCTTTTAACCTTTATTTAAAATGTTGAACACAAAGAGGGATAGGGGGAGGGATAGGATGAACTGAGACATTGAGACTGACATCTATATAGTACTAGATGTAGACTAGATAAATAACGAGAACCTCTGTGTAGCACACAGAAACCTACTCAATGCCCTGTGGTGACCTAAATGGGAAGGAAGTATCCAAAAGGGGATATATGTATAGCTGAATCACTTTGCTATACAGTAAACAGTAATAACGGAGAAGGCAAAGGCAACTCACTCCAGTACTCTTGCCTGGAAAATCCCATGGCTGGAGGAGCCTGGTGGGCTGCAGTCCATGGGGTCGCTAAGAGTCGGACACAACCGAGCGACTTCACTTTCACTTTTCACTTTCATGCATTGGAGAAGGAAATGGCAACCCACTCCAGTGTTCTTGCCTGGGGAATCCCAGGGATGGGGGAGCCTGGCGGGCTGCTGTTTATGGGGTCACACAGAGTCGGACATGACAGAAGCGACTTAGCAGCAGCAGCAGCAGCAGCAGCTTTACTTGTGGCATGTGGATCTAATTCTCTGACCAGGGATCCAACCCTGGGCCCCCTGCATTGTGATTGTATAGTCTTAACCGCTTGGACCATCAGGGAAGTCCCAGAAGTTGCTTTATTTAATTAATTTACTGCTTTATTTATTTAATTAAGAGTCGGACATGACTGAAGTGACTTAGCAGCAGCAGCAGCAGACACTAATAAAGCATTATAAAGCAACTATGCCTCCAATAAAAATTAATTTAAAAAATAAAATGTTAAACAGAACTAAGGCAAGGACTGATGTTTGACCTGTGTGTATATACTTTGCAGACCTTGGTACAGTAGACTTCAGCCCACTTTTACCAACCACTGGGTTTCCTTCAACTGGATATGGATGCTCAGACTGCACTGGGCTCTCAGTTTTCCATCACATCCACAAAGGCCACATGGGAGGTTGCTGAAACCCAGGAGGTCAAGATGAGGGGTCTGAGGATTTCCTGAGTGCTGCAGCCCTCATTCTAACCATTTCCCAAGGCAGGGAATATCCCAAGAGACATTAACTCTCAGGCAAGTAAGATGTATTAGTGAGAGTATAGGACCAGCACATGCAAGGATGCAACTCAATTCCAATAATCAATTAGACTGAACCACACGAATCCCCGCTGGGTACTCAGTAAAGTACTTGACCTTGAAGAATCCCGTCTGCAGTGAGGGGCCCCACCTGGTCTCTGCCTTCCGCATGGGCTCCCCATCCTTTCTCCTTCATATCCTGTTCTCTGCTCCCTCTCTACCACTAGGATGCCTCCACGCTGGAGCATAAACTTATTTTTTTTTAAACTACTTCTGAGACTAAATGACTTGACAAATTAACATCAGCCTTAAATAATAAACACCTTTTTGATTCCAAGGACATGAGGGCTGGGAAACCCTCTTTACTGAGCTACAGGGAAGAGATGAATTGCTACTCTGAACCAATTATCTTTTATTCATCTCAAATACCATATCATTTGGTTTCCATAAAGTTCTGGCCACTGCCTTTTGGAAAATTCATGGAGCCAACAAGCAAAAGGGAGGAAACGATTACAAAGAGTTTTCTCTCAACACCGCTAATTTGTTGAAGCCCCTTCCAAGCTCTAGCCATGGAGCCCAGGCAGCCCAGGTTCTGGTTCTCTCTCTGATTGCCCAGCATTTTCACTCATCTCCTGGCAACTGCTGATGGTGAAGGAGAAGCCACGATGCAGGGCAGGGAGCTGTCAGCAGGGGAGGGTTCAATCCGGCAGCAAAGGTTCAAAGAAGAAAGCCTGGAAAGACATCCCATAACACCAATTGCCCTGCAGAGGGACTTCCCCAGGAATAAACCACAGAATGCTAAAGTGGCAGTTGTTGTCAAATCTTGTTTAGACCACAGAACCAAAAATGGAAGAAAGAGTCAGTGGAAAGCATGAGGCAGGGCTGGGCATCAGGTCATCTCGGGAAGGAGCAGCTAAGAGCTGCTGAGCAGTGGCATCAGTGAGAGTCGCCTCCCTCAGGAAGCCCTCCTGGATCCCTCCGTGCCTCATAGATCTCCACCTCGGCCAACCTCCCCCAGCATTCATCTTCCATAGAAATTATGCTCACCCTAAACAGTAGGCTGCTTTGACTTGTGAGCAAAATCTTGGCTACTCCCTAGACTGTGAAGTTGCTGGAATTGTGATGGACAATATTTTATATTCCTATGTGTTCCCCACAGCACCTGGACACATAGTAAGGACATAATATTTACCCAAAGAATGAAGGGTGGGAAAACGGCCGCTTATTTTTCATTTGCAAATCCTAAAGTAGGCATTTTTCTAAAGATTAAGTACCCTCTGAGCAAGACAAACTTGACTCCTGCCCTTCTTGCTCTTATTTGACAGCCTTTAAAATGCTGTCCATTTAAAGGGGGCTTGTCTTTCTGATGACAGCAGGAGTGACTGGCAGCTGTAGCCCTCCTGGGCCACTGAGATACTCACATCCCAGGAAGAAGGCTGATGCTAATTCCAAGCAGCGGAGCTCGCCTCAGCCTATAAGTAACAGCAGTGTCTGCACCTCAGGACACTTGCCTACAGGGAACTGAGACAGAGACAAGTTGTTTAGCTCAGTGCTAACCCATTGCTGGGAGAAATCTCAGTAACCTCAGATATGCAGATGACACCACCCTTATGGCAGAAAGTGAAGAGGAGCTAAAAAGCCTCTTGATGAAAGTGAAAGAGGAGAGTGAAAAAGTTGACTTAAACCTCAACATTCAGAAAACAAAGATCATGGCATCTGGTCCCATCACTTCATGGGAAATAGATGGAGAAACAGTGGAAACAGTGTCAAATTTTAATTTTGGGGACTCCAAAATCACTGCAGATGGTGATTGCAGCCATGAAATTCAAAGACACTTACTCTTTGGAAGGAAAGTTATGACCAACCTAGATAGCATATTCAAAAGTAGAGACATTACTTTGCCAACAAAGGTCCGTCTAGTCAAGGCTATGGTTTTTCCTGTGGTCATGTATGGATGTGAAAATTGGACTGTGAAGAAAGCTGAGTACCGAAGAATTGATGCTTTTGAACTGTGGTGTTGGAGAAGACTCTTGAGAGTCCCTTGGACTGCAAGGAGATCCAACAAGTCCATTCTAAAGGAGATCAGCCCTGGACATTCTTTGGAAGGAATGATGCTAAAGCTGAAACTCCAATACTTTGGCCACCTTATGCAAAGAGTTGATTCATTGGAAAAGACTCTGATGCTGGGAGGGATTGGGGGCAGGAGGAGAAGGGAATAACAGAGGATGAGATGGCTGGATGGCATCACTGACTCAATGGACATGAGTTTGAGTGAACTCCGGGAGATGGCGATGGACAGGGAGGCGTGCCGTGCCGTGATTCATGGGGTCGCAAAGTCAGACATGACTGAGCGACTGAACTGAACCCTTCCCTCATTGTAGTTACACCAAGATCCCAAGATGCCAGGGGTCTTTCACCAGATGAATACTTGAGTCACATTGTAACCTTTCCTTGTCTATCTTAACCTAAACAATAATAAAACAAAAATCTGTACTCTTGGTGATTTTATTTTAAGGTGTTCCAGAAGCTATTATACATCACAGCAAATAGTGAAGAAATTATAAATATAGTCACACCGTGTTCTATTTTACTGTCTAACTTTGGGTTGGTTGGAGACTGTAGCATCTGTTTATTAAAATTTAAAAGTGTATGATGGATAACTTGTAGTAGATCTCAGCAGGAGAGACGCTGAATAAAATACCCAAACTGTCTATCTAAAGGCATCAGAGAACTGCCAAGATATCTAGGACTTGAGAAGGCAAGTCCCAGAGAGGAGGAAAGGTCACTGAGGCAAGCACAAGTTTCTGTACACCTCTTTTCTCCTCGGAGCATTTGCTGGTGTTTGGCCTGAAGAAAAAATCTGAGAGGCAAAGTGGAAAGAGGTTACTAAGATGCACAGGAGCCAGCAGAGCTTAGGCAACCCCTCAAGCTAGAGAGACAGAACTTGGAGTTCAGAGTCACCAAGCAGCCAGAATTTGAAGAGCAAGATATGGAGAAAAGCAAGGTAGAGAAAGACTGAGCCCAATACTCTGTGATTTCTCCTAGAAGCATTTTCTCAGCAAGCAGCACAGAAAGAGAAGCTAAGAAACCAAGCAGAAAGGGGCTTGAGAATGGAACAGAATTTGTGGCTATCTTAAAGTGATGGAAAGACAGGAAAAAAAAAGAGTTCTAGACCCACCAAAGAGTTGGGGCTCTAGGAAACACGAGAGAATGCCATCCTAGGAGGAAAGCAAACCAGGAGTGGATCAAACACTGCAAAAAGTGCTGAACTAGGCTTGGGTCCCCTTGGTCCGTTACAGGACTGAAATAATCTACCTCCCTGCTGCTTGCCCAAGGATAGGGTGTATTCTCTCTGCTGGAGGAAAATATTATGCCAAGCTCCTGCAAAATTCATACAGAAGTCCCTAGCTTACGGTGCAAAATTACCTGATTGTACCAAGAAACAGAACCAAGATAAAACATTTGCAATGAAAACAGACTGCAGTTAACCCAGATATTAGAGTTATTAGGCTTTAAAATATAACTACAATGAATACATTCAAGAAAATAGAAGTAAAATGTATAAAAATGTAGAAATTCTAGAACAGAAATAAATGGAAGTTTCAGAAAAATAGAATAACTGAAAGTAAGCACTCAACAGAGCACTTTAACAGAAGAGTAGACATGGCTGAAGAGAGAAACAGACCATTGAGAGACATAACAGACAAGAGTCAAGACTGAGGAACAGAGAGAGGAGGGGTTGGGAAGCACAGAAAACAGCATCAGAGGCACATAGGATGTGACGAGAAAGTCTAAAATGCGTGTGATTAGTGTCCCAGAGTGGGAGAAGAAAGGGATGGGGCAGAGCAATAACTGAAGAGAAGTGGCTGAGAATTTTCCAAAACTGAAAAATAACATCAAATCACAGACAAATACAAAGAAAAATTACTTCTGAGCACATTACAGTAAAATAGCTGAAGCCAAAGACAAAACTCTTAAAACATACAGGGAAAAAAATGACACATTATCTTTTTTTTTTTTGCTAAATATATTATATATATAGACACCCAATGAATCAGCACCTTCATTTCCAGGCATGTATTCAAAAATATTGCACTATGTCCTCTAAAGAATTAAGCAAGAATGTTGGAAGTAGCAGTCTTTACAATAGCCAAAAACTGCAAACAAACCAAATGATCACGAACAGGTCAAATATGGTAACGTCATACAGTGGAATACTATACAGCAATAACAGTCAAAAATAACTACTCAAATATACACAATATAGATGAAACTCAAAGATATAATGTTAGGCAAAAGAGAGAAGCAAAAGAGTGACTGATATGATTTCAATTTGCATTAATTTTTTAAAATAGGTAAAACTAATCTGACCCACTAATCTAGAGGTCAGAGTAGTGATTACCTCTGGGCAGCCTTGGACTTGGAATGGCACAGAAGTGCCCTGGGATGCTATAAATGTTTCATATCTTGATCTTGGTGGTGGTTACACAGGCATGTACATATATAAAAATGAATTAAGCTATAAATTCAAGATGTGTTCTCTTTACTGTACATAACTTATGTCTCAATAAAAATATTTAAAAACTGAAAACAAAAACTGAAAGCAAAATAGAGACATTTCTAGAATAACAAAAATTGAGAGAATTAATCACTTACAGACCTGTATTAAAGGAAATACTAAAGGGAATTTTGTTTTTAGACAGAAGAAAAATGATCCCAGGTGGGAAGCCAGCAATGCAGGATGAAATAAAGAGAAATGGAAAAGGGTCATTGGTGTCACGTGGATAGTCCTAAGTAAATACAAAAACCTATAAAAATATTTTATATGTTCAAATAAATCTATAAAAATATAAAAATTGGAAAGTAACATGCATGACAACAGTAAAAAGGAGGGAAAGGGATAAACAAAGTATAGAAAAGTTCAAAGATTCTAGCATTGCCTGGAGGAGAGAAAGTACTCATTTAAATGGTAAGCGTTGGTCGTTCAGTCGTGTCCAACTCTTTGTGATCCCACGGACTGTAGCTCTCTGCCAGGCTCCTCTGTCCATGGCATTCTCCAGGCAAGAATACTGCAGTGGGTAGCCCTTCTCTTCTCCTGAGGATCTTCGAGACCCAGGGATGGAACCCAGGTCTCCTGCATTACAGGCAGATTCTTCACCATCTGAGCCCCAAGGAAGCCCATTAAACGACATATATGAAATGAATCCCCAAATGGAATTCATTACTGTGACAAAAAGGTATTGCTATATTCAAGTGCAGGAATAAACTTCACAATCAGAATGAAGTCTTACACAAAATAACATACACTGTATAAATCTCATTATAGTTTAAAAGCAGGTAAAATTAATTGGTTCTGTTAACAGTCAGTGTCATTGACCTTTGGAGGGTATGCCTGTAAGGAGGCAAAAGGGTGGTCTTCTGAGAGTTCAGTAATCTATGTTTTGGTCTGGTGCTATTTACAGCTGTGCTGATTTACAGAGGTCTTTATTTTGTAAAAGTTTGATCAAATTATATCCTTACGATTTATTCACTTTTTATATATGTTCCACCTTAATACACCTTAAAAACACGCCAAGAAATATAAACAAATACTCCTCATTTATGAAATAATAATACTTTTAATCTATGCTAACAATCTCTAAACATCATAATTTCTCAAACATTTGCAAACCAGCATTTGAATGAGAATAGATTTTTTGATTCCTTTATTTTGCAATATATATACTGTAGCCCACAACGAGAGTTAAATAACTTGTTTTAATTTTTAAATTATAGTTCTAAAGTTCACAATGAGACTCAGTCTAATGAATTAAGAAGTGTTTGTCTAATGTCTCAAGATACCACTGCTTTAGAGAGTGCTTCACAGATGGAAAAAAGTCCGTTCAAAACCTAATTATCTTGGGGTATTTGATGTTTTAATTCCCAACAAACTATTTCTCTTCCAACAGTATTTTCATTTAAAAAGATCACCAGAGGAGAGAAAAACTTAACCCAAGACTTTGATAACTAATATGAGATTTCCAGCCAGAAAGTAAAAGAATAATCTTATCATTTGAGAAAATCTGGCCTATGCAAACCATACACATATATATGTAGATATCATGTAAAAATAGGAAAACACAGACATCACCATCACATTTTTCAATGTTTAAGTAATTTACCAGGTTCCTTCCCATGCACATACTCCCCCGCCCCCCACTAAATTGGCAACACCAACCAAAGACTGGTATCATGTAAAGGTTCCAAGACATGAATTCTGGAGCCAGATTGCCTGGATTCCAATCCTAGCACCTCCACTTATTAAGAGAAACATTGTGCAAGTTCACTGCTGGGGGCCCCGGCCTCATCATGCATCAAATGAGATTAGTACTAGTACTTATTCCAGTGGGTTGCTGTGCTGACTAAAGGAATTAAACTATAAAGGACCTAGGTCAGTACCTGACCCATGAAGGGGCTTCCCAGGTGGCACAGTGGTAAAGAATCTGCCTGCCATTGCATGAGATGTGGGTTCCACCCCGGGGTGGGGAAGATCCCCTGTAATAGGAAATGGCAACTCACTCCAGTATTCCTGCCTGGAAAATTCCAGGGACAGAGGAGCCTAGTGGGCTACAGTCCATGGGGTCACCAAGAGTCAGACATGACTGGGCATGCATGCCATGCCACGCCAAGCCTTGACCCATGAAAAGCTCTCACTAAGTGTGAACTACTCTATCACTTTAATCTAAATCCAGTCTAGAAACAATATGTTTGTCCAAAACATCAACTGAAATGACCTACCAACCAGTCTGACACCGTCAGATTAATCACTGGTGCTCAGAATGGTGACTATAAAACATTATAATCATCTTACATAATTTTTGAATGAAAAATGAAATTCTATTCAGCAGCACACTAATGTCCCATGAATTTTATTGGGTGCAAGCCTAAATATTCAGAATCTATATGGGCTACATATGGTAATTCAGTTAACCAGACCCCTTAATTCAGCAGGACACCAATCGCCAATGGTATCAGCTATCAGAGAGTTCATGGTGTCATGGAGGTCTTCATTATCGACACTGTGATGATACATACATCACTCAGGAGTCACACCATTTGTGAATTATTTAAAGTGCTCTCGTTAGAGAACAAAAGAAGTTCTAGGTTGCTAATTGTACTGGAAGTATGTCATGTCATTCCCATGACCACGGCTGCCATATTATCACATGTTAACCACATCAATTAGTACTCGACTCTAAAACTAACAGGCTTCTTTTCACCACAAGATCCACCTTTCAAAAATGCTCCAAAACATATACCTTCTCTTGTAAAACATTACCTATCACCAACAACTTGTTACACTTCTTTTGTAATGCTTTAAAAATTATTTTCTTTTGTTTTAAGCTACTTATAGTTCCCGTTACAGTTTACAAAAACTCATGTGTGTCATTAACACCTGCTATATTTTAGACATATTAACTACCTAGTCTCCTCTCATTATGTTGAGCTATTAATAGCAAATGATTAAATCCTAGAAATGGCCAGTTTTTTTGAGATTAAGTTGAACCATCTGAGTTCAGTTGTTTTACACATATGGATCCACTAACCACATAAATCTCAAGCTACACTTTGTGAACTTGGAAGGTAACTGTCTTTTCCTAATTCAGAACTATTTTTATATATTTTACAGGCAAGAAAAATCTCCTCCTCAAATTTTATAGGTATAAATTGCTCCATTTAATAAAGATATATAGTTATTTTAATAATCATAGTCTAAAAATACAAGTTTTTTAGTTTAATGCCATCCGTGCATGAATGTAGTCTGACTCTATTTCATTGCTATATTAATGTTTTATTAAGCAAATAATCCAAAGTAAAAGAGGGAAATGTGGTTCCATCAGCTAAAAGATTTAATTAAACTGACCTTTTAAAAAAATTATCATTATCATTTTACAGATTAAGAAATTCAGGCATTAAGGTGAAGACGCAGTGTCACAGAGTAGCAAAGTCAAGATTTGAACGCAGTAGTCTTACCCAGGGCACATTCTTAACCAATATGCTCCAAATTGTGGTGCTGAAGAAGACTCTCGGGAGTCCCTTGGACATAAAGGAGATCAAACCAGTCAGTCCTAAAGGAAATCAACCCTGAATATTCATTGGAAGTTCTGATGCTACCGTTGAAGCTCCAATATTTTGGCCACCTAATGCAAAGAGCCAACTCACTGGAAAAACTCTGATGGTGGGAAAGATTGAGGGCAGGAGGAGAAGAGGGAAGCAGAGGATAAGATGGTTGGATGGTGTCACCGATTCAATGGACATGAGTTTGAGCAAGCTCCGGGGTATAGTGAAGACAGGGAAGCCTGGTGTGGTTGCAGTTCATGGAGTTGCAGAGCCGGACATGACTTAACAGCTAAACAAAAGCAACAATGCTCTGCTTGGAAAGCAAACATAAAATAATTTAAAATTGCAGTAAAGGCTATAAAGAAAAAAAAAATAAGGTGAATACATAATAGCTACTATTACCATGGCGATCTGTTGGATCACTGGGTAGAAAGTCTACTCCTTAGAAGGAGTGGTCAGGAAAGGCATCTGTGGCCTGAAAGAAGGGACACGTGATGGGAGGAGGAAGAACATTCCAAGAGGTGCAGCATGTGCAAAGGCCCTGAGGCCAGTGTGACTGCAGCACAAAAGGTGTGATGTGACCCCACACCTCCTTGGAGAAGCAGGTCAAGGCCAGATCATGCCCTGAAGTCCTTGCTAGGGCGGAGTCTGTGTCATGTGCATCCCCAGTGCCCGGCATGATACCTGGCACCTTGTAGGTGCTCAGCAAAAGATAGGTGAATCCTTAACTTGAGCTTTACTTGTGTAAAGGCTGAATCAGTTACGGTGGGGGGTTGGGGACCGGGCAAGTGGGCCAGATCTATTTAAAACCAGACAGCCAGTTGGCTTTGATTAGCCCACACATCTACAAGGAGCCATCCTCATGTGAACCAAGATCAACACTGACAGCCAGTCCCACACGCAACATCTGGTTTACTTCCAGCTCCAAACAGGAACTTTCCATTGCCGCTGGTCACTGGACTCCTCTCAGTCCCCAGAGGACCTCAGTAAACCAGGCATGCTAATTGGATCAAGTTGGAAATCAAGATTCCAATTAGATCAGGCCTCTCTTTTTCATGACAGCCTCCAACAGGCATATCTATGAGGAGGATTTAATGTTAGATCAGCACCCATGGGACACGATTTCCTTGTTCTGCCTAAGCCAGTCTGAGGTCCAGTTGAATTTTCATTCAGGTATGTTTGGGGGTTGTTATGCCAAAGCCTCCTAGGTCTAATGAGGTAATTCACAGTATTCACCACTCCTCCCCACCCCCACCCAGGTCAAAACCAAATGACCTGGACCCTCCGATGCTCCCCGCCGACGGTGACTGTAAGCCAGTGTTTGGCCAAGTCATACTAGTCCACATGCTTGACCTTGAAGGAGCACAGCCCTATTGCTCTTGAAGCCTTCAGAACAGTTTGGTGACTCTCTTTTGGACCTTTTTCTCCCCTTGGGACTTCCTCAAAGTGCCCCAAACATTCCAGATCTGGGCAAACAAGTGTTTTGTTGCCCAGGATAATCTGGCTTCATTTGACGCCCACTATAGACCAACTCCAAGCTCTCTGACCACCATCTCACTCTCACCCCTCATCAACACCTCACTGTAACGCCTCAGAGGCAACTCCGGGGGTCCCCAGGCAGCTCCAGAGCATGACCCAGCACCTTCTTTTGATGCCCTGTCTTCTCGCTGTTTCCAGAATGAACGGGGCAGGGATGGGGATCGGGGGTAGGTGGGGTGAGTGGGGAGGATTTCGAGGTGATTGTCCTGATTCATGAGACTTGTCTCGGAATCTGGTTGCTAACTGCTGTAGTGCTTACACAGTAAAACCAAACTCAAATAAATGATCACAAAGCACGTGAAAAATTTCACGGACACCCTTCCCTGGTGCCCCAGAGGGGTTGTTGAAAGGGTTCTTGGTACCGGGGGAGCTCTGAGATGATGTCGGGCCCAGTCAGCAGGGTGGAAAGCATCCAGGTCACAGGTTGTTTGAACCAAAAGAGACTTGAAAGGCGTTTATTCTCAGCAAGGGAGGTTCAGAATGATCCACCTGTTCATCTGCTGCTGCTGCTGCTAAGTCACTTCAGTTGTGTCCAACTCTGTGTGACCCCATAGACGGCAGCCCACCAGGCTCCCCCATCCCTGGGATTCTCCAGGCAAGAATACTGGAGTGGGTTGCCATTTCCTTCTCCAATGCATGAAAGAGAAAAGTGAAAGTGAAGTCGCTCAGTCTGTCCGACTGTTAGCAACCCCATGGACTGCAGTCCACCAGGCTACTCCGTCCATTGGATTTTCCAGGCAAGAGTACTGGGGTGGGGTGCCATTGCCTTCCCCGGACCTGTTCATCTACTCAATCCATTTAGATGCATGTGGTGCTATTATCAATTAATTTAGCTTCTTTAGCACTTGACTGCTCCTAGATTCCTATTCAGCCCCTGATTTTCTCCAATTGCCTCCTGTTTTGCTCAAGGGTCAGACCTGTTGAAAGATTTGTGAAGCAATATCTATGTTATTTTAAACTGGTTCAGTGGGAAACTTTTTTTCCTATGTCTTTCTTTTTCTCAAGAATTAGGTAAATTGGGTTCAGACATAGTCTTCAGCACCAAAAAAAAAAAAAAAGAGGGAGAGAGAGAAATTTTATAACAACTTTAAAAATGCAATTCTGACATAGAGAATTTATCTCTTTGATTATTAACCAAGAGCAGTCTCATTGGCCCGCCATGGTCTCTCTTTCAATCAAGGGAGGGCAAAGAAGGCATGTGTGTGTTGCAGCTTCTTTATTGATTTCCATAATTGATGTCAGAGAATCACATTTCACCCTTCAGTACTTTAACTTCAACCTCTTAAAATAGGGATTGCTGGCTGCTTTGTGTTAAGAGAATGTGGCCCTCTTTTCTGCAATGAAGGAACATTCCTGGTCCCCAAAAAAACCCATAATGACTTAATAGCGTTTAAAACACACCCAACAGAGTCTTTAATTATATCAAGCTACTGTAGTAGTGAAATTAACTAAATTGCAACTCCTGCAGGAGTGACCTAGGTGACAAGTGGAGTAGGTTTCTAACATCTGGCCACCTTTCCCAGCAACTTATGATGGATGGAGGTTTATTAATAAAAAACAGCTGAATGGTGGGGGAATTGCTTTTTATATTTATTTTGTGTCCTCGATGTATAACAACACCTGATCCCTTCTCAGCATGATTACATAAGTGAGGATTTTTTTTTTTCTTGGTAAACCTCAGATTTGCACATAAAATTTATTTGGCCTCCTTTAATAATTTATGTCCATAGGGCTTCAGCCAGCTAATAAGCCCCATGCTGGTGCAATTAGCAACCAATTCTAAGACTCCTTTCTAAAAAAATGTGAGAAGACAGTTTTTAACTCAAGTTTCACTCCCTGGTGTGTTTCTGTAAATGACTCCCTGTAAATGACTGAAGCACAGAAAAAAAAAAAGGTATTAAGTTATTAAGAATATATTAAAACAAACAAACAAAAAATCACCTCGGGCCCTTGAACGTGAAAATGTAACTAGGCATAAAAGTCTTTTTATTTTTTGGGCCACACCTCCCAGCTTGTGGGATCTTAGTTCCCTCGTCAGGCATGGGACCTGGGCCCCTGCAGTGGAAGTGTGGAGTCTTAGGGAATTCCTCATAGAAGCATCTTTACATCACATTAAATCCTGTACAGGATGTAGCATAGCATGAAGTGTTTGGAATGTAATAAATTTAACAAACATAGGATACATCAAGCAAAGAAATCAGAAAGCTCAGAATGACCTAGGTTGTTTAGATTTTTTAAAAAGATCCAAAGATTGTAAATAGAGTGATATTTGAGGGGTTGTTTTTTATTCTAAATCTTGTCAGAGAGAAGCAGTTCTCATTTATTTGAACCCTCAAACACCAAACTGTTCAGATAATGGTATTTCATTTAAAATATGTCTAAACAATCTCTCATATAAACATGTCTACCACCGATAACTTCATGTGTCAAGCAAAAAGAATGGAGGAGGAAGGTTGATGTCCATCCCAGGGAATGAAGCATCCAGTGAGACCCAGATATTTCCATTATGTTAGGATGAGTGCAGTTAAGCCTCTGTGTGGCTGCACTCAACACAAACAGCAGAAACAAGAGTGAACTGGTTCAGTTTACGTTCCGCGTTGCCATCCATATTAAGGTGTGGTTGAAATACCTTCACTCTCACCAACACATCAGAACGTTTAGTTTAGATCTTTCTTTGTGAAATAACGAGTCATTAAAGTCGTTCATTATACAGATAATCCAAGTTTTTTTTTTCTTTAAATCCATTTGCCCCAGTTATTTGGCTATCACAAGAAAACTTAAGTGGGATTACCGGGAAAATTACCTTCATCCTTTACTCCCTTTGTGCTCGCATGCTGCTTGTAGGTGCTAGAAGAGCCAGGAACACACAGGTCTCAGGAATGCCTGTGGCTGATTCTCTTATCTTGAATTTATTTTCTTAAGGACTCTAACAAGAGTAGCAAGTGTGAACATCTGTCTCAACATACAGTCACAGACTTTATTTTCACTCGGAAACATTTGCCTTCCAAATGCTAATGGGTTGAATTCACTGTTATTTATCTTCTGTCAGCCCCTCACATGGCACCAAAAAGAGAGCATTTTCTGAGCTTCGGGACATGGAGGAACCATTTAGTTTATTTTGATTACTTGACCGTGAATGATGTTGTCCATGTCGGCTCCCGGCAAGGGAGCCTGAGGTAGAAGACGGTGGCCATAGTAAAGGATGCTCTCCTGCACTGCTCAGGAGCGGACAGCAGCCACCACCCCTTGGGATGAGTGAGATGTTGCACAGAACAGTCAAGGAGAATGGTCTGGACATGTATCTTCTCTGAAGGAAGCCCAGCCACACCACACCTGGATCAGTGGTATAATCGTGCTAAGTTAACTTACAACAGTACAGGCTGAAATGATTACTTTATGTGACAAACAATGCTGATGGCTTTTTTTTTTTTCTTAACAGAATTGAGATGCAATCAACAGACAAACACGTTCTGCCAACCCATTCATCAGGGCTGACCACATACCAGACAGGGAATCAGGCACAAAGACAGTGATATTCAGACTTTGGCATCAAGAATCACCAGGAAGCCCTGTTAAAAGGGCAGAATCACCAAGACCAGAAATCGGTATCAACTGGATGGGGCTCCAGGTGAGTCTAAAATAGGTGGTCTTGGACCACACATTGATATATATGAGGCTTCAGAGATGAAAGACGAATTTGCTTTTACCTGTTTATGTCTATCTCTCTCCTCTAGATGGTAAGATGCTTAGACCAGAGGTCGGCAATTTTTTCTGTAAAGGGCCTGAAAGTAAACATTAAAGGCTTTGCGGGCCAAGAGGCCACATACTCTGCCACTGTAGCATGAAGGTAGCTGCAGACAATACATACTTGAGTGAGTCTGGCAGGGTCCACGGCCCTTGCGGAACAGGTGGTGGGCTGGCTCCAGGCTGGGGCAGTAGTGTGCTAATCCCTGCTCCAGTGCAAGGACTAATCTCAGTGGTCCTGGAACTCACACCTATCATAGTGCTTCACAGATGGACAGGATTGAGAAATGTTTATTGAGAAGTCAATGGTCATAGTCTTGATTCAAGGATATGCATGTTGGTAGGGATGACAGCATATATGTGTGTGTGCATGCTAAGCCTCTTCAGTCATGTCTGACTCTTTACAACCCTATAGACTATACCCCACCAGGCTCTTCTGTCCATGGGATTCTCTAGGCAAGAATATTAGAGTGGGCCACCATGCCCTCCTCCAGGGAATCTTCCTGACCCAGGAATCGAACCTGTGTTCCTTGCATCACCTGCATCGGCAGGTGGATTCTTTACCACTAATGCCATGACAAACCTAGACAGTGTATTAAAAAACAGAGACATCACTTTGCCCACAGAGGTCCATCTAGTCAAAGCTACGGTTTTTCCAGAGTCCATGTATGGATGTGAGAGATGGACCACAAAGAAGGCTGAGTGCTAAAGAACTGATGCTTTCAAACTGGGATGCTGGAGAAGACTCCTGAGAGTCCCTTGGACTGCAAGGGAATCAAATCAGTCAATCCTAAAGGAAATCAACCCTGAATATGCATTGGGAGGACTGATGCTGAAGCTGAAGCTCCAATACTTTGGCCACCTGATGCGAAGAGCCAATTCATTGGAAAAGACCCTGATGCTGGGAAAGATTGATGGCAGGAGAAGAAGGGGGCGACAGAGGATGAGATGGTTGGATGGCATCACCGACTCAGTGGACATGAGTTTGAGCAAGCTCAGGAAGGTAGTGAAGGACAGGGAAGCTTGATGTGCTGCAGTTCACGGGGTTGCAAAGAGTCGGACACAACTTAGCAAGAGAACAACTGCAAGAGACAACAATTGGCAAAATAATAAATTGTCACGGGCTTCCCTGGGGGCTCAGTAGTGAAGAACCCGCTTGCCAATGCAAGAGACTCGAGTCTGATCCCTGGGCTGGGAGGATCCCACGTGCGGTGGAGCAGCTAAGCCTGTGTGCCACAACTACTGAGCGTGTGCTTTAGAGCCTGGAAATCACAACTGCTGACGCCCAGCCATCCTAAAGCCCATGCTCTGCAAGAAAAGCTACCACGGTGAAAAACCCGAGCACCAAAACTGGAGAGCAGCAGCTCCAGTAGCCCAGTGACCTAGCTCCTCGCAGCCAGAGAAGGGCCTGTGCGGCAGGGAAGACCCAGCACATCTAAACTAGAATGAGTCAATTAATTCAAATGATAATAACATTGGTGATTTCACAGAGATCGCATTGCAGCAATCCCACTCCTAGGCATCTACCCTGAGGAAACCAAAACTGAAGAAGACACATGTATCCCACTGATCATTGCAGCAGTGCTTACAAGAGCTGGAACATGGAAGCAACCTTGGAGGCATCCATCAACAGATGAATGGATAAAGAAGTTGTGGTACATATACACAATGGAATATTACTCAGCCATAAAAAGGAAGGCCTTTGACTCAGTCCTAGTGGGGTGGATGAACCTAGAACCTATTATAGAGTGAAGTAAGTCAGAAAGAGAAAGATCATCATATTCTTACGCATTGATATAGAATCTAGAAAAATGGTACTGAAGAATTTACTTACAGGGCAGCAGTGGAGAAACAGACATAGAGAATAGACTGATGGACATGGGGAGAGGGGAGAGGCTGAGATGCATGGAGAGAGTGACATGGAAACTTACATTACCATATGTAAAATTACATTACCATATGTAAAATAGATGGCCAACGGAATTTGCTGTATGGCTCAGGAAACTCAAACAGGGGGGCTCTGTATCAACCTGGAGGGGTGGGATGGGGAGGGAGATGGGAGGGAGGTTCAGAAGGGAGGGGATATCTGTATACCTATGGCTGATTCAATAATAATAATAACAAATCATCATAATATAAGAAGAGCTATGGGAGATCTGTGCACAATGTTGTATGGAGGGAGAAGGAATGTCAGAGAGCCAGATGGAGCAAATGGAAATACAGGACAGAGTTCATTTTAAATTTCAGATAAACAGTGGCTAAGTTATTTGGAGCATATACTGAGAAATTATTAGTCATTTATCTGAAATTTGAATTTAAATGGCATCCTACATTTTATCTGACAAGGAACCAGGGGATGTGCCCAGCAGGGCAGATGTTGGCAGGGAGGTGAACAAGGATGCCAGAAAGAAGAGCAGAGAGGTCAAAGGGCAGGATGAAATGTGTACACATCACGGAGTCCCAAGAGCCCTTCCTTGTCCAAAGAGGAGCTGTGGCTGCAGGAGTGGAATGGGGGCAGGGCAGGCTGGGGCGGGTGTAGGGAGTGGGGGGTGAGGTCCAGTGTTAGAGATTTGGACCCCAGGACAAAAGATCACACTCAACCCTACAGACAAGGCAATCGAGGTTTTTCTTTTAAGCAGAGGAGTAACCGCTTCCAGTGGTTCCAGTTTAAAAGAACAAGGTTTTGCTAATAGATTCAATTCTGATCTTATTTTGACCTAGTCTCTTTCTTCCAGGCCATGTGGGTTAGAGATTCCTTAGTATGAATTTGGTGATTAAAACACACCCTCACTCATAGTCAGACATGCACACACACTCTCTTACTGATATATGCTACCTTATACACACATACATACACACACACAGTGGCGATCAGTTCAGTTCAGTTCAGTCACTCAGTTGTGCCCGACTCTGTGACCCCATGAACCGCAGCACGCCAGCCCTCCCTGTCCATCATCAACTCCCGGAGCATGCCCAAACTTATATCCATTGAGTCGGTGATGCCATCTAACCATCTCATCTTCTGTCGTCCCCTTCTCTTCCTGCTTTCAATCTTTCCCAACATCAGGATCTTTTCAAATGAGTCAGCTCTTCACATCAGGTGGCCAAATACAGAACTTTTAATCAAAGAGAAAACAATGTTACACCAGGAAGACCATTTGCACAATCGGCAATAACAGGTTCTAATTGGCAGGTTGCAAGCATCCCTAGGACCCTCCTCTGCCCACACTGCTTATTGGATGCTGACCTGAGGACCACAACACAGAAGGAAGACAGCCCAGGGATGCCAGCCTGAGTCTGTGTCTTGGGCTGTTTCTGGCCAGCTGGAAGCCACTTCCTCACCCGTCAGTCTGCACGTGTGACGCAGTAGCTCTTCCAATCACTGAGTTTGGAGGACACCCAGATTTAACCGCTATCTGCCTACAGTCAGGAGAAGTCTGAGATGGCTGGCTCTGCTGTTACATGAGGCTCTTGTCTAGCAGCCTGTGTGAAGATGAACTTGACTAAGAAGGAAATGGAGGCAGAGTCCAGGATGATGAAGGCTGGCTTCGTGGGACACCTCTGGGATTCAGTGACTAAATAGAAGGTGATGGGAGAGCAGAGAAGAAAAATACGAAGTTTCTAGATTAGAAAAGAGTGATATCACCCAGCAAGCTAAAAAGGTTTAAAAAAAAAAAATACAAAGGCTCAAGTTTGGGGTGGGGGGAGAAATCCTAAATTGATTTTGAAAAAAAAAAAAATTTTTTTTTTTTTGCAGGGCTTTCTAATCAGGAGAAGACATTCAATAAGTCATTGGATCTGTGTTTCCAAAACTTAGAAGAGAGATGAATTTGGGAGTCATCACCCTAAAAGTAGTCCCAGGAGTCACATGAGTGGATCAGACACCATGGAGAGAAGCAGGCCAAGACTGGAGCTGGAAAGAACACTAGCATTTATGCGATAGACAGAGACAGATAGCAAAAAAGATGACGTGGTTTACAAAGAAAGTGACAGCTTTGTCCTGGAACTTAATCAATGAGAAGGTTGGTGGGGTGAAAAGAGTTGGGTTTAGCCATCAAGAAGTCATTGGTCACTGCAGCAAGGTCTGTGGGTAGCTAACGATGCAGACCGACGACATACTGGGATGTGCATTTCAGCCCTGTCCTGTTCAACAATTTGATTAACGCAACAAAGAAGCACATTGCTTCATCCCTTCAAAAACTACTCACTGAGCACATAACTCTGTGCCAGACACCTAGGAGACAAAATTTACCAAACCCAGTACATGAGATTAAGCTGGAAGGAGAAGGGTTTAATTCTGATTGTGGGGAAGAGTTGGAGGATGGGGAGTGCAGCTAAAGACATCAGCATATTTGATAAACAGAGCCAGGACTAAGTAAGTACATTGGCAAGCCAAACTGATTGTTTTTGTGGCCCAGTGAATTAGCAAATGACAGGAAATGCTAAGTCAGTCTACTTCCAGGAAACTGCCAGTCTGAGTTAGAAGAAAGTCTGAATAAGTAATTATTTTTAATGACAAATAGTTAAGTAACTCTCAAGTACTAAAATAATTCATACTTTGCTAACATCACTGCCACATAGAGCTTCTTTAGGAAATGCTTTATGGACAACGTAATTTGATTTGTAACTAATATATCAATCGGCCAGCAGTAAATTTTGTTTCTGTGCTGCTGAAGCATTTGCTTTCTTTAGCAGATTAAGCATTCTTTTTGCAATATTGTTTACAGGATTAGCTTGTTTTGTAGCCAAGTGTTCAGTAAAGAGTAAGAGATTTAGAGTCAGACTGACATGGATTCAAATCCTGGTTTGGCTGGTGAACAGGAATATGACTCAAGGGGGATTGCTCAATATTTGAGCCTCAATTTCCTGCCTGGTCATTTGAGCCTCAATTTCCTGCCTGGTCAAATGGGCACAAGAATATCTGTTTCAATGGATTATTATACTTAAATACCAGAGTAACTGACACACGGGCTTCCCTGGTGGCTCAGCAGTAGAGAATCTTGCCTGCCAATGCAGGAGACATGGGTTTGATCCCTGGGTTGGGAAGATCCCCTGGAGAAGGAAGTGGCAACCCATTCCCGTATTCTTGCCTGGGAAATCCCAAGAATGGAGGACCCTGGTAGGTTACATCCATGGGGTCACCAAAGCCGGACGCGAGTTAGCGACTAAACAAGAGACTGAAGACCAGGCTGCAGGAAGCACCCAGGAGCCAAGCTCACTTGTGCTCCAGAATCGGGGAGATCACCATGGGCAGCCAACATCCAGGGCAGAGACAAGTCCAGATTACAAGGGTGAGGAACAGGGCTCGACAGAGAGGAATGCTGTTCCTTGAGCCTATGAGTGTAACACCCCAATGTCGCACTTATGGAATTTAAAACAAATTCTGCCCTCCACTTTGGGAATTGGGCCCTGAGCAAAAACAACACAGACAGTCATCAAAATCAGCATCTAAACACCACTTGGGAGGGGGTTATGCTCAGCACAAGCTTTCGCGAGTCCTAGAGAGTTCCCAGACATCATTTAGCCTGACCAGGGAGACCTCTCCCTCACTCATTCACGAGGCCTCTGCTTGGAAGCTCCCAAGCTTGGCAAAGGTCCCCTGTCAGCTGAATGATTCCAGCTGCTAACCATCACCTTGCGCATCCCTCCAGGTGTATGATCCGATGCAGCTGAAGTAGAAGCTACAAAGTGGAGTAGCAGCTGGAAATGACATTGGAAAAACTGCCCAGGCCACAAGGGAAACAGCTCCAGGCAGGTAAGCAAAGGGGTATGTTAATTACACGGCAAGAGAGAGCCATTACGGTGTCAATGCAGCACAGAAATGCCTGATGGGAGAGTAAGTGGGAAGTGATCCCCAAAGCAAGCTGCCTTTCAGAATACCCGGGGAACTTGTTAAAAATGGAGACTTGAGGCTTCACTGAGGAGTTTTGCTTCTGCATGGCGGGTGTGGGACCCACAGTCTGCCTTTACATAAGCACTGTGGGGTGTGCCTCATATAGCCAGTTCTTTGCCTAGAACTGGAGGGATTGGGGTGAAGAGAGACAGGAGGCTGGCAGGTTGGACAGGAGGCTCTCACAGGGTTGGAGACAAGATCTCTCAGCAGGGAAGGGAGAGGCAGAGCTTGGATGCCCGTGTAAGCCCCTCCTCCTTAATACTCTGAAATCCAAAGCCATAACCAGCTCCTGAGCTCCAGTGCTGCAATGATGTGAAGGGAAGGGACAGAAAGAACTGAAAAACTCTGAGGGGCGAATCTTCTAGACTTGACAACATTTCGAGTACGTGTAGGTAGCAGGAAGTCTTCCCTTCAGCCCCTAGCGTCTCCCTGGCAAGAAGAGCGACAGAATCATTCAAAGAAATGGAGTCAGTGGAGGGTACAGACAGGTGTTTAGTTTCACACAATACACTGGAGGGTTTCTTGGACTAGGTAGCACAGAACAGTGGTTAAAACAAACACTTTAACACCAGCCTCTGCCTGCACTCACAGTTCTGGCTTTGATATTTACCTGTGACACTTTCAGCAATTTTCATTTCTCTATGCCTCAACTTTGGCATTGCCTTTCTTTGGGATTGGAATGAAAACTAACCTTTTCCAGTTCTGACTGCTGAGTTTTTCAAATTTGCTGGCATATTGAGTGCAGCACTTTAACAGCATCATCTTTTAGGATTTGAATAGCTCAACTGGAATTCCATTGCCTCCACTAGCTTTGTTTGTAGTGATGCTTCCTAAGGCCCACTTGACTTCACATTTCAGGATGTCTGGCTCTAGGTGAGTGATCACACCACCATGATTATCTGGGTCATGAAGACCTTTTTTGTATAGTTCTTCTGTGTATGCTTGTTACCTCTTCTTAATATCTTCTGCTTTTGTTAGATCCCTTTTCATTCCAATCCCAAAGAAAGGCAATGCCAAAGAATGCTCATACTACTGCACAGTTGCACTCATCTCGCATGCTAGCAAAGTAATGCTCAAAATTCGCCAAGCCAGGCTTCAAGAGTACATGAACCGTGAACTTCCAGATGTTCAAGCTGATTTTAGAAAAGGCAGAGGAAGCAGAGATCAAATTGCCAACACCAGTTGGATCATCAGAACAGCAAGAGAGTTCCAGGAAAGCATTTACTTCTGCTATTGACTATGCCAAAGCCTTTGACTGTGTGGATCATAACAAACTGTGGAAAATTCTTAAAGAGATGGAAATACCAGACCACGTGACCTGCCTTCTAAGAAATCTGTATGCAGGTCAGGAAGCAATAGTTAGAACTGGACATGGAACAACAGACTGGTTCCAAATCAGGAAGGAGTATGTCAAGGCTGTATATTGTCACCCTGCTTATTTAACTTCTATGCAGAGTACATCATGAGAAATGCTGGGCTGGATGAAGCACAGGCTGGAATGAAGATTACCAGGAGAAATATCAATAACCTCAGATATGCAGATGACACCATCCCTTAGGGCAAAAAGCAAAGAGGAACTAAAGAGCCTCTTGATGAAAGTGAAAGTGGAGAGTGAAAAAGTTGGCTTAAAGCTCAACATTCAGAAAACTAAGATCATGGCATCCAGTCCCATCACTTCATGGCAAATAGATGGGGAAGCAATGGAAACAGTGTTAGAC